>JALIGW010000002.1:105745447-106140447 GCA_023053685.1 Diadophis punctatus similis
GGAAGGAAGAAAGACAGAAAGAAAAAGAAAGATGGTAGGAGGGGTAGTCTTATACGAAGAGTATATCCCAAACTCTATATTTTCATTGGAAAAGTTGGGGGTCGTCTTATATGCCCAGTCGTCTTATACGCCGGAATATACAGTATATGGCTCTCACTGAAATAAATTTCCAAATTTTTTGCTTTCATGGCTCTCTTAGTCAAAAAGGTTCCCGACCCCTGTTCTAGAGTTTCACTCTTTTTTATAGTGTGGTGACCAAAACTGGATGCATTACTCTAGGTGTGGTCTAACTAAGGCTTTATAGAGTGGTATTAGTACTTCACTAGATCTAGATTGTATCTCTCTGTTAATGGAATTTAGGATTGCATTGGCTTTTTTGGCTGCTGTTGCACACTACTGGCTCATGTTTAGCTGGTTGTCCACCAGGACTCCAAGATCCCTCTCACAGTCACTGCTATTAAATCTGGTTTCACCCAGTTTATATTTATTTTTTTTATTTTTATTTGGAGGTTCTATGCCGCCCTACTCCCTGAGGACTCAGGGTGGCGTACAACATTTTAATAAAACAACCAACCAAATCATTAAAAATTTAATTTTCAATTTAAAAAACAATTTAAAACACCTATAACACCCAAACATACATGGGGGAGGCATCCGATGTAATGTTGTCTCAGAATTACCCCGCCTGCAGGAAGAGCCATGTCTTAATGGCTTTTCAGAAGGCCAGCAAGGTGGGGATAATCCGGATCTCTGGGGGGAGTTGGTTCCAGAGAACAGGGGCCCCTACAGAGAAGGCACTCCCCCTAGGCCCCGCCAGTCGGCATTGTTTGGCTGACGGGACCTGGAGGAGGCCCACTCTGTGGGATCTCACCAGTCGAAGGGAAGTGTGAGGGAGGATGCGGTCCCGGAGGTAACCTAGTCCTAAGCCATGTAGGGCTTTAAAGATGATGATCAACACCTTGAATTGCACCCGGAGACAAATGGGCAGCCAATGCAGCTGGCGGAGTATCGGTGTTACGTGGGTGTATCGTGAAACACCCACCACAGCATGCGCAGCCGCATTTTGCACCACTTGCAGTCTCCGGATACTCTTCAAGGGTAGCCCCATGTAGAGCGCATTACAGTAGTCCAGTCTAGAGGTGACAAGGACATGAGTGACCGTGAGTAGAGCCTCCTTCTCTAAGTATGGTCGCAATTGGTGCACCAGGTGAACCTGTGCAAAGGCTCCCCTAGCCACAGCTGTAAGATGTTGATCTAATTTTAGCTGTGGATCTAGGAGAACTCCCAAATTGCGGACCCATTCTGAGGGGGTTAAATTTTCTCCCCCAAGAACCAAAGAGGGACAGTCGGAATAGTCCTTAGGGGTCAATATCCAGAGTCACTCAGTCTTATCAGGGTTAAGCTTGAGTCTGTTCCTCCCCATCCAGATCCTGACATCATCCAGGCA
Source organism: Diadophis punctatus similis (assembly GCA_023053685.1). Classification (NCBI taxonomy): domain Eukaryota; kingdom Metazoa; phylum Chordata; class Lepidosauria; order Squamata; family Dipsadidae; genus Diadophis; species Diadophis punctatus. The sequence continues at coordinate 105,746,895 of JALIGW010000002.1, forward strand.
TCGGCACACTATGTCCACTGCCTCCCTGAATTGACACAGGGTGGAAATGTACGCTGGCTGTCATCAGCGTACTGCTGAAAACTCACCCCGTGTCGGCGGATGATCTCCCCCAGTGGTTTCATGTAAATGTTAAACAGGATGGGCGAGAGGACCGAACCCTGCGGCACCCCGCAGGTCAGGGGCCTAGGAGACGACCTCTGCCCTCCTGCTAACACCGACTGCATCCTATCAGCGAGGTAAGAGAAGAACCACTGCAAAACGGTGCCTCCCACTCCCACCTCGCCGAGACGATGCAGCAGGATACCATGGTCGATGGTATCAAAAGCCGCCAAGAGGTCAAGTAGCACCAGGATGGAAGAATAACCCCCATCCCAGGCTCGCCAGAGATCATCCATCAGGGCGACCAAGGCAGTTTCTGTACTGTAGCCGCGCCTGAAACCCGATTGAAAGGAATCTAGATAATCGGTTTCCTCCAATAACTGAAGCAGCTGACAAGCTACCACCTTTCAACAACTTTCCCTATAAAAGGTAAGTTGGAGACAGGATGAAAGTTTTTCAAGTCCGCCGGGTCCAGGGAAGGCTTCTTCAGGAGGGGTCTCACCACCTTTAAGGGCTGTGGTACGGATCCCTCTCTAAAAGAAGCTTTGATCACCGCCTGGATCCAGCCGCATGCCACCTCCCTGCTAGCCGAAACCAGCCAGGAGAGGCATGGGTCCAATAAACAGGTGGAAGAGCTCATCGCACCTACGGCCTTGTCCACGTCATCAGGAGTCACTCGCTCAAACTCTTCCCACAAAGATGGACTAAGACTTGCCCCTGTCAACTCACTTTGTCTCTGTCCAGCCGGAGTCCAGGTTTGACCGAATCAGAGCGACTTTATCCGTCAGAAACTGCGCGAATTCCTCCGCTCTACCTTGCAAGTGTTCCTCGCTCCCCCCTTTGGTAAGGAGGGAGCGAGTCACCCTAAACAAGGCGGCTGGGTGAGAATCTGCGGATGCAGACTCGGCAATGAGAACGGAAAAATGAACATGTTTTGCCGCCCTTATTGCCACTAAGTAAGACTTGATGAAAGTTCTTAAAAGTGTTCGATCAGACTCGGATTTACTGGCACTCCAGCGTCGTTCCAGACGTCTCTTGTGTCGCTTCATCATATTTCTTACCTAAGTGTAGGACTTTACTTTTCTCTACATTGAATTTCATTTTGTTAGATAGGGCCCAGTGTTCAAGTCTGTCAAGATCCATCTGGAACTTGAGTCTATCTTCTAGGGGTGTTAGCTATTCTTGCCAGCTTAGTATCATATGCAAATTTGGTAAGTTCTCCTTCTATTCCCTCATCTAAGTCGTTTATGAAGATATTGAGTATTGGGCCTAAGATGGAACCTTGTGGTACTCCACTGCTTACTTCTCTCCATGTAGACTTAGACCCATTAAGGACTACTTGTTGAGTACGGTTTGTCAGCCAGTTGTGAATCCATCTGGTGGTGAAGCTGTCTATCCCATTTTTTTCTAGCTTACGAAGAAGTACGTTGTGGTCTACTTTGTCTTGCTGAATAATAGTAATAAAAATAACAGAGTTGGAAGGGATCTTGGAGGTCTTCTAGTCCAACCCCCTGCTTGGGCAGGAAACTCTACACTACTTCAGACAAATGGTTATCCAACATCTTCTTAAAAACGTCCAGTGTTGGAGCATTCACAACTTCTGGAGGCAAGCTGTTCCACTGATTAATTGTTCTAACTGTCAGGAAATTTCTCCTAAGTTCTAAGTTGCTTCTCTCCTTGTTTAGTTTCCATCCATTGCTTCTTGTTCTACCCTCAGGTGCTTTGGAGAATAGTTTGACTCAGGGGTGAAATGTGAAAATTTTCCCTACCGGTTCTGTGGGCGTGGCTTATTTTGTGGGTGTGGCTTGATGTCTGGTTTTAACAGATTTAAAGAGTTGGAAGAAGGGACCTTGTGTGGTCATCTAGTCCAACCCCCTGCCAAATGGCTCACACACCATGAAAAAGCAGCTGTTAAAATTTAACAGATTTAAAGAGTTGGAAGAAGGGACCTTGTGTGGTCATCTAGTCCAACCCCCTGCCAAATGGCTCACACATCATGAAAAAGCAGCTGTTAAATTTTAACAGATTTACAGAGTTGGAAGAAGGGACCTTGTGTGGTCATCTAGTCCAACCCCCTGCCAAATGGCTCACACACCATGAAAAAGCAGCTGTTAAAATTTAACAGATTTAAAGAGTTGGAAGAAGGGACCTTGTGTGGTCATCTAGTCCAACCCCCTGCCTTTTGCAGCATTGCAAAAGCAGGCAAAATGGCCCCTGCCTTAAGTAGGAGCCTCACAGAGCAACAGAGCTGAAAATACAACTTTACACAACAGCACAACAACACAAATGGCTCACACACCATTTAAAAGCAGCTGTACTGACTCACACACCATGCAAAACACACAACACAAAAGCATTGCAAAAGTTTTAAATGGCTATATGGCTACTATTTTTTTAAAGCAAAAAAATAAAATAAAAAAGGTTACTTACCCTATGGAAGGAATAAGGCAGACAGAATAAGTTGCTTGCAGAGCAGATGGATGGATTGCTGGTTTCAAGCAGGCAGATTAAGTGGCTTGCAGATCAGATGGATTGCAGTTTGCAATTCAGACCAAAGGAAAAGCAGGCATGGCTGGCTTCCAACGGCTGGGAATTGGGTCCGAATAGCTAAGGTAAGCAAGCTGGACTCTGGAGGCTGGGTGGGAAGGTGGGTGGTTTGCTAGGCTGGAACAGCCAGGTTATATAGGCTGGGGCCCGGGGGTGGGGGTGGGTGTCGGGAAGAGCCCAGCTGATAGGTGGGAAAAGCCACGGCCATTTTTGTTTAACAAAAGGAAAAAGCCGGGAGCAGGAAAAGCTGCGGGTGGGCAGTTAGGTACACATGGGTGGCCGGGGTACACATGGGTGGCCGGGGTTTGGGCTGGGGGCCTGGGGCCCGGGGCCCGGACCGGTACGGGGGCATGGCCAGCAAGCCATGTGCCAAGTCCTACCGGTCCCCACGAGCCGGTGCGAACCGGGACCATTTCACCCCTGGTTTGACTCCGTCTTCTTTCCAATACCCCTGAGATATTGGAACACTGCTATCATGTCTCCCCTGGTCCTTCTTTTCATTAAACTAGACATACCCAGCTCCTGCAACCATTCTTCATATGTTTTAGCCTCCAGTTCCCTAATCATTTTTGTTGCTCTTCTCTGCACTCTTTCTAGAGACCCAACATCTTTTTTTACATCGTGGCGACCAAAACTGAATGCAGTATTCCAAGTGTGGCCTTACCAAGGCATTATAAAGTGGTATTAACACTTCACGTAATCTTGATTCTATCCCTCTGTTAATGCAGCCTAGAACTGTGTTGGCTTTTTTGGCAGCTGCTGCACACTGCTGGCTCATATTTAAATGGTTGTCCACTAGGACTCCAAGATCCTTCTCACAGTTATTACTGTTGAGCAAGGTACCACATATACTGTACCTGTGCATTTTGTTTTTCTTGCCTAAATGTAGAACCTTACATTTTTCACCATTGAATTTCATTTTGTTTGATAGCGCCCAATGTTCAAGTCTGTCAAGATCCTTCTGTAGATTTAGATTTATTATTAGAGTTGGAAGGGACCTTGTAGGTCATCTAGTCCAACCCCCTGCTCAAGCAGGAGTTCCTACACCATTTGAGACAGATGGCAGTCCAGTCTCCTCTTGAAGGTCGCAAGTGTTGGGGCTCTCACAACCTCCGCTGGCAAGCTGTTCCACTGGTTGATTGCTCTCACCGTCAGAAAGTTTCTCCTCACTTCCATGTTGAATCTCTCCTTGGTCAGCTTCCATCCATTATTCCTTGTTTGGCTTTCTGGTGCTATAGAGAACAGCCTGCTCCCCTCCTCTCTGTGGCATCCCCTCAAGTATTGGAACACTGCTATCATGTCACCCCTGGTCCTTCTCTTCGCCAGACTGCCAAGCTCAGTTCCTGCAACCGCTCTTTGTATGTTTTATTTTCCAGACCCTTTATCATCCTGGTTGCTCTCTTCTGCACTTTCTCTAGGGTTTCAATATCTTTTTTGTAGTGTGGTGATCAAAACTGGATGCAGTACTCTAGGTGTGGTCTGACCAAGGCTTTATAGAGTGGTACTAGTACCTTTCTGGTCCTTGATTGTATCCCTCTATTTATGCAGCTCAGGACTGTGTTGGCCTTTTTGGCTGCTGCTGCACACTGCTGGCTCATATTTAGTTGGCTGTCTACCAAGACTCCAAGATCCCTCTCGCAATCTATTCTATTCTATTCTCGCTGCTATTGAGTGTGGTTTCACCCAGTTTGTATGTGTATTTTTGATTCTTCTTACCTAAGTGTAGAATTTTACTTTTCTCCGTGTTAAATTTCATTTTATTGGTTTGGGCCCAGTGTTCGAGTCTGTCAAGGTCCCTCTGGATTTTGAGTCTGTCCTCTGGTGTGTTTGCTACTCCCACCAGCTTGGTATCGTCTGCAAATTTGGTTAGTTCTCCTGCTATTCCCTCATCTAGGTCATTTATGAAGATATTAAAGAGTACTGGGCCTAGGACGGAACCTTGTGGTACGCCACTGCTTACTTCTCTCCATGTGGACTTAGAGCCATTGAGGACCACTCGCTGGGTACGGTTGGTCAGCCAGTTGTCAATCCATCTGGTTGTGTAGTTGTCTATCCCGCTTTTTTCTAGCTTATGAAGAAGTAGGCTGTAGTCTACTCTGTCAAATGCTTTGCTGAAGTCCAGGTATATTATGTCTACTGCATTTCGCTGGTCTACTAATTTGGTCACAGTGTTGAAAAATGAAATGAGGTTGGTTTGGCATGATAGGCTGTATCTTGAGCCTATCTTCTGGAGAGTTGGCTATTCCTGCCAGTTTGGTGTCATCTGCAAATTTGATGAGTTCCCCATCTATCCACTCGTCCAAGTTATTGATGAAGATGTTGTCAGGCAGTGATTTTATGTTGCCTGTTACATGTATATGCAGGGAGATGCATCCCTATCAAATATAATGGTTTATTCCTGAGCACGTGATTAATATATTCCTAGTACGCATGTGTACATTCCTTTCTTTTGATCTTTCCTTTTGTCTTCTGCTTCTGCACGAAGCAACACCTATGTTATAGCCAGGATGTGATTTTTTTTATTTTTGTAATGAAATAAATATCTTATACCTTAGAATTATACTGCGGTTTATTTTGATAATGCCAGAGTTTCAGGAAAAGATTCATTTCGCCTCTGATAAGAGTAATTCTTATCTCAACATGATAGCAGAGGTTTGGTTCCTGGATCTTAATTAATTCTGACAGATTCATTGCGTTTTAGCTCAGCTAGAAAGATAAGAATGTTTTTGGCTGTTTTGAAGTGAAAACGCCATAAATCTCCTTAAAAATGTCTTCTCCGGAGAAAGAATTTTTACCCCTCCTCGGCCAGCCGGGTGAAGAAACAAAAAAATCTCAAGAGGCACCCTATTTGCCAGCACCTTCTCCGCTTCTAATAACTGCACCGAGAAAGACTGACATCGCATCTCTGCAAACTTCTCCGATGCCGTCTCCCACGCATTCAATTACAGCGGAAGAGGCCTTGCAACAAGAAAAAGATTTTGAAAGGTCAGTCAAAGTCAAAAACACATATTTTCTCCCGGGTGCCAGTTCAACTCAAATGGAGGCCATTCCAAAAATTACTCATTATGAGCCAATTCCGACTCAATTACTTGAAAGTTTTTCTGAGGGAGTTCCCTCAACCAATGTATCAGTCACAGAAAAATTTATTGATACACGTCACAAAGACCTTCTTGCTAGTAAAGACAGAGAAATTGAATACTTAAGAAAGCAGTTACTAGAAAGCCAACACCCATATGAAAAACAAGATGTCTGTCAGCTTTCTCATATTTCAAAACCCCTTACTGGGCCTTCTCTTCCGGTCTCTCCAACATTAGAGTCCCACCCCAAAATGGGTGTTACCTTTCATATGCCGGAAAGGACATATGACTATACATCAATAGGGGCTGGCTCTCATCAAAGATCTTATGAACAAAGAGACTCTCCCAAAAATAATGTTACAGTACCATCTGGTGGACAAAATAATATAACAGAAACCATGTTTGAAATCTTACTAAAAAGATTAGATCTTCTGATGTCAGGCACAAGACAATCTTTGTCACCTATGCCACCTGAAAGTTTTGGATCACAGTTTGCTCCATCTACACCTTTAGCTCAACAACAATCTTTTCAGCCTGCCCAAATAATACAGGCACAAACTGCACCACCCATTCCTATGGCTGCACAAATTATGCTGCAGACTCAAGCTGCTTCGCAGGCTGGAATTGCTACAGCCCCTGCTATTCCAACTACACAACAGCAACCCCAAATGGGACAATCATTTATTCCAATGCAAGCTCCTACGCCTGCCCCAACTGTGGCCCAGTTAGTGCCAATTTCTCCACCGTCTGCTCCTATGCAGCCAGCTCCTGCTGCTGCACCAGCTGCTGTACAACAGCCAGCCCAGGCACCACCACCTGCTCCAATGCAGGTTCCTTTGCCGCCTCCTCTTCAACCCCAAGTGGGTCCACAGGCAATTCCTCAGGCCACACCTGCACAGGCCCCATTAGGCGCCCCGCCTTTACAGCCAATTCAAGCAGTTGCTCCACCTTACCAGGAACCAGTTGCCCCATTAACTGGACACTCAAAGTTAAAGCCATCTGGACATAACTATAAAGCCTGGGTCAGTGAAATGACTATTTTGCTTCGTCGTGAAGGCACGCACGACATGGTATTCAATCCACCTCAGCAACCTTGGTCAAACGCTGTCAGATTATTAGATATAAAGTCGTCTACCAGTATACTGATGTCTATGGAAATCGAAATGCAACAAACGTTTGTCCCAAATGCTACTGCCCAAGAAATATAGACTCAATTAGAACGTTGTTTCCGGCCAATTTCAGCTGAATCTACTAACCTGCTTTTGTCAGAATTTCATGGAACTAGAATTAAACCTACAAACAGCATTGGGGCACATTTATCAAAGATGAAACGCATGAGGAAAGACCTCGCAGAACGTGGCTATCCAATGGACGATAATCAAATGGTCAGTATTATTACCAATTCCTTAAATTACACATGGAGAGAGGCCATCACACAAATCAATCATGTACCTTTTGCTCAAAGAACTGTGGACAATGTTTGTAGAATTTTAACAGAATATGAAGATATTGCACTTGCAGCCCCACACTTGCAGCGCCCCCTAGCTGCACCACGTCTTCCACTTAGAAGACTCCCAGGGAGGGAATACACTCCAAGATTGCTACGTTGCCAATATTGTGATCGTGTAGGTCACACAAGCAGAGATTGTATTCAATTGCAACGCACTCAATTTCCTGTCCAGCCCAGAGGAACAGATTTCAGGGATCAGTACCAACCCAAAAGCACATCAGGTTCATAATGTACCTGAATGGATGTCCCGTTCATTGGAACGTGAGAAAACAGAGTTTTGTTTCCTGTTCTTCCACCGAGGCGGAATATGCGTGCATTTCTGACGCTAGTAATCAGTTAACTTGGTTCTATTCTTTAGTTACAGATATCTGGACCAAACCGAAGAAGCCAATCACCATGATGGAGGATAATCAATCAGTTGTTTACATTTCAGAAACACGTTTCACAGGTTCTAGGTCCAGACACATTGACATTTGTTATAAAAATGTTAGAGATTTAGTAAGACAAGGTTTCATTAAGTTAGAATATGTGCCAACAGAATATCAGATAGCTGACATCCTGAACAAGCCGTTACCAGCAGCAAGACATGAATCTTTGACATATCTAATGTGTGTAGAGTGATATAAGCATATCCATCCAACAGGCAAAGAAGGGGTGTCAGGCAGTGATTTTATGTTGCCTGTTACATGTGTATGCAGGGAGATGCATCCCTATCAAATATAATGGTTTATTCCTGAGCACATGATTAATATGTTCCTAGTACGCATGTGTACATTCCTTTCTTTTGATCTTTCCTTTTGTCTTCTGCTTCTGCACGAAGCAACACCTATGTTATAGCCAGGATGTGATTATTTTATTTTTGTAACGAAATAAATATCTTATACCTTAGAATTATACTGCGGTTTATTTTGATAATGTCAGAGTTTCAGGAAAAGATTCATTTCACCTCTGATAAGAGTAATTCTTATCTCAACAGATGTTGAAGAGTATTGGGCCTAAAACAGAGACTTGGGGTACTCCACTGCATACTTCCCTCTATGTAGATGCAGTTCCATTGAGCACGGTTGGTTAGCCAGTTTTGAACCCATCTGGTGGTGTTGCTGTCCATCCCACATTTTTCTATTTTATCTTGTAGTAGGTTATGGTCTACTTTGTCAAATGCCTTACTGAAGTCCAAGTAAACCACATTGACAGCATTCCTCTGGTCCACTAATTTTGTCACTTTGTCAAAGAATGCAATAAGATTAGTCTGGCATGATCTGTTTTTGGCAAACCCATGTTGGCTTTTGGTTATTACTTTGTTTGCTTCTAGGTGTTCGTTGATTCGTTGCTTGATTATCTTTTCCAAAATCTTCCCTGGTATTGAGGTCAGGCTGATAGGTCTGTAGTTTCCTGGATCTGTTTTTTCCCCTTTTTTGAAGATGGGAACTACATCAGCTCTTTTCCAGTCTTCTGGCAGTTCTCCGGTGCTCCAGGATCTTTGAAAGATATAGTTCAGTGGCTCTGAGATCTCATCTGCCAGTTCCTTCAGAACCTTGGGGTGTATTCCATCCCGTCCTGGTGATTTGAATTCGTCTAGGGTAGACAGGTGTTCACTTACCATTTTCTTCCTTATTTTAACTTGTGTTCCTAATATGTTTTTTGTGATGCTGTTTTTGATAGGTTGGACTGTTTTTTCCCTTTGTGTAAAGACAGATGCAAAAAAACGTGTTAAGTAGCTCTGCTTTCTCCCTGTTGCTTGTCACCTTCTTGCCACTTTCTCCCTGCAATGGACCAATTCTTTCCTTGACTTTTTCTTGTTTTTAATATGTTGGAAGAAGCTTTTCTTTGTTACTTTTTACTTTTGTCGCAAACCTTTGTTCATTGTGAGCCTTAGCTTTCCTCACTTCATCTTTACAGGCTCCGGCTATTTGCTGGTATTCTGCCTTAGTTATTTCTCTTTCTTTCCACTTTTTATACTTGTCCTTTTTGTCTTTCAATTTGTCAGAGAGTTCTTTATGCAGCCATGGTGGTTTCTTTTGAGACCTATTATTTTTCTTCTTCATTGGTTTTATGCTAATCTGGGCTTTTATAATCTCATTTTTCAAAATTTCCCAAGCTTCTTGAGTTGTTTTCCCCTTGAGGATTCTCATCCATGGAATCTTTCCCAAGTTCTCTCTAAGTTTATTGAAATTAGCTCTCTTAAAGTCCAAGACTCTAGTTTGACTTTGTTCTACTGCTTGTGCTTGCATGATGCTGAATTCCAATATTGCATGATCACTTGCCCCCAAGGTTCCTGTAGCTTCAACACCTTCTATCATTTCATCTCTGTTAGTGAGAATTAAGTCCAATATGGCTGATCCCCTTGTTCCCTTCTCTACTTTTTGGGTAACAAAGTTGTCAGCTAGGTTTGTTAGGAACCTGTTGGATCTTCCACTTGGTGCAGAGTTTGTCTCCCAGTTGATGTCAGGATAGTTAAAATCTCCCATTACTATTGTGATGTGCTTCCTACATACCTTAGCTGACTAGCAAAAAGTTCATCTACTTCCTCTGTTTGGTTGGGTGGCCTATAGTATAGACCTATGGCAATGTCATTTCGCCCTCCTTTAATATTGACCCAAATGCATTCAAGAGTCTCTGTGGAGTGGGTGGCATACAAATGCAACTAATAAATAAACAAATAAAGATGATTTTCATTATTGTTGTGCTCTATTTCTGTAGAGATGTAGTTATTTCTTATATATAGTGCACCTCCTCTTTTATTTGGTCTGTTTCTTTTAAATAATTTAAATCCCTCTAGCTATATATTCCATTTGTCAGTTTCATTCCACCAAGTTTCTGTAATGGCAACTATATCATATCTTCACTCATTTACTTGAATTTCTAATTCACCCTGTTTATTCCTCATACTCTGTGCATTGGTGTATAGACATTTAAGTCCATTTTGATTGACCCTGTGTTTACTGTCTACATAACCTGTTGTGCCTGACTGCCCCTACTTTCTTGCCACCTGTTTGATTAGTGCACATGGTATGACACTCACTATTAAATGGTTGGCTTTGCTTGACAGCAGGGCTGATAATCTTACCGGCACACACATCTATGTTGCATGCACTGATAACCCTATTAATTTTAGATTGCTGGGGACAGAAATGTATCAATTAATTCTCTTTCACCGCTGTTCAGTTTAAATGTTTATCCAGGAAATCTGTGAATTTGATACCAAGTAGCTCAGTCCCTTTCTTTGATGGTTGCAAACCATCTCTTTTGTACAGTTTTTCATTGGACCAGCTGCAGACATCATGACTAATAAAACCAAAGCCTTCCCTTTTATACCACTCCTTTAGCCACACATTAAACTCTGCTACACGTTGGCCTTTCCCTTTGTGTTCCTTATATACTGGTAAAACCTCTGAAAAGATAAGCCTACAACCCATACTACTAAGTTCATACCTCAAGCTCTGGAAGTCATTCTGCACAGAAAGTACATCTTTTTGGGACAGATCATTTGTGCCAAGATGTATAATAGCATCAACATCACAGTCCTTACTGGCATTCTTGACTATCTTAAGAATACGCCTCTTGTCTCTGCTGGCAGTAGCACCTGGCAGACACCTGACCTCTTTCAAAATCTCAATATCCTTTCCTAAATTTACATCCCTTACAATTGAATCACCAACCAGAAGGTGGCTTCTCTTTTTGGATATCTTGCTGCTCTTGTGTGACTGATGTGTAATACGTGATTCACACTTTCCACTTTCCAAAATAAGTTCTTCATCTCGGACCACGTTCCCCTGAGTACCCAGATTGTTGGGGGCAATATGCTGACTCTGTAAACCGCTTAGAGAGGGCTGTAAAACACTATGAAGCGGTATATAAGTCTAAGTGCTATTGCTATTGCTTTTTGAGTTATCGTTATCACAACTATCGTGACCTGTCACTTTAGTGTCCCTATTAAGGTCAGCAAGGGCACTATATCTGTTATGCTGGGACACAGTAAAAGCTTTGTGTTTATGGTTCACAGCTCTCACCCTGCCAGATCCCACAGTTGTCCATACTGCCCTTCTCATGCAGGATCTTTGTGGTAGAGGGGGCTGATAGTGCGGCAGCTCATTAGAGTGGAATGGCTGAATTTGGCACCTAATTTCTGCTTGCAGAGCACAGATTAGAGATTCTAGATAGGTAATCTGTCCACATAGACTAGTAATTTGTTTACAAAGAGGACATTATCCAAATTTGAAAAGAGTACTTCGAAACATAGCTGTAAAACAAGTATTACACTGAACTAAGCCAGTCATTTTGAAATAAAATAAAATCACAGTCTCAAGCGCACTAACCCTGAATGTATTATTACTATTTTTGGTTTATAGTTATATGATTCGTGTACCGTTAGGCACGCGGGGCCGCTACCTTTCTCCTTCTTCTCTCACTCAGACTCACAAGTCTCAGCCAGGAGCCCCACCCCCAGCCTCTGTGAATTCAAACTGCAATGGAAGAAGGCTTTTTCCCACCTTTCTCCTCCTTCTCTCACTCAGACTCACAAGTCCCAGCCAGGAGCTCCTCCCCCAGCCTCTGTGAATTCAACTGCAATGGAAGAAGGCTTTTTCCCACCTTTCTCCTCCTCTCACTCAGACTCACAAGTCCCAGCCAGGAGCTCCTCCCCCAGCCTCTGTGAATTCAACTGCAATGGAAGAAGGCTTTTTCCCACCTTTCTCTTCCTTCTCTCACTCAGACTCACAAGTCCCAGCCAGGAGCTCCTTCCCCAGCCTCTGTGAATTCAAATTGCAATGAAAGAAGGCTTTTCCCCACCTTTCTCCTCCTTCTCTCACTCAGACTCACAAGTCCCAGCCCGGAGCTCCTCCCCCAGCCTCTGTGAATTCAAACTGCCACTGAAAGTCTAAGTATATTATGTCCACAGTATTTTGCTGGTCTACTAATTTAGTCACTGTGCTGAAGAATGAAATGAGATTGGTTTAGCATGATCTCTTTTTAACAAACCCGTGCTGGCTGCTAGTTATTACTTTACTCGTTTCTAGATGTTAACAGATCTGGTTTTTTAATTATATTTTCCAGTGTTTTCCTGGGTATTGATGTTAGGCTGATTGGTCTGTAATTTCCTGGGTCTGTTCCCCCCCCCTTTTTTTTGAAGATGGGAACCACATCAAGTCTTTTCCAGTCTTCTGGTAGTTCCCCGGTGTTCCAGGATTTTTGAAAGATATGGTGCAGTGGTTGTGTGATGACATCTGCCAGCTCCTTTAGAACTCTGGGATGTAATCCCGGTGATTTGTATTCGTCAAGGTCCTGGTGATTTGTATTCGTCAAGTTCAGACAGGTGTTCTCTTACTGTTTTTTGCTTACTTTAACTTTTGTTTCCAGTCTGTTTTTTGCAGTTATATTTCTGGTTGGTTGGGCTATAGTTTCTTTTTGTGTGAAGACCGATGCAAAGAATGAGTTGAGCAGATCTGTTTTCTCTGTTGCCTGTTATTTCCTTGCTGTCTTCTCTCTTTAGTGGATCAACTGTTTCCTTGATTTTTTTTCTTGTTATTTATATGTTAGAAGAAACTTTTTTTGTTATCTTTGACTTTTGTTGCAAGTCTTTGTTCATTCTGGGCCTTTGCTTTCCTGACTTCATCTATGCAGATTCTGGCTATCTGCTGATATCCTGCCTTGGTTATGTGTCCCGCTTTCCATTTTTTGTACTTGTCCTTTTTGTCTTTCAATTTGTCAGAGAGATGGTCCTGAGAGGCCATATTCTAAACAAGCATTGTTGTTCCCTGTTTATTTATTTTAAAGCCCACTAAAGCTCCAAATTCATTTGGTTTCTTCACCAAATATTCTAAGCTGTTTTTGGCTCTTGCAAAAATATAACTAAATCATCAGCAAATGCTCTGAGTTTAAAAACTCTAACCCTAAACTTTTTAATATTTACATCTGTTATTTTCTCATCTTGCCTAATATCTCTAATCAAAACTTCCAGCACCAATATGAACAATAGGGGAGATAAGGGGCAAACTTGCCTCATACCCTTTTGGATTTCACATGGTTTAGTTAAGCCTCCATTAATAATTATCTATAAAGACTTAATAAGACCACACCTAGAATACTGCATCCAGTTTTGGTCACCACACTATTAAAAAGATGTTGAGACTCTAGAAAAAGTACAGAGAAGAGCAACCAGAATAATTAGGGGACTGGAGACTAAAACATATGAAGAATGGTTACAGGAACTGGGCATGGCCAGTCTAGTGAAGAGAAGGACCAGGAGAGACATGATAGCAGTGTTTGAGGGGCTGCCACAGGGAGGAAAGGGTCAAGCTATTTTCCAAGGCACCTGAAGGCCAGACAAGGAATAATGGATAGAAACTGATCAAGGAGAAATAAGGAGAAATTTTCTGACAGTGAGAACAATCAACCAAAGGAAGAGCTTGCCCTCTGAAGTTGTGGGATCCTCATCACTTGAGACTTTCAAGAAGAGATTGGACTGCCATTTGTCAGAAATGGTGTAGGGTCTCCTGCTTGGGCAGGGGATTGGACTAGATGACCTACAAGGTCCCTTCCAACTCTATTAATCTGTTAAAACATGTGCTGTGGTGTTTAATTGCTTTGACCCCTTGAATATATTTCTCCACAAATCCTTATCTTCCAGAACTTTGAACATAAAAACATAAAAATGTTTAAATTGTCAAAAAAAACATTTAAATTGTCAAAGGCCTTCTCTGCATCCAAAAATACTAAAGCTGCCTGCTTCTCATTATATTTTAAGTATTCAATAATGTTTAGAACAGTTCTCACATTGTCTCTTAACTGTCTTTTTGGCAAAAAGCCAGATTGATCTTCAAGAGCTGAGATGGTGCAGTGGTTAAAGAGCAGCACTGCAGTTCAGCAGTTCAGCTGTTCAAATCTCACTGGCTCAAGGTTGACTCAGCCTTCCATCCTTCCGAGGTGGGTAAAATAAGGACCCAGATTGTTGGGGGCAATATGCTGAACTCTGTAAGCCGCTTAGAGAGGGCTGCAAAGCACTATGAAGCGGTATATAAGTCTAAGTGCTATTGCTATTGCTATGAATATATGATTGTAAAACATTCAATCTTTCTGCTAAAATTGCAGCAAAAAGTTTGTAATAATTGAATAATGAAATTGGTCTATAGTTTTTTTTATTTTCAAGAACATCTAGACCAGACATGTCAAACTGCCCTCGAGACAGCGAGGAGCTGGCCCCCACTGCATCGGACCCGGCCCAACCAAGCCCGGCCAGGTGCTCCCCCTGGGCATGCACACAGGAGGCAGCAAGTGTGCGGGGGATGGCATCCCCATTGAAAGGTAAGTGCTTACGGGCTGCAAGGCCAGCAGGCAAAGCCCAGCTGGTGAGTGGGCCATGGAGGTGGCAGAGGTGCTGGTGGCCGGTGCATTGCTGCTGCTGGGGCTCTATGTGCAGATCTAAAACAACTTTGTGGCACCCATCTGGGCTGGAATGCAGTTAGACTGACCATGTTCTGGCACTGGGTAGCTGCCACAAAGTTGTAGATCAGCACATAGAGCCACAGAAAGAGCGCCGCATCCACCACCATCACCTCCGCTGGCCCCATGGCCCGCTTGGCAGCCCGGCATTGCCTGCTGATCCCGCAGCCCACGGTCACTTCCCTTTTACTGGAATGACTCCTGCTCCCACCCGATTCCTGCCCCCACGTGGGAAAGCCATGGTGAAGGAAGGAAGGAAGGAAGGAAGGAAGGAAGGAAGGAAGGAAGGAAGGAAGGAAGGAAGGAAGGAAGGGAGATTGGAATGAGAGGGAAGGAAGTTCTGAGGGAAGTCCTTCCCTACCACTTGGCCACCAGCAGCCCTGATGGACTCTCGCCATATACTTGCGCAATCCTCCTGGCCTCTCCTGGTGGCCTCCCATTCTATTCCTGAGGATGCTTTGCTTACAAAGCCAGGTTTCCTCGCATGGAGAAGGAGTGGGTCTCCTGACCCACACATTTTGCCCTCCCGCACCCACCATGAGCAACCTGACCAAGGAGAGTGAGCACAGGAGCAGCACCCTTGAGGAGGTACATGTGGCCGGGCGCCCTCTTGGAGAAGCAGGGCTGGGCTGAGTTGTGGAGTCACAGTGCTCCAGGAGCTCAAGGGCCAGGCTGGGTGCTTGCCCTCTGCTCCCAGAGCTCTGGGAATCTCGTGCCACCGTCAGGGTCCTTTGTGTGGTCTGAGAGACAGTGAGGCTCCTCTGTTGGGTGTGGCTTTGGTGCTTGCCCTGGTCTCGCCTTCCTCTGCTGGATACCTCCAGATCCACCCTCTCAGCCTTGCCTGGCTCCCCACAGGAGGCGAAGGATGGCACTGCTGAGTGTGGAAATGAGTATGCTGTGTCCTCCGAGTCCAACTTCTGCCTTGACAGATCTCTGGAGAGGAGGAGGAGGTGGTGGCGGGGGAGCTGCGTGAGGGAAGTCTGCCCCAACAAGCCAAGCATCTTTACCACACACAATTGGAAATGAGGATTCCCTTTTGAGAAGGGACAGCCTCCCTCGTGCAGGACTGGGGAGTGCTGCTCCCCTGCTGCCTCCTCTTGCTGTCTTGAGATCTGTCAAGACAGAAGTTGGATTTGGAGAAAACTGCTTCCTGCAAACTTTCTCCTCCGTGCTTTCACATGCAGCAGTGTTGTCCTCTGCCTGCTACTTTGCAGGAAGGAGGCACTGTACAGGGAAATGCCAATGATGTCTGAGATTGGAAGAAGAATGTCTCCTTTGGTGTGCTGTGTACATGCATGAGCACACATACACACACCATTCCAAGCTTGGAGACTTTTATCCACATCTGGGCTTGCAAACTGCCAATCCATGTCAATTTAGCAGTTGCGACTTGTTCCATCCCGACTCAGCCATTCTGAATCAGCTGCACCCAGTGAGCGGTATCGAGCGGTATGGATGCCCACCTAGTCACAGAGACCCAGCTGTGATCACCCAGCCAGGCCTACTCAGCCACACCCACCTGGGTGCTGTGAGTCATCATTGTCTTACATGCAACTGGCCCTTTGAGGGTAACCATAATGCTGATGTAGCCCTCAATGAAAATGAGTTTGTTACCCTGGTCCAGCAGCTCACAGGGAATGTCTGGTTTGGCTTTCCCCTGACTCCTTGTGATTACTGCTGCTGCCAATTTGAAGAGATTACCAGTCAGACGATTTGAGGTCTGGCACTGTTGTATTGCGGTATCTGGACAGGGCATCCACTAGAAAGTTTTGCCCCCCCTGGGATGTAGCATAGGGTAAAATTAAATTGATTGAAATATTGAGCCCAGCAGGCTTGCTTGGAGGATAACTTCTGTGGGGTTTTTAAACCCTCCAAGTTCTTGTAATCTGTCCACACTTCAAATGGGTGTTTGGACCCTTCTAGGAAATGCCACCAAGCTAGCAATGCCCATCGAACTGCATAAGCTTCCTTCTCCCACACTGTGCACCTCCGTTCTGTGTTAGTTATTTTTTGAAGGTTGAAGGATTCCATGGGGGTTCTCTTGTAGCCACACAGCTCCTACAGCTACGTCCCTAGCATCCTCTTCAATCATAAAGGGAGCATCTGGGTTCGGGTGTCTTAGTATGGGCTCCACTGAGAACAGCCTCTTAAGTTTCTCGAATGCTGCCTGGCATTCCATGGTCCATTTTAAGGGTTGGCTAGGTTTGGGTTTTTTCTCCCCTTTCGTCTTTAGTAGGTTGGTAATTGGTAGGGCAATTTGCACAAAAGAGAATGAATTGCTGGTAAAAGTTTGCAAACCCTAGGAAGGTTTTAAGTTGCTTCCTCATGTGAGAGGGCCCCCACTCCAGTACTGCCGTAACCATTTCTACCCCCTCATGTGAGATCCAGTATCCTAGGTATTAGATTTTATCTTGATGGAACTTGTACTTGGAGAGCTTAGTGTACAGCTCGACTGCCCATTTTTGTTCGCACGAACTTAACATGCTTGTCTTTTGTTTCGGTGTAAATATGACGGAATAAGAATTTACGGTTAGAGGTGATAAGATCTTTTTCCCTTGAATCTAATCCTTGTCAAAATAAAGCCCAAGAGTAAAGTCTAAAGTAACAAAATATTTATTTCAGTATAAAAGAATATAAAAACAAATAATCCTAATAGCTACATCTCTGCACTCTAAAATACATGTCCTTCTTCAATGAAGGACAGCAGCAGAAGAAAAAGAATGAATGGAATGTTACACATGCGCAGATCACTCATCACGTGTCTGCTTTTCTAGGAATGTCTAA
Organism: Diadophis punctatus similis; assembly: GCA_023053685.1. NCBI lineage: Eukaryota > Metazoa > Chordata > Lepidosauria > Squamata > Dipsadidae > Diadophis > Diadophis punctatus. The sequence continues at coordinate 105,764,349 of JALIGW010000002.1, forward strand.
GTATCATAGAGCATGGTATATGAGCACAGCTGACAATCAAAATTCACATCGTGACACCCCGTCTTTGTCAGTTGAGGGAATATGAGGTATCACTCAACACACATTAGTTTTCTCAGATACTCATGTTGAGCTGCTGGTAATGGCTTGTTTAAAATGTCAGCTATCTGATATTTTGTTGACACATACTCTAATTTTACAAGACCTTGTCTTACTGACTCTCTTAACATTTTTATAACGAATGTCAATGTGTCTGGACCTTGAACCCGTGAATTGTGTTTTTGAAATGTAAACTACTGATTGATTGTCTTCCATCATAATGATTGGTTGAGTCGGTTTTGTCCAGATATCTGTAACTAGGGCTTCAATCCAGGTTAAGGAATTGCATGCGTCTGAAACACAAGCATATTCAGCTTCAGTTGAAGAACAAGAAATAAAACTTTGTTTTCTTACATTCCAGTGAACTGGACATCCATTCAGGAACATTATGTAACCTGAAGTGCTTTTTCTTGATTCCTTATCACTTGCCCAATCGGCATCTGCATAACAATATAATTTTGCAAAATCAGTGTGTGTTGGTTCTAGCTTCAATTTTAAATGTTGAGTGTATTTTAGGTACTTTAATAACTTCTTAATACATGACCAGTGAAAATCTTTTGCTTTGCCCACATGTTGTGATAGCAAATTAACACTAAGTGCTATGTCTGGTCTAGTCCAACCACTAATGTATAGTAGTGACCCAATTACTGAACGATAAAGTGTTTGATCCTTGAAATCAGGACTTTCTGCATTCTTTAAATTATGAAAATCTGTTTGCATAGGTGTGTGTGTTGTTGTAGCATCTGTCATGTTACAATGATGCAAAAGTTGTTCTATCTTATTCTGTTGTGAAAGAGTAAACTCCTTCTGTGTTTTTTTAATCTGAACACCTAGATATTCATTAATGTGGCCTAAGGATTTCAATGTGAAGTATCTTTGCAAACCTGTAACAAAAATCTCACTCATGCGTTTGTTAGGACCAATGTAAACAATGTCATCAACATAAACAAGAACAATTTCATGTGAATTTTCACACCTTTTTGTGAACACACACTCATCAGTTTTGGACTTAATAAAGCCCATTGAATTTAGTTTGTCTTTTAGACATAAATACCACATTAAATCTGACTGTTTCAGACCATAAAGACTTTTGTTTAAGAACCACGTGTCCCCTTCTCGCTGCCGGAAGCCAGGAGCACATCTCACGTAGATTTCTTCATCTAGGTCAGCATGTAAGTATGCTGTTTCAACATCAAACTGGAAAACTTCTAGACCAAGAATGATAGCTGTAGTTAAGGCAATTTTTACACTTTCAGTTCGCACTGTAGGTGAGTAGGTGTTTGTGTAGTCTTCAGGATAACTTTGTGCGTAGCCTTGAGTTACAAGTCTTGCTTTGTACAATGACTCACCATTTGGCTTCTGTTTGATTTTGTAGACCCATCTTGTGCCAATGATCCTTTTGTTTGTTGGAGGTGCTGCAGGTGTAAATACTTTGAGTTTCTGCAGACTGTCCATCTCAACCTGCATAGCTTTGTTCCACTTTTCTTGTTCATCTTCAGAAAGATATTTTATTTGGGAAAAGTTTTCTGGTGGAAGTGTAACATTACAGATCAATGGCGATTGTTTTTCTGTTAACTGCAGTGAGTATTTCTTTGGAGGAATACCTTTTGTTGTTCTCTTGGAACGTCTCGGGATAGTTGTCCATTCTCCTTCCGTGTCTTCCTCATCTCCATCATCGTCGCTAGCATCAGCATCTGCGGCTTGTAAAGATGGAACATCAGGCTGTGTACTTTGGTCATCTGGTTGTTCTGTATCAGCAATTGCATCTCTAGGAAAATAAACTCCGGGATCATTAGAATGTACCCTGGACCAATCTGAGTCTTCTTCAAAATTAGCTGAATTAGAAATTGTCATCATATTTCGAGAGTCAATGAATTTGGGCCATTTCGAATTGTCATCAATACCCATATATCTCAGTCTCTTAGCTATTTGGCCTCCTTTCCTTCTTTGTGCTAATGGAATGTTCACCAGAACATATGAACCAAAAATGTGTAAGTTTGTAAGATCTGGCTGGTAGCCATGTAACATGTAGAAAGGTGTCTGGTCAATTGCACTGCTCCAAGTACAATTGACAATGTAGTTTGCATATTTAAGAGCCTCACCCCAAAATGAATGATTGAGATTAGCATCTTCTAGGAGGCAACACATCATGGTTTGTAAAACTCCCTGTCTTCGTTCAGCTACTCCATTTTGAGCAGGCATGTAAGGTGCTGATGTTTGGTGGATGATACTGTTTCTACGCATCCAGTCCTGGAAATGCTGTGACATGAACTCGGTACCTCGGTCACTCTGGATTCTTCGGATCCGCACTCTGCGTTGATTGTAGACTTGGACTGCAAAGTCTTTAAAGATCTGAAAGATCTCAGATTTTTCTTTCATAGGATATACATATCCATATCTAGAATGATTATCAACAATGGTTAAGAAATACCTTTTACCACCAATTGTTGGTCTATAAGGACCTACTATATCAGTATGTACCAAATCAAAAATGCATGCTGACCAGCGTGTAGCGTGTTTTGGAATGGCCACTGCCTTGGACTTTGCCTTTTTGCAAACAGCGCAATCCAAATACACCTTACAACCCTTTAAATCCAAACCTTTTACAAAAAACGGCATTTTCTTAAGAACTTCAAAACTTGGGTGACCCAATCTTCTGTGCCACTTGTGGATGCACCTGTAATGCAAAGATTTACCGGTTAATGAATTTGCAACATTTACATTTAAATGAGGAACCTTAGGCTTGCATTTAGCAATTTGTTTGTCTCTCTGTTGCTTAATGGCTTTAGGAGCCTGTGGAGTAGTTGCAGGATCTCTCTCTGGGACATCTCTTTCTGGTCCTGCATTGCTCTGAATTGAGATTTCTATACTTGCCTGAGCTTCTGGTTGAGGGTTTGGCCTTAAGTAATAGACCCCACCAATCAAAATTGTGTCAGCAACAATATCACCATCCTTAATAATATAGCTTGCTTTCTTTAGATGGTTGACCTGAAAATCTAAAACAGTAGACAAATGACTTTGGCTAAGCAAATTAGAAGTTGCCTTTGGTACATAATAAACATAATAAACATCTGGAACACGTGTGCCTAAATAGTTCCTTTTCCTTCGACCTTGCAGGGTTGGTCTGTAAATCCATACAGTTCACGGAATTCTGGTTCTGGCTCATGCATTTCTTTAAAAAGTTCTTTTCTGTAGGTAACATTAAGTGCTGCACTGCTCTCTAGAGTCCACAAAAGATGTCTGTCATATTTTTGATGTGGTTGTGGATCTGTCAGAGTCCAGACTCTGCCATTCAGAAGGAGAAGGGGGTCTTGGCTCTGTTTGATCAAAAGGTTATAACATATCCGGATCCCAGACACCTGGGAGCCTCTTCATCTTAAGATAAGGTTTTATGAGGGGTAATTGAATGGAAGAGAGAGTATGGGAAATGTAACCATCTGTCAAACATTTGTGGATTGATTATGCTGAATGGGGTGGGGTATTAAGGTTAAAAAGACTTGTCTTGCCTGAAGGCATTTAGACCTTGCTTTGAATTGAATGGATGTTATACAGATGCAAATAAAGGAAATCCTTTTGAAAACCTTTGCTTGACTCAAAAGTTCGTTCCTTGATTGTGCCTGGAAAGACATACCTTACAGAAAGCAAGGTCTGCAAAATCGGTCAACCCAGAGAGTAACTTCGCTCTACTGAGGGGACCGGGCAATCATGGCTGAAAAAAACCGGGAGCAGGAAGAAATTGAATGCTGGGGGGAGACACCAATCACCCCCCGGGCGGAAGCCTGTTCCGCACTCCCCAGCAAAGAGGCTGATGGAGATTTCGAGACCTCTGAGAAGCCTCGCTGGTCTATCGGCATTGAAAAAAAGACAGCTGGGATGGCAGAACCAGAGGAGTCACCCTTAATCGGAGGGATCGGAAGCCCCATTGGGAATTGGAACTAGAAGCTGCCATGGATCAGGAGGAGCCCACCGAAGCACCTCTAAGGGAGGGGCGGTTGAAGAGATACCTGTCCCAGCTGGTGATGGAAACATTGGAAAATCTCAACATCCGAGGGACCCCAGAACGACGAATAACGAGCGCTGGGAGCATAGCAACCGCTGAGGAGACTGGGGGGGGGCAACAACCTCTGGGAAGCCGGCATGCAGATGGAGGATGCGGCAGGGGACCCAACAAACCCCCCCCAGGGCAGCACACGCAGCGGCACCCCTTCCTAACCAACTCCAAACTCCACAACTAGAAAGGAAAACTCCCCCCCTGGGAGTGAAATTTGATGGGGACCCGCAACAATTGGGATTTTTTGTAGCACATGTGCTCACCTATATGCAAGAATATGGACGTGAGTTCCAAACCCAGGGATCCCGGGTGCGAGCAGTTACCTTAGCCCTGGAAGGAGCCGCGGCTCCTTCCAGGGCTAATGGATGGATGGATGGTGACCCTAGATAACGACGACGCACCCGAACTGCGCAACTTCAACCAATTCATGACGGCCCTACGACGACGGTTCGAGGACCCGCTGGCGGACCGCAAAGCACGCGATCGTATTAAGGTGGTGAAACAGGGACGACGACCAGTGGCGGAGTACACTGAAGAATTCCGGGACCTCGCATGTCAGCTAAACTGGCCAGAAGACATCCTGGTAAGCTGTTTTAAGGATGGACTGAGTGACAATCTGTATAATGCCTGCGTGGCTAGAGGTGCACCGAATCATCTGCATGAGTGGTACCTCACTGCTGAAGAAGCGGAGATTGATATGGCTAGGAATCAGTACCGTATGGGGAGAGCATGGAAGAAATCCCCACCTCAATGGAGGAAAGAACCCTTCAGAAGGCAACAGGGCTTTTCCCCTAAACCTCCAATCTGTTACAAGTGCGGGAAGGAGGGACACCGAGCACCCAAATGCTGGCCCCAAACACCCACCCGGAAACCCGAACGCCAAATGGGGGAGAGACCAACGAGACCCATCCAGCGGGGGAGGGAAACAGCCCTGAGGAGCAGCGAGATGGTGGGACCACCACCCCCTCCTCCCGCTGGAGACAACACCCCTGCATTTCGAAGGGAAGATCCAGCATCGTTCTAGAGCGATCCGGAGGATGAACCACTGGTAAGCAAACCAATTGAACCGCTCACCCTCCCTCTCAGACTATTTATCCCTAACCAAGAGGAGGGAAAAAATATCTCCGCATTAGTAGACTCAGGGTGCACCCGTTGCTTAATCAGCCCAACCCTAATCAGGGAGCTGGGAATCACAGTGAGAAAGCTGAGAAATCCCATCACGTTTTGCCAATTGGATGGGTCAATAGCAGGGGGGAGCTGGCTGCTTTTGCCATGGAACCCCTGAAAATAGGCATTAATAACCACGAAGAGAAACTTACGTTTATAGTAGCACCTGGCATGGAATGGCCACTAGTCTTGGGACTCGCATGGTTAAAAAAGTGGAATCCAAAAATAAATTGGGAGCAAGGCACCATAAAATTCCAAATGCACGTGACTACTGCAGAGGACCCACAGATAGAAACTGAAGGGGCTGAACGCAGGGAAACAGCCATGCCTGGTCATAGCGTGGTAACAGACAGCATACCCAAGGAATACAAAGACCTGGCAGAAGTCTTTAGCGAGGCAGTGTCGGATGAACTTCCCCCGCATCGTGCATCCGACTGCGCAATAGAAATCTTACCTGGGACTAAACTACCTAAACCAAAAATGTATAGCATGTCACCGGGGAAGTTAGAAGAGCTGAGTGCTTTCATTGAGAAAAACCTAGCAAGGGGTTTCATTGAACCAGCCAAAGATAGCAGCCCCAGTGCTATTTAGAGAGAAGAAAGATGGCACAAAACGCTTATGTGTCGACTTCAGAAACCTAAACTCGGTAAGTGTTGAAAACATGTATCCCCTCCCCCTGATGAAAGATATGCTGTCCCACCTCAAAAAAGGGAAAATTTTCTCCAAACTAGACATCAGGGAGGCATACTACCGAATCAGGATTAAGGAGGGGGATGAATGGAAAACGGCATTCAACACCCCCCTGGGATGCTACCAATTCAAAGTGCTCCCTTTTGGGCTACAAGGGGCACCTGCAGTGTTTATGCAATTAATCAATGATGTGTTATGTGAACACTTATACAAAGGGGTTCTCGTTTATTTAGATGATATTCTATTATACTCAGAGACCGAGGCTGAACATGTTAAATTGGTGAGGGCAGTGCTGACCAAACTCCACAAGGCAAAACTTTATGCCAAACTCTCAAAATGTGAATTCTACCAAGAAAAATTGATTACTTGGGGTATTGTATTTCACACCAGGGCATAGAAATGGATCCTCAAAAAGTACAGGCAGTACTCGATTGGGAAATGCCTCGCACACGCAAACAGCTGCAAAGTTTCCTGGGGTTTGCAAATTTCTATCGCCAATTTATCCCCGCGTTTGCTCAAATTGCCCTGCCCATCACAAAACTGCTAAGAACAAAGGGGGAGGGAGATCCTAAACCGAGACAGCCCGTGAATTGGACAATGGAATGCCAGGCAGCGTTTGAAAAGCTAAAACGGCTGTTCTCAACAGAACCAATTTTGAAGCACCCAGACCCAGAAAAACCCTTCATAATACAAGCTGATTCTAGTGATGTGGCAATAGGGGCAATCCTACTCCAGAGCAATGAGCAAGGACAGCTACAGCCATGTGCATATACATCCAGGAAACTAAGTGAAACTGAACAAAGGTGGGCGATCTGGGAAAAAGAAGCTTATGTGGTGCGATGGGCACTTTTAACTTGGAGACAATTCTTAGAAGTGAGTAAGATCCCTTTTGAAGTCTGGACTGACCACAAAAACTTAGAAGCCTTAAAGACACCAAGGAAACTATCTCCTAAACAGGTTCGTTGGGCGCAATACTTCAAACGGTTCGAGTTCACTCTTAAATTTATCCCTGGGGGAAAAAACTTTCTAGCAGATGCACTGTCCAGAAAGCCACAATATAATTGTGTGAAATCAGAGGTATTTAAACCTATAGTACAAACAAATCAATTGGCAGCCAAAGTAATCACCAGGTCCGAAGGAGGAAAAGACGCATTGAGGGACGCAGACATCACTCACGCGTTTAAACAAGCATTAGTCAATGATGAATGGGTTTTGAACCACAAATCCAGTTGCGTGATGAAAGATGAATTAGCGTGGGTAGGTGACAAACTTTATGTACCCGCTAGCCAAAGATTACGTTTAATGGAAAGGTGCCACGACTCTAGATTAGCTGGACATTTTGGCTTTGTAAAAACTTTACACTTAATAAAGAGACAATTTTGGTGGCCTTCGTTGAAAAAGGACATAGAAAGCTATGTAGCAAGTTGCCCCATTTGTGCTGCAGCAAAAAGACGACAGGGGAAAACTCCAGGACTTCTACAGAAAGTAGCTGAGCCATCAGCCCCATGGGAAGAAATTGCTATGGATTTTATTGTAGAACTACCAGAAAGTGGGGGAAACACGGTCATTTGGGTTGTGACAGACTTGTTTTCAAAACAAGCACATTTTATTCCTTGCCAAAAGATCCCAACAGCCAAAGGCTTGGCTAGACTGTTTCTAATACACATTTATCATCTTCATGGAGCTCCTAAAAGAATAATCTCGGATAGGGGAGTCCAATTTACCTCCAATTTTTGGAAGGTGTTTTTGGGCCTACTTGGTACCGCCCAAGGATTAAGCTCCTCCCATCACCCCCAGTCAAATGGTAATTGCGAAAATCTGAACGGCGTTCTTGAACAGTATCTAAGATGTTTTATTAATTTTCAGCAGGACAATTGGACTGAACTTTTACCATTTGCAGAGGTTGCATTTAATAACTCTGTACATTCAAGTACAGGTTTTACACCTTTTAGAGTAGCCACGGGGCAAGACTTCAGCCCAATACCGGAACTACCCACAGAAAAACCCACTATCCCCTCACTTAAGGAGTGGATAGAAAATTTGCAAAACACATGGCCAGTAGTCAGGTTGGCTTTACAGGAGGCTAGAGAGGCTTTCAAAATTCAAGCTGACAAGAAAAGAGTAGAGCCTAAACCTTTCCATGTTGGGGATAGAGTATATTTATCTACAAAATTCTTGAGATCATTACAACCATCAAAAAAATTAGGACCTAACTTTATTGGGCCTTTCACTACTAGCAGGATCATTAACCCAGTAGTGGTTGAATTGCTTCTTCCAAAAACACTTAGACAAGTCCACCCAGTATTTCACATTAGTTTACTCAAGAGAGAGGTAACCTCGTCACTTAGACCGGTGGCACCACCTGCCCCAATCATGATAGAGGGGGAACAACATTTTGAAATCAAGGAAATTCTTGACTCTAGAATCCACAGAGGGAAGACCCAGTATCTGGTAGCCTGGAAACATTTGCCTTCGTCACAGAACGAGTGGGTCGCTAAACAACATGTGAAAGCCCCCACCTTATTGAGAAGATTCCACTCCAAATACCCTAGCAAACCTTGCTAACATATCATAATTGATTCTGCTTATGTCTTACAGGTGGACCTTTTTTTTTCTTGAGAGGCAGGATGTCAGAGTCCAGACTCTGCCATTCAGAAGGAAAAGGGGGTCTTGGCTCTGTTTGATCAAAAGGTTATAACATATCCGGATCCCAGACACCTGGGAGCCTCTTCATCTTAAGATAAGGTTTTATGAGGGGTAATTGAACGGAAGAGAGAGGCTGGGAAACGTAACCATCTGTCAAACATTTGTGGATTGATTATGCTGAATGGGGTGGGGTATTAAGGTTAAAAAGACTTGTCTTGCCTGAAGGCATTTAGACCTTGCTTTGAATTGAATGGATGTTATACAGATGCAAATAAAGGAAATCCTTTTGCTTGACTCAAAAGTTCGTTCCTTGATTGTGGCTGGAAAGACATACCTTACAGGATCATTGGTGATGGCTAGTGTGGCGTATGGAGCTTGTGGATCACTCCTGGAACCGGGGCGATGGTGCCTTCCGCCTCTGCCTCTGCTGCCTCTGGGAACTGTTCCTCTGGGCTTTTACAGGACAGGAATTGGGGTGTGTTGAAAACAATCTCTGGCGGTGTGGCCCACACGATCGCAGACCTGGCATTTTGGCATCCTTGGGACATAATCCCTACCTCTGAAGGGTCGTCTGGCTGGAGCTCTGGCTGCAGCTGGTGGATGTCGCAAGTGTGGTGTAGCAAGCATAAATGATTCTTCTGTTAAAATTCTGCGAACGTGGTCAACTGTTCTCTGAGCGACAGGCACTTGATTAATTTTTGTAATAGCATCTTTCCATGCATAATTCAATTAATTGATAATAATGCTGACCATTTGGAAGTTATCGATTACACTGCCCCTTTCGGCGAAGTCTTTTCGCATCCCTTTCATTTTTGTTAAGTGTGCCCCAACACTTTCTCCAGGCTTAAGTTTCAAACCATGAAACTCTGACAGTAGTAAACATGTGGACTCCATTGAAATTGGACGAAAACACTGTTCTAACTGAGTCCAGATTTCTTGGGCAGTTACATCAGGGGCAAAAGTTAACTGGAGTTCTGTCTCCATTGACATCAACAACGTGGTACATGCCTTGACATATAAATTTATTATTGCATCATCCCATGGTTGTGCAGGTGGATAAAAAATCATGCCATATGTGCCTTCACGGTGGAGCAAAAGTCTGATCTCACTAACCCAGGCTTTGTAATTTTCTCCTGATTGCTTTAATCTTGCGCTGCCAGCCAATGGGACAATGGGTGCCTGGTGTCGTGCCAAGGCCGACATATGCACCTTGGTGGGAGGGAGAGACGCTGGACCGAGGGATTGATGGTTGCCAAAACAACAAACTCTTATCAGCAGTTAAATGCCTGACGCTGGTGATTAACGTCTGTTGCATGAGACGCCGAGAAAGCCAAGCACAGAGAAATGCTGCAACAGGAAGAGGTAATCTAAGCCATGTCCAGCTGAGAGGGGAGGGCTTCACAGCACCGGATGGTGGTTTGGGGGAAGGAATGGTGAGGTTTTGCATAAATAGCACTGAGAGAAGGCTGATCTCAGAGCTGACTTTGACCTGAATGGGATCGGCATGGTCTGAGTTCTTATCTGTAGCGTGATTAAAAGCTGAAGTCCTTACTTTTGAAAGTGTCCTGAAGTCATTAACGCACAGGTTTGACTAGCCAGTCCGACAGAAAGTCAGCTCTCCCATCTTCCTTTTCTGAGTGGCATGGCTGAGGGAAAAGCTGTGGATGTCCCAGAGGCGACGCCTATCCCTGCAGAACTGCAGGGGGAGGGGCAGGAGCCCCCACAACCTGATGATGAAACCCAGATGGTCATGCGTCCAAAGCAGCAGAAGAAGAGAGAGGATTTTTCTTTGGAGGCCCAGGAGTCTGCCATCTACTGGCGAGTGGTGGCATAGTTCTGCATTAACAGGCAAGGTGGACCCAACACCACCCCTTGGAGCCCAATTTCAGGGATGGAGGGAGCGAAGGTGGACTGGAGATGAGGAAGGTGAGTGGAGCTACTCCACAGACCCTGGGGCCAGTACCCTGGATATCCTACGGGACCGTTTCGGGGAGGGTAGCTTTAGAGACGCACCCTCTTGGCAACCTTGGGTGTCAGGGTTGGACCCCTTAACCAAGCGGCACGGGGGCCCCACTGGGTCTAGCTCAGCTACGCGCTTCCGTCTTGCCAGTCCGAGATTTGATGTGCCTGTTGGTTCTGAACGGTTTAAAGGGAAGGAGAAGGCATCCTCTACTGAACTACAGGATGAGGCGCACGCTCAGTGCAAAGCTTCTGCAGTGCCTGGAATAAGTCACAGAAGTGACAGGAGCTACCAGGGCCCTCGTCAGGGTGGTCGAGATGCTGCTGGAGTGACAGGCCAGTTGCCACCATGGCCGATGGGCATGTGGCCTCAACAAGCGATGTGGGGCCCACCTCCTATACAAGCCACGTTTGATGGAAGTGCTGATCGAGTGGCCTTGTTCATTAGCCAAATAATCAGCCACATGGACATGTATGGCCGCATTTACCCCTCTCAGTGGGCAATGGTGGTAGCGGTCACAACTGTACTGACAGGGGAGGCTGCTGATTGGGTTGCTGACCTCCACAGTGAGCATGCTAGGGAACTAGCTAACCTGGGACTGTTTCTCGAGGCACTGAGAGTGCGGTTTGAGGATGTATCCAGAGCAGAGGTAGTGGAGGGGGAACTATTGGCATTGAGGCAGAGAGGCCGGTCGGCACAGGACTACGTATGGGACTTTCGTAAGCTAGCGGGTCACCTACAAACATGGCCTGAAAGAATGCTGGTTCAGCAATTTCGGTTGGGGTTGGACAAGGAGCTAAGGCAAGCGTGTATTTACCGGGGTTTGTCTCCACGTTCGAATGACTGGTTTCGAGCAGTGGTGGAGCTGGATATAGGCCTAAGGGAATTTAGGTCTCAAGGTGATAGTGGATGGCGTCAGCAACAAGGACGTATGGTACCATCGCTGGGCCCCAGGGTGGGGAGGCCCAATGTGCCGGCTCCGAATACACCGGCCCAGAGGCCCCCGTTCCGGTGTTTTAGATGCAATCAGGTGGGACACCGAGCGGCAGAGTGTCAGTCGCCGTTGCCAAGGCCCCCAGCTGCAAAACAGTCATTTGGTGGAAGCGCGGATTGAACTCGTCCAACACCTGAACGGTCCAGGAGAGCCACGCAGAAGCCCCAACCGGACACTCCCACTCCAACCAAAGAGACTAACGTTCATAATCAAATCTCGGTGATGTCGGCCGATAGTGAGGATGAAGATCCGGAGGATCCTATGGTACGTGATCCTATATGTCCCTTTATCATTCAGGCGAACATCCAGAACCTGAGCACCTTGAAACGGATTTACCAGGGAGCCTTAATTGATTTGGGGTGTACTCGGTGTTTAATACGCCGCGCTGTGGTAGACGACTTGGGGGTCCGGGTTCTGAAATTACGCCAGCCCATTAAATTCGAACAAATGGATGGCTCCGTGCTGGGAGGAGTGCCGGCTACCCATGTTACTGAAAAAATCAAGCTTGAAATGGGGGACCATTGGGAGATCATTAGATTTGTAGTCGTAGACCATATGGTTGAACCAATCATTTTAGGATTGTCTTGGTTAGACAAATGGAAACAGACCATCTGGTGGGAGGGGGGGTTCCGAAAGCTAAGGTTGGCATTTGGACCGGAACCACCAACTATAGATTAAGAAACAGGGTCTGTAGGGAAGGAGGGTGATGAACAACGTCTAGAGGAACATGAGACTGGAGGGTTCCCGAGTATGTACAATGATTTGGCACAAGTCTTTAATGAGGATGAATGCGAGGTCTTACCACCTCATCGACTGACAGATTGTGCTATAGAGTTGATTCCGGGGGTGAAGCTGCCAAAGCCCCGTATGTATTCCATGACTCCTAAGGAACTTGAGGAGTTACGTAGATATATTGATAAAAACCTGGCCAGGGGTTTTATACGCCCTAGTAGATCCCATATGGCCGCTCCCGTTTTGTTTAGGGAGAAGAAGGATGGTGGCCTGCATTTGTGTGTTGATTTTCGTGGGCTAAATGGGATATGTGTGGAACATTTATATCCATTACCACTAATGAAGGACTTGCTCGCCACATTAGCCACGGGTAGAGTGTTTACTAAACTAGACCTAAGAGAAGCGTATTACCGGGTGCGTATCCGACCAGGTGATGAATGGAAAACAACATTCAATTGTCCATTAGGGAGCTATCAGTTCCAGGTGATGCCATTTGGGTTACAAGGCGCCCCGGCTGTCTTCATGCAATTGATAAACGAGGTCTTGCATGAGCATTTGTATCGGGGGGTACTTGTATACCTAGACGACATATTGATTTATACAAAGACAATGGAGGAACACATCCAGTTAGTACGACAAGTGTTGAAAAAATTACTAGATGCCAAACTCTTCGTGAAACTCTCCAAGTGCGAGTTCCACCGAACTAGGTTGGATTATCTAGGTTATTGCATTTCTAGTGATGGGGTGGAGATGGACCCTCAAAAAGTAAAGGCGGTGTTAGAATGACAAGCCCCCAAAACCAGGAAGCAATTGCAAAGTTTCCTTGGTTTTGCAAATTTCTATAGACAATTCATTCCATCCTTTGCACAGGTGGCTTTGCCCCTAACTGATTTGTTACGCACTAAACCCACAACAACCAAACCACAACCAGGCCAAGCTTTAAAGTGGACAATGGAGTGTCAGTGTGCATTTGAGGCCCTGAAAACACTCTTTGCGCGTGAGCCTATACTGAAACATCCTGATCAAGAGTCACCTTTTATAGTACAGGCAGATGCAAGTGATGTAGCGGTGGGGGCTATTTTGCTGCAGAAGAATAGGCAGGGTAAACTTCAACCTTGTGCTTATACATCCCGGAAGCTTACAGAGCATGGTTGGGCGATTTGGGAAAAAGAGGCTTTTGCGGTCCGTTGGGCCCTGCTCACATGGCGGCACCTGCTGGAAGGTGCACGGCAACCATTTGAGGTGTGGACGGACCACAAAAACCTGGAAGCCCTCCAAACACCCAGAAAACTGTCCCCGAAACAGGTGCGATGGGCTCAATATTTCCAACGATTCAAGTTCAAATTGAAATATGTCCCAGCTGGTAAGAACTTCATGGCCGACTCCTTATCTCACCTTCCCCAATTTAACAGTAAAAGGGAAGATGTAATACAAGCCATGATAACCCCATGTCAACAAGTGGGAAGGGGAGTAGAAGGTAATTTCTTAAACCCATGACATGATAACTTAAGGAAAGCATTAGCAACAGACCCTTGGCTAGCTGAACACCCAAGTGTATTGACTGACAGGGATGGCCTAGCCTGGAAGGGAGATAAATTATATGTGCCTACAACCCTTCGTACCTCAGTGTTAAGAAGGTGCCATGATGTTAAGCCGGCCGGCCATTTTGGGTTCTTAAAAACATTACAACTTACCAGACGGCAGTTTTGGTGGCCACGGATGAGGACAGAGGTTGAGGCCTATGTACAGAGTTGTTCTGTTTGTACAGTGAACAAACCACAGCCTGGTAGGCCGTTAGGATTGTTGCAACCGGTAGCTGATCCCAGTAGGCCATGGGAGGAGATTGGGATGGACTTTATAGTCGACCTCCCAGACAGCAATGGGTATACCGTAATATGGACAGTGATAGATTTATTCTCAAAACAAGAACATTTCATCCCATGTATTGGTATACCTTCAGCCAAACGGCTGGCAAAAATGTTTTTACAACATATATATCGGTTACACGGAGTACCACGACGAATAATCTCGGATAGAGGAGTACAATTCACTGCCAAGTTTTGGCGAGAATTTGTACAACTAATAGGCTCCTCGCAGGGATTGAGCTCAGCATTTCATCCTAGCACTAATGGAGCTGCAGAGAGAGCTAATGCTATGATAGAACGCTACTTAAGATGTTATGTATTGTACCAGCAAACAGACTGGTCTAGCTTGATACCTTTTGTTGAGGTAGCGTATAATAATGCTGTACATCGTAGTACTGGTCTCACGCCTTTCCAAGTAGTATATGGAATGGAATTCCCCGCCATTCCAGAGTTAGCTATGAACCCCCAATGCTCTGAAACCCCAAAGGAATGGGCTGACAAGATTCGAGAAGGGTGGGCACAAGTGAAAGTGGCTTTAAGACAAGCGGCCAAGGAATACAAAAAGTATGAGGATAAACACAGAAGGGATCATAAACCATTCCAGATCGGGGACAGGGTGTATTTATCAACTAAATATCTAAAACTTCGAATACCTAGTAAAAAACTAGGTCCTAAGTATCTCGGCCCATTCCCAATCACTCAGGTGATTAACCCTGTAATGGTAGCATTGAAATTACCACCCTTATTAGGGAAGGTGCATCCCGTTTTTCACGTTAGTCTCCTTAAACCTGTAGGAGTAACTCGAGACCTACCAACAACCCCTGGTCCCATATATAGGGACCATTACGAAGTAGCTGAAGTCCTTGACTCCAGACTATATCGAGGCAACCTCCAGTATCTGGTGTATTGGAAAGGATATCCGATTACGGAGGCTACCTGGGTGGCTGTGCATGACATACAAGCCGAACGATTATTAAGGTGATTTCATCTAAAATATCCACACAAACCAGGTCCCAGGCAGGATTATTTGAATGTGGCTAACCCTTTTCCTTTGTCCCCTGCAGGTGGACCCCTGGTAGAGGGGAGCCGCCTGTCATGCCAAGGCCAACATATGCACCTTGGTGGGAGGGAGAGACGCTGGACCGAGGGATTGATGGTTGCCAAAACAACAAACTCTTATCAGCAATTAAATGCCTGACGCCGGTGATTAATGTCTGTTGCATGAGACGCCGAGAAAGCCAAGCACCGGATGGTGATTTGGGGGAAGGAATGGTGAGGTTTTACATAAATAGCACTGAGAGAAGGATGATCTCAGAGCTGACTTTTACCTGAATGGGATCGGCATGGTCTGAGTTCTTATCTGTAGCGTGATTAAAAGCTGAAGTCCTTACTTTTGAAAGTGTCCTGAAGTCATTAACACACAGGTTTGACTAGCCAGTCCGACACCTGGTGTGCTTGGGCTACAGCTGGAGCAGGCCGTAATGGGATCGGCACTGGTGATGCCGGGGTCTGCACTGGTTGTAGTCCGGCCTGTGGAGCGGCCTGAGCTCGGGGTTGCTGCTGGGCACCCTGGGCAGCTATTGGAGCAGGTTGGGCTGCCATAGGAATAGGTTGAAATGTTTGCTGTGTTTGTATCTGTTGTGTGCCTTGCATCAATCTTTGTTGCAGTGGGGTCTGTTGTGTTTGCCTCTGTGCCTGAGGTCCCATATAGGTTAAATCAGGAGGCTGAATAAAATATGAGTCTGAACCTCTAGGGGGCACTGATGGTTGGGCGTGCACACTCATGCGAGATATCATTGTATCAAGTCCCAACTGTGTGAAATAATCTTGGCTGTACATGTGCATTAATTCGGCCCTGTCGGCACTAGATGGTGCTGCAACATTACTTTTTGGAAGCTCATACAGTCTTTGTTCTCTAAACTCAGCCCCTTGTGGCTCCTGGAGGCGGAGAAGAAAGTTGTAGGGAAATGCTGTTCACCCTTCTTTGGTGTGTAGATTGAGTAATTTCTTCAGTTTGAAGTTCCAGCGTCGTCTCCTGGAACTGTTCATCATCAGATGGCATTTTGAAAGGTTTTTTAACAGAGCTCTCCTAAGAAAAGCTATAAAACTGTCTAATTGGCCTAGGACGCATAAATCTTGTCTGGATAGAATCCAAAGGAAAATTTAATTAGTAAGAGTTCAAGCCGTCCGACTGCTACCATGACGGAATAAGAATTTATGGTTAGAGGTGATAAGATCATTTTCCCTTGAATCTAATCCTTGTCAAAATAAAGCCCGAGAGTAAAGTCTAAAGTAACAAAATATTTCAGTATAAAAGAATATAAAAACAAATAATCCTAATAGCTACATCTCTGCAATCTAAAATACACGTCCTTCTTCAACGAAGGACAGCAGCAGAAGAAAAAGAAAGAATGAATGGAATGTTACACATGCCCAGATCACTCATCACGTGTCTGCTTTTCTAGGAATGTCTAAGTATCATAGAGCATGGCATATGAGCACAGCTGACAATCAAAATTCACATCGTGACAAAATCAGGATGTCATCTAAATACATTAGCACCCCTTTGTATAGGTGTTCATGCAGGACTTCATTTATTAGTTGCATAAACACAGCAGGAGCCCCTTGTAATCCAGAAGAGAGCACTCTGAAATGGAAGCACCTCAGGGGGGCAGTTGAAGGCCATTTTCCATTCATCCCCCTCCTTAATCCTATCACAGTAATATGCTTCATATGTAGGTCCAATTTCATAAAAATCTTTTTCTTGGCTAGGAGGACTAACATGTCTTTCGTGAGTGGCAGGTGATACACATTTTCAACACAGACTGTGTTAAGCCTGCGATAATCCACACACAAGCAGAGAGAGACATATTTCTTTTCTCAGAATAAAACTGGAGCGGCTACCCGGGGCCAGGCCGGCTGGATGAACTCGTGTTGCAGATTTTTGTCTATTAACGCATGGAGTTCTTCCGGCTCACAAGGGATCATAGAGTACAGTTTAGGTATTGACAATCTAGCCCTGGGGAGGATCTCAATGGCTATCGGCTGGTTACAGCTTAGGGTTTGTTGGTGATTCTCCATCTGCATTTCCACCAGCTCCATTTTAAAGTGAGTTGGGGCTCCCCCAGCCACAGTGCCATCTAGTTGGCAAAATGCTACAGGTACCCTCAGTTGTCGGCCAATCGATTAGCTGACATGCCAGCTCATAGAACTCTTGGTGTAAGCTACCATGCCCCTGTGACCCTGGTTGATGGTTTTGATGTGGGTTTGCATTTTGTGTTGGGCGAATGGGTTTTCAAACCAGTTGTGCAGGGCCAACATGAACCGATTGAAGCTTTGAAGCTGTGGGGTGTCATCATTGTGGAGGGAAATCATTCACTCCACTGCGGTGCCTTCCAAGACCATAGTTATACATGTGACCCGGGCTGCTTCAGTACCCAGATCTGCTCCATACTCCTGCATATAGTTCCACACCTGAGTGAGGAAGAACCCTAGTTGCTTTGGGTCTCCTCTGTACTTCATGCCCATGGCTGGGAGCCTTGGCATTCCCTGCTGAGGGAGGAAAAGTCCCCCTTGTGGAAGGGGTTGCACCACTTGAGAGCTGGTTGTGGGGTTGCTTGGGCCAGAGGGGGTCCAGGTGTGATGGCTACCACCTGGCTGCCTGCACTATTGTGGCCTGCCTAGTAGCCTGTGCAGCCAGGGCCTTTGGAGCCTCCAGCCCTGCTTGACAGTGATAGGAAAGGAGTAGCCCCTCCTTTCCTGAATGCAAGAGCATGCAGGGCTGCCAAGAGGCAGAAAGGTCTACTTGAGAGGAGGTTTACTCAAGATTAAGACTTGGGGCTAATTGGCCACTCCCCTAGTCTATTTAAGAAGAATCGATGCAGCTGGGAAGCTGCAGAGAACAACTTGGGAAAAATCCGTCTGATCTTAGCTTGTTCATGACTCCTGAATCTTGCATCATGACTCCAGTTTCCAGTTTGTATCGTGACTCCTGAATCTTGACCTCGGTTTTCAGTTTGCATCGTCGTTCCTGAATCTTGGCTTACACAGTTCCAGTTTGCAGTCCAGCCCAGATCTTGTTTCTGGCATGGTGGTTTCTGAATCCAGTCCTCCAGTGTGGCCAGTTTGCATTCCAGTTTCTGGTTCTTGTTTCTGGCAAATGTGGCTTCTGAATATGGACTTCGGCGTTTCCACTTTGCAATTCCAGAACAGGTCTTGTGTTTAGTATCTGATAGTTTTGGGACTTGTGCCAAGTACAGTGAGACTTGCAATTATCTCTTGGACTTCCGCCAGCTGTTAAGTTAGGGAAGTACAACTGGGCTTTTTTGAATAGAGTAAATTCTGCCTATCTTGTTCTGTTCGTGTTTAAGAAGTATTATGAGATGTTGCTTTACTGACTAAAACAAACTATTTTTGAATGGTTGTGTGTTGCGTAATTATTGGGACTCGGTGCTGGGGCAGAACATGCACTACGACTCCATCTCCTGCTGGTCCCAGCAGGGTTCGAGGTTCGGCCACTTAGGCAAGGAGTTGTTTGGCTCACCGGTTCCCAGAGGCATCTCTCAGTACACTTTGGGCTTGTTCCACCAGGTCTTCGTTCCTTCTCCGGCTCTCCTTGAAATTCTTCCTCAGCCCAGCGGCTGTGTTCTGCCCCAGCTATGGACCACAAAGAACACAGCACACACAAAGTTTATACAAACCTTAGTTTACTAATTAAGGACTACTAATGAGCTTTCTTAGTAGTCATCAAACACAAATACAGTTTAAAGCAGTCTTCTCTGAACACCGGCTGTTAATTCAACTTCATTAACAGCCAGCTCGAGTCCATGAAATAACTCAATTCTGAGTAAATAGTCTTGCAGATAACAGCAATCTTACGGTGGTTGGCAAAATGTCCAGAAGTAATTTCCAGGAAAAATGCTAAGAGAGAGAACATGAGCCGATCAGATGTTTCTGGAGTCAAGACACCAAGGAATATGAACGACATTTCCTGCAAATTGGCTCCTTCATCGTCATCCCTTAAATAGGCTAGGGGGGTGGCCAATTAGCCCCAAGCCTTACTCCTGAGGAGACCTCCTCCTGAGGAACCATTCCTGCCTTTTGGCAGCTCTGCATGCCCGTGCGTTGGGAATAGGCTCCTCCTCTTCTTCCTCGTCACTGATGGGAGCTTCTGGAGGTTCTGAAGGCCCTGGCTGAATCTCCACCTCTGGCACCGAGTCCTCTCCAGCCTCCTCACTGTTCGACAGGTGCCAGCTGCACAGGCCACTGGCGCATCATCACATCAGCCTCTTCGCTGTTGGAATCAGCTACCAGCTGCATGGGCTGCTGGTGGGCCACAACATGCTGCGTCATTCCTGGCTCTGCAGCTTCCCTGGGTATACGTTACACCAAGGGCTTTCTCCTCCACTTCTTCATCTTTCATCCCCAGGTGTGAGCGACAACTGGGATTTTGGGGCTTCTTCATCAATGCTCATGTTCCCCAGCCATTCAAGTTCCTGTTATGGTGATCCGGGTTGGCAGGGGGTCCTCTGTGAGCTCCAGCTTCTTCCATGCCACTTTCGTGGCTTGTCACTTTTTGCTCAGTCCCCTCAGTCTCCTGGTTGACTGCTATAGCAGGGATTGCCTACTGTCAGACTAGCCAGACTAGCCCCTAGGAAAGAACGACCCTCGACTCCATAGGTGTTAGAGAAAAGGCACTTTTATTAGAGATGCTGAGTACAGCGTAGCAAGGCAAGCTCTGAAGAAAAAACGGTGAAAATCATACATTGAAAGCAATTCTCAATGTCCAAAACCCTCCCCCTGTTAGAATACTCCAATCAGGTTCTGTTCCAATGTTTTGGGAACCCGGTGCCTCAGGCACCACTGTAAATTCCTTTCCCAGGGCTTTGAAGGGAGGAAGATGGCTCAGTTTGGCACCTCTGGTTCCTAGTCCATATTTTCCAATTTCCCACAACATTCTTTCACACCTCCAGCACTCTTCCCCTCCCAAATGCCCTCTCACCCCGGTTATAACAGTTGCTAGTGAGCTTCAAAGAAAGTGAAGATGGGAAGCTGACACTGGCTTTGTCTGGGATCCCTTGTTTTTCTTGCTCTGTGGTATTGTGTTAAATTGAATTTCTGAATTCATTTTCAGTTTTCCAAGAATCTTGGGAAAATGGGTGACAAAGTTTTGTTATAATATAGGTATGGGCATATGGGTGAAAATGTGGGAACTGATGATGTTCTATAATTTAAGAGGTAACTTTTATCAAATGATGTATCAATGATATATAATATTGGCTAATTTGTCTAAAAGGTATAAAACATCAAATCAGGGTTGGAAATCAGAGTTGGAAGAGGAGACTTTTTATCATGCATGGTAGATTTATAATAAAGCCAAGAAATTTTGAGTGCAAATCTATGCAATGATGCAAAAGATATTGCAGAATAATATTATGATAAAACTAGTATTATTCTTTCTCGGTTTTATGGACAAGTAATTTAAAAAGAAATATGGGAAATTAATATTGTATATAGCAATCATGGCAAGATTATCCTATGAAAAATTTGGAAAAGCAATGAAATACATACAGTGGAACATAGAATTATAAAATTAACCAATCTTGCAGAAATGGCAACGCTGGTCTGGTCAGAGAAAAAAATGACAAAGATTTTTTTTCTTAAAGATTTGAAACGTTATACATACATGGACTTTCTGTTGAAAGAGGAAAAGATTGCTTTGATTATTTCTGTATTTGGGAATTAAAAAGGGATGATGGAGAAAAGAACAAGATAATAATTATAGTATAAAGTTATATATAATATCACCCCTGCGCTCGTGGAGGTTGTTGCCCACCCCTAAGACTATCGGGAATAAGACTATCGCAAGCAGGGTGAAGATGTGGAATCCCCCCTCGGTCGGAGACTGGTTGTATTCCGAGGGACATAAGACTCTATACTCCCAACATCACCAGCGTAAACGAGGTTCCCTCCCATTCCGGGTATACAGAGCAACAGAGAGGCGGAGCCGATCCAGGGAATTTGTTCCCCCAACACCCCCTTGCCTGGAGGACCCTGCCTTCCTTTTTGGAAAAGACTTTTAATTATACTCTCCTCCTCTAAAAATTGTGGTATGGATGTGCTTATGTATGGAGATGAGTGATTTGAATGTTTGATAATTTAAGAAATGTCTGTATAAAAAAATGGAAAAGCTGGGGGCTGTAATTCCGTTCCCCCCCCCCCGCTGAGTGCAGAAACAGAAGCGGGGAGGTGGGTTCAGTGACCCTATCTTGTGAGAATGGTGTGTATGGCCTGCAGGGAGGGAGGGAGACCAGCGGGGGGGGAGGGGGTATCTGGTAGGGATGAGAGCCGGAACATCTCGGTCATAATGGGAAGAGGCAGGTATGGCGGGAGCAGAGGGGAGGGCCGCTCTCGGGGAATAAGACCTCGCTGTGTACAAGCGATCCCTTGTTCCGGCCCCTCCGATGTGGTTCCATCTTGCTCATCCCGAGTGCCTGGCAACCAGGGTGTTCAGGGCCCTGGGCTCAGGATGCTGCTGCTTAACGCCAGGTCAATTTCCAACAAAGCCCCCCTGATTCGTGATTTAATCACAGAAGAGGGGGCCGACCTGGTTTGTATAACTGAGACCTGGCTGGGCCAGGAGGGAGGAGTAGCTCTCTCTGAGATATGCCCGGACGGGTTCTCAGTGCAGCATCATTCCCGACCCCAGGGAAGGGGGGGAGGAGTGGCAATAATAACACGTGGAAACCTGCATCCTCGTAGGATCCCTGCCCCGGAGATTGTTGGGTGTGAGACTCTCCTTCTGAAGTTGGACTTAGGGGTACAGGTGGGCCTTCTCTTAACGTACCTGCCTCCCAGCTGCGTAAGTAAGGCCCTGCCTGAGCTGCTCGAGGCAGTAGCCGGCTTGGCAGTTGAGTTCCCTAGGCTCATGGTGCTGGGGGACTTCAACTTGCCTTCTGCTGGTGAAACCTCTGGGATAGCCCAGGAGTTCATGGATTCCATGACAACCATGGACCTGACCCAAGTAATCCAGGGTCCGACTCATGAGGGTGGTCACACGCTCGACCTAGTGTTTCTCTCGGGGCAGTGGAGAGATGATCTGAAGATAAGGGATATAGTCATCACCCCTCTGTCATGGTCAGATCATTTCCTACTGAGGTTGGATTCCGCAGTTCCATTCCTCCCCCGCAGGGAGGCGGGATCGACTAGGTGGTTCCGCCCCAGGCGCCTAATGGAACCAGAAGGATTCCAGAGGGAACTTGGGGAAATACCTGAAGCCCTGGTACACAGTTCGGCTGATTCCCTGGTGGCTGGCTGGAACATCGCAGCATCAGGGGCTTTAGACCGAATTGCGCCTTTGCGACCTCTCCGCGGCAGTGGATCCCGGAAAGCCCCCTGGTTTACCGAGGAGCTCCGGGAGATGAAACGCCAGAAGAGACGTCTGGAGCGCCGCTGGAGGTCCAGCAAAACCGACTCCGACCGAACACTATTAAGAATTTACATCAGATCTTATTTAGTGGCGATAAGGGCGGCAAAACGATCCTATTTTTCCGCTCTTATTGCGTCCGCAGATTCTCGCCCAGCCGCCTTGTTTAGGGTGACTCGCTCCCTCCTTGCGAAAGGGGGGAGCGAGGAGCACTTGCAAGGCAGAGCTGAGGAATTTGCCGAGTTTCTGATGGATAAAGTCGCTCAGATTCGGTCAAACCTGTACTCTGGCTGGGCAGAGTCCATGGAGTTGACAGGGGCTAGTCTTAGTCCACCGTTGTGGGAGGAGTTTGGGCCTGTTTCTCCTGAGGATGTGGACAGAGCCATGGGGGCAATGGGGGCCTCCACCTGTTTATTGGACCCGTGCCCCTCCTGGCTGGTTTCTGCCAGCAGGGAGGTGACACGCGGCTGGATCCGGACGGTGGTCATCGCTTCTTTGGAGGAGGGTTCCGTACCGCAGTCATTAAAAGCTGCGGTGGTGAGACCCCTCTTGAAGAAGCCTTCCCTGGATCCAGCTGATTTGAAGAACTATCGTCCGGTCTCCAACTTGCCTTTTTTAGGGAAAGTTGTGGAGAAGGTGGTGGCCACTCAGCTTCTGCGGCTTCTGGATGAAACAGATCATCTAGATTCCTATCAGTCGGGTTTCAGGCACGGCTACAGTACAGAAACTGCCTTGGTCGCTCTGATGGATGATCTCTGGCGGGCCCGGGATGGGGGAAATTCCTCCATCCTGGTGCTACTTGACCTCTCAGCGGCTTTCAATACCATCGACCATGGTATCCTTCTGCATCGTCTTGGCGAGTTGGGAGTGGGAGGCACCGTTTTACGGTGGTTCTCCTCTTATCTCGCCGATAGGATGCAGTCGGTGTTGGCAGGAGGGCAGAGATCCACCCCTAGGCCCCTGTTATGTGGGGTGCCTCAGGGGTCGGTCCTCTCGCCCATCCTGTTTAACATTTACATGAAACCGCTGGGGGAGATCATCCGCAGACATGGGGTGTGTTTCCACCAGTACGCTGACGACACCCAGCTGTACATCACCACCCCGTCTGACTTCAGTGTGGCAGCCGATGTAATGTGCCGATGCCTGGACGACGTTAGGATCTGGATGGGGAGGAACAGACTCAGACTCAACCCCGACAAGACTGAGTGGCTTTGGATATTGCCTCCTAAGGATTATGACAACTATCCCTCCTTGGTTCTCGAGGGAGCGAAACTGACTCCCTCGGATCAGGTCCGCAACTTGGGGGTCCTCCTAGACCCACAGCTAAAATTGGAACATCATCTCACTGCTGTGGCTAGGGGGGCCTTTGCACAGGTTCGCCTGGTGCACCAGTTGCGGCCATACTTGGAGAAGGAGGCTCTACTCACGGTCACTCATGCCCTTGTCACCTCCCGTTTGGACTACTGCAACGCGCTCTACATGGGGCTACCCTTGAAGAGTATCCGGAGACTCCAGTTGGTGCAAAATGCAGCTGCGCGTGCTGTGGTGGGTGTGCCAAGGTACACCCACGTGACACCTATACTCCGCCAGCTGCATTGGTTGCCCATTAGTCTCCGGGTCCAATTCAAGGTGTTGATCATCATCTTTAAAGCCCTTCATGGCTTAGGACCAGGTTATCTCCGGGACCGCATTCTGCCTCATACTTCCCTCCGACCGGTTAGGGCCCACAGAGTTGGCCTCCTCCAGCTCCCGTCAGCCAAGCAATGCCGGCTGGCGGGTCCTAGGGGGAGAGCCTTCTCTGTGGCCGGCCCCGCGCTCTGGAACCAACTCCCCCCAGAGACCCGAACCATCCCCACCCTGCTGGCCTTCCGAAAAGCCATTAAGACATGGCTCTTCCTGCAGGCAGGGGGTAGAGCTTAATTCCATCTACACTCTCCCCCGGGTATGTCTGGCGGTTGAATGGTGCTTTTATATTGAAATTTTTAATTTTTATATTTTGATTTTAAATTGAATTTATTGGTTTTCTTGTATTTTTTCTGTGTTGTAAGCCGCCCTGAGTCCCTCGGGAGTGGGGCAGCATATAAGAAACCATAAATAAATAAATAAATAAATAAATAAATAAATAATAGTATCCAAAGAGACAAGGGACAGTTTTTCCCTAAAACAAGCCAGTTCATTTGTCTGCTTTCATTTCAAAAAAATTGGGATATTCATATTTTTATTAGTTTATGAAACTATAAAATACAGAAATATGAAGAGAAATGAAAATAATGATAAAATAGAGGTGGAAAAGGAGAAGGGAAAAAAGTGTAGGATAAAAGGGGAAAAAACATTAACTTCCAACAGTAGAATAAGGTAATACAGCCTCATTTTTTTACTTTTACATAATAATATATAACAGCCATTTTTATAACATCAAGCCTCCCTAATCAACAAAACCCCAAATCAAAGTTTCATTTTTTTTCCATTTCCATTTTTCCATTTCCATTTTCCCATTTCCATTTTTCCATTTCCATTTTCCATTTCAAGCACAAGTCCAAAAGCAGTTTCCAAGTAGAAACAAAACGTCAGATCCACCATCTTCAGCTTGGTGCCACACTGGTGTCCTGCCATCAAAAGACTGGGGGTGGGAGGCATGAGGGAGAACCAAACCAATCTGTCTTCACACAAAAGGAAAAAATAGCCCAACCTACCAAAAGCAGTGTCAGGCCGAAGCCATTTTACTTGGGGTCTTTGGCCTGCCACACTTTATGCTATTTTAAAATGTATTCTTTGCTGTGAGAATTTGGGAGGGGTAATTGCATGAGGGATGTCTGCATGTAGCCATAACAAATTCCTTCTAGATTGCCAAGGTCCTCCTTTGTCTTTGCACTCCTACACCTGCACGGATGGAGATGGGAGTTTCTGCCGAGTTGTCAGATGAAGATTGGTCAACGTGATGGACTTGGGGGTGTGGGGACAAGGACTTGAACTTTTAACTGGGTGGAGAAACCCCTGGGATTCAGATTCGGGTTTCTCCCAGATGTGCCAACATGGCTCTACTAATAAATTGGAACTTTAAGGAATACTTTGCCTTGGACTCTGATTTAGTTTTCGATGCTATTTGGAACCCTGACAAGCCACACCATAGGCAGAAAATTGTAAATGAACACTATATTTTAGAGCACTGTGCCTCTTCAGAGCAAGCATTTATTTTAAAAACCTTCTTTATTTTGTTAAGTTGTCTAGATTTACAGGGATCTCCAACCTTGGCAACTTTAAGATTTGTGGACTTCAACTCCCAGAATTCCACAGCCAGCAAAGCTAACAAAGCTGGCTGTGGAATTCTGGGAGTTGAAGTCCACAAGTCTTAAAATTGCCAAGGTTGGAGACCCCTGGCTCTAGAACAATAATAAAGCAGTCTTTAAAAAATAAGTCTAATAATTTGAACATTCTACAGACATTTATAGTTATTCACTTACCCCTTTCCATCCAGTTCAGCAAAAAATAAAAATCTGCGTGTCTCTCCCAGCTATTTGCCTCTGCAGCTAGTTTCACTTTCATTTTAGCACGTGGCAAATCAGCTGTAGGTCGGGAAGCTGCTAGTGACTTGCTTGGTTCTACAGGCTCTTCCCTCTTTGTTGCAAATGGGTAAATTGCTGGAAGACAGAGGCCAAAGGGTGGGGGTGGCTGGGTGGGTGGGGCTACATTCAGTGTATAAGACGCACCCAAGTTTTCACCCTCTTTTGGGGGGTAAAAGGTGCGTCTTATACTCCGAAAAATATGGTAAGTTCAAGATCATATGAAATGATAACACCACTTTATACCGCATTATATATATAGTCCAGGGGTGGGCTATTAATTTTTCCAAAGGGCCACATGAAAAACTAGTTTTGTTGTGGAGGGTCAAATCAATAGGTTGAACTTAATTCTGCTGAATATTAATTTTATCAGTTTATTTAAAAAACAGTAAATTATATGGTTTTGATTAATTGCTACTGGAAAAAATACATGTTACATCTTATTTACATTTGATTTCTAAATTGCAATTGACTTCACACAGGCTGAACAGGGACAGCCAGATGTGGCCTGGGGGCCATAAAATGTCAAGGTCTGGCCTAGTCTAAGGAAGAGATGTACTAGGAATAACATGATAGCAGTCTTCCAGTGCTTGAGGTGCTGTAACAAGAAGTTACGGCTAGAAGATCATTTAAAGCAGAGTTCCCCAATCTGTGGGCTGCAGCCCACTACCAGGCCATGGCCTGTTGGCCACCAGGCCACATGAATGGCTGGCCCATGTGTGCACGTGCACACGTGCTCACCCCACATTTGCACTAGCATCTCGGTGCAAGTGCTAGTGATGCCATGAGCATCACTCAGGCGCTAGCATTGCCATGAGCATCGCATGGGTGCTGGTGTCGCTGCGAGCACCCCCCCCACTTGCACAAGCATCACAGTGTCATGCGGGCAGTAGCAATGCTGCAAGTGTCATGCAGGTGCTAGCTTCACTCCAAGCACAACTCCCCCACTTGCACTAGTGTCTTGTGGGTGCTAGCATTGCTCGAGCATCACATGGACACTCATGGTCCCATTTGCATCACACACGGCCCCATTTGTGCATGTCCCTGCTCCTCCCCCCCTGCCACCAACTCAGAAAGGTTGGGGAACTCTGATTTGGGGGCCTCGGCAAGCAGGGTGAGCAGCTCCACTCCGCTCCCCTGAATTCGTTAACTCGCTCGATTTTGGACCCCCCAACGCCTGGACTGCCTGTTCTGTGGCGGTTGGGGAGAAGACAAACTTGCAGGGACTCTGCTGGGTGGCGTAGCAGACAGATGGTCACCCGCTGTGGACGTGGAGGTCCCGGGAAATCCGATGAGTCTGTTTGCCTGAGTGTGCGCTCACCATGATGGCGGCTTCCGGGCCATTCGGTCCATGACAAGAACGAGGAAGCAACAAACAGGGCAGAGAGTGCGGAGCTGCCGGAGGATTTATTGCTGGAGGATTTATTGCCGGCAATAAAGAGCTGCTAGAGGATTTATTGTGGAACGGTCACCCTGTTAGGGAGACGATCGGACTGTTGGCCCGGCAGGCTTTAGAGGACTGAGTTTGAGACTGACCTCAGTGTGCAAGCAAATGGTGATTATTCTGGGAGAGGGCTTGTTTGCCTTGTTGGCTTAATGTGATTTCTCCCACCCCTCTATCTGGCCTTCTTTATGTTCCCTATGACATTATCTTAGTGGCCCGTGTCGCAAACATTGTTACAGCTTTTTTTTTTAGACTGGGCAGACCTGGGGAATTTTTTCTTCAAACGAAGTGCCTTTGCTCCCCCTTATGGCTTTGGCTGATTGTGCACTGGAGACCTATGATCATCTTCCCCGCCTGGTTGGTGCCTCTGTTGTGGCCTCCAAGCGTTGTTGGCATGGGGAACTCTTGTGAGTTTGATAAGATCTTGCACCTTAGTGTGCCCTGGCCTATCGTATCTATGATGTGGACTGCTGTTGCCCAGACCTTTGACTTTTCCTGGATGACCAATATTCATAAGAGCTATGCCATTAATTTTAAGACCTTTGGCTGGATTGCATCGCCATCAAATGAAGCTGCAGAGACAATCTGTGTTCTATCTGTGGGGTTTAAGAGCGTAAAGTACAGATAACATCGTGATCAAGGGGCTCATATTTTCTTGGCTGAATACTATCATTGGTGGAGCAGAAGTCGCCATAAATGAAACATAATTGGATTATCAAGGACTGGGTGCTGATATGCTTTTTCCTCTTTGCATCCTCTGTATTATTGTTATTGTTTGGGGATTTATATTACCACCTCGGGGGTTGGTATGTATGGTGTGCATGATAGGGTGTGTATGCTAATTTTTGGGAAGACTGTAGTGTGACTGATTTAATGAGTGGGCTGGGGGGTGAGATGCAAGTCCCCCCTGCTGAGTGTTTACAGAAGCAGGTGGGGGCTGGGAGCCTCCCTGTGGCCGGGTATGGATGAGGTACCCCTGCCAGGGGGGACGGGGGGATGGTGGCATGGGGGAGGGGATCTCTTGGGGGAGGGAGTCGGGACATCCCGGTCATTGTTGGGAGAGGCAGATACGGCGGTAGCCGAGGGGTAGGCCGCTCTCAGGGAACGAGGATTCGCTATCTCAAAGCGATTACTTGTTCCGGCCCCTCCCGTATGCCTGGTGACAGGGGATTTCAGGGCCCTGGGCTCAAGCTGCTGCTGCTGAATGCCAGGTCCATTATTAACAAGGCTCCTCTTGTACGAGACTTGCTCTTGGAAGAGGGAGTGGACCTGGTATGCATTACTGAGACCTGGCTGGGTCAGGAGGGGGGTGTCCCCCTTTCAGAGATCTGCCCAGATGGGTTTCAGGTGTGGCATCAGTCGCGACCCCAGGGAAGGGGTGGTGGAGTGGCAGTTTTAGCTCACCGGAGTCTTTGTCCTCGCAGACTCCCTGCTCCAGAGATATTTGGGTGCGAGTCTCTCCTTGTGTAGCTGGACTCAGGGGTGCAGTTGGGCTTATTTTTTGACGTACTTGCCTCCCAGCTGTGTTGCAAGGGCCCTGCCTGAGCTGATGGAGGCAGTAGCTGGGCTGGCAGTGGAGTTCCCCAGGCTTATGGTGCTGGGGGACTTCAACCTGCCATCGCTCGGCAACGCCTCGAATGCAGCTCAGGAGTTCATGGCTTCCATGACAACCATGAACCTGACCCAAGAAGTTCAGGGTCTGACTCACAGGGGGGGTCATGCGCTTGACCTTGTATTTCTCTCGGGGTAGTGGAGAGATGATCTGAAGTTAAGGGGCATAGTCATTTCTCCCTTGTCGTGGTCAGATCACTCTCTGCTGATGTTAGTCTTCATGGCATCACTCCTTCACTGCAGGGAGGTGGAACCAATTAAGTGGTTCCGCCCCAGGTGACTAATGGACCCGGAAGGGTTCCAGAGGGAGCTTGGGGAAATACCTGAATCCCTTGTACACAGTCCGGCCGAGTCCCTAGTAGCTGCTTGGAACAAGGCAACATCTGGGGCACTCGACCGGATTGCGCCTTTGCGGCCTCTCTGT
This sequence comes from Diadophis punctatus similis, assembly GCA_023053685.1. Lineage (NCBI taxonomy): Eukaryota > Metazoa > Chordata > Lepidosauria > Squamata > Dipsadidae > Diadophis > Diadophis punctatus. Next base: position 105,794,014 of record JALIGW010000002.1, read on the forward strand.
GGCAGTGGATCCCGGAAGGCTCCTTGGTTTACCGAGGAACTTCGGGAGATGAAACGCCACAAGAGACATCTAGAGCAACGCTGGAGATCCAGTAAAGCTGAATCTGACCGAACACTTCTAAGAGTGTTGGGGAAATACCTGAATCCCTGATACACAATTCATCCAAGTCTCTTGTTGCGGCCTGGAATCAGGCAGCAGCGGGGGCTTTGGATTGGATTGCGCCTTTGCGGCCTCTCCGTGGAAGCGGATCCAGGAGGGCTCCTTGGTTCACCGAGGAACTCCGGGAGATAAGCGCCATAAGAGACGCCTAGAGCGACGATGGAGATGTAGTAAAGCTATTTAAGAAGAGTCGATGCAGCTGGGAAGCTGCAGAGAACAACTTGGGAAAAATCTGTCTGATCTTAGCTTGTTCATGACTCCTGAATGACTCATCATGACTCCAGTTTCCAGTTTGTATCGTGACTCCTGAATCTTGACCTAGGTTTTCAGTTTGCATCGTCGTTCCTGAATCTTGGCTTACACAGTTCCAGTTTGCAGTCCAGCCCAGATCTTGTTTCTGGCAGTTCATGCTGTCTTAGCTCGTACGGCTTAAACTCAGGCCTGACAGGGTCTCTTGGCCCCCCCCTCCACACCCAGTTCAGGACAGTCCTGAGAGCGGGGTCTCTGGCCGTGTGCTTGGCCACCTCAGCCGAGGTGATCAGGCCTGAATCCTCTAGGTCAATTAAGAGCACAGGGGCCTCTGGGACGATATCCGACAGTACCTCGGGCAACGGGCACCTGCTTAATGCATCTGCATTTCCCATTTCTCTCCCAGGCCGGTGTACCAGGCAATAGGAATATGCAGATAGGAAAATGGCCCAGCTGGCAAAACGGGGGGACAAGGCAGCCGGGGTGGGGCGATTCCCAGCGAGTAACCCCAAGAGGCTTGTGGTCCGTTACCAGCATGAAGTCTCGCCCGAACAAGTATTCATGGAATTTTTTAACCCCCGCTACCAGGGCCAAGGCTTCCTTGTCCAGCTGACTATAATTCCTTTCCGCGCTGGACAAGGTTCTTGAATAATAGGCTATTGGAGCCTCAAGCCCATTGGGGAGCCGATGACTTAGGACAGCCCCGACCCCTACTGGGGACGCATCACAAGCTAGGACCACCTGCAAGGTGATGTTGTACTGAATCAGAAAGCTTTCGCTGGTCAGCAATTTTTTTACAGCTCTGAAAGCGGCATTTTCTTTATGGCCCCACACCCACAGAGCATTCTTAGCAAGCAACCTATGGAGGGGCTCCGCAACGGTTGCTTTATCTCTTAAAAATAGGCTATAAAAATTAAGAAGGCCTAGGAAGGCCTGCACCTCTGCCTGATTTTTAGGGGCTGGGGCTTCCTGAATGGCCTTCAGTTTACTCTCTGTGGGGTGGATGCCTCCACCATCAATTCTGTACCCCAGGAACTCAACCTCTGGGACCCCCAATACACATTTGTTGCATTTGGCTTTCAAACCCGCAGCGCGTAACTTCTCGAGGACCATTGTGACTCGACAGCGTAGCTGGTCACTATCGTTCGCCGAAATAAGAACATCATCGAAGTAGGGCACAACCCCGGGGATGTTCTGCAACAGATGTTCCATCACACTCTGGAACAACCCCGGGGCCACACTAACCCCGAATTGCAATCTATGACATTTAAATGCCCCCCTGTGAGTCACAATGGTCTGAGCCTCTGCCGTGGCACCATCTACTGGTAGCTGCTGGTACACCTGTGCCAGATCTAACTTGGCGAACAGGCGTCCAGACCCCAACGAGTGCAGCAATTGATGTACGATTGGCACGAGGTAGGCACTTTGTTGCAACGCCTTGTTTACCGTGCACTTGTAGTCAGCGCATATCCTGACGCTTCCGTCCCCTTTAAGGGGCGTGACAATGGGCGTCTCCCACCGTGCATGGTCCACTGGTTCTAGAACACCCTGCTTGATCAGTTTATCTAATTCAATAACTATTTTGGCTCGCAATGGTAAGGGAACCCTGCGGGGCTTTAAACGAATGGGGGCAATCTTAGGATCAAGATTAAACGAAATTGGGGTCCCCACATACTTGCCCAACCCGCCACTGAAAACGTCCTGAAATTCCTCAAACAGATCGTCCAAATTTGAAGTTTTGACATTGTTGACGCCGGAGACCTCTAAACTGAGGGATTCGAACCAGCTCAGTCCTAAGAGGCTCGGGAGGTCGCCGTTCATGATGATGAGTTGGAGTGGTCCTGCAAAGTTGTTGAACTGGACTTGCACATTGGCCTGACCGAGGACTGGAATCCGGTTCCCCTGGTAGTCTGACAGGTGGAATCCGGTGTCCTGGATTCGGTTAGAGTAGAAGCTTGGCACAGCTCTTTTGAGAGTCTTCCAGGCAATGATAGACACCGCTGAGCCCGTGTCTATCTCCATCTGCATCAGTGCTCCCTCGATGAGGATGGTCACCATCAGCTTCTTTCCGCCCAGAGAGCTGGCTCTATCAATTCGTGTGTTGTTGGTAGCCGGTTGCATTCTTCGGTATCTTTGGCGCGGCTTTGGATTTTCGCGCCAAGATCTCGGTGACAGTTCAGCTCGGGGAGTATTGCGCGCCTGCGCATCCCTATTCGGCAGCGTTGCACGGCAAACTCGTGCTAGATGGCCCCTCCTCTCGCACCTCTGGCATGTAACATCTCTGAATCTACATGAAAATCTCGGGTGTCGCCCCCCCACAGCTGGAACACCCATGGGGGAAATCTCCAGGCAGCAGTGGTGGAGGCGGGCATCATAGCTCAGTAGGGCAAACGTCGTCATCGCTGCTCATGTCGTCGTCCAGTGTTCCATTTTGAACGGTCGGTACAATGGGCGGCATAGGCTTCACTTCCTTCTTAGACAAGGCAAAACGGTGGAGAGATTCAGCCACTTTGGTGGACGACTCAGCTGCCCTGGCTTCGTCCAGCGCGGCAGCCAAAGTGAGGTTAGGACAAGCTAGGAGGCGGCGCTGCAGGCGGATATCCTGAACACCGCAGATCAATTGGTCTAGCATTATGTCGTCCAAGTCGCGAAATTCACAGTGTCCAGATGCCTTATGGAGAGCAGCAATATATTGATTGATAGTCTCTTCTTTCATTTGCATGCGCTGCCAAAATTCGTAACGCCGCACAACCTTAGAAGGGGTTGGCGCATAGTGCATCTTCAGTGTTCCCTTCAGCACGTCCCATTGCACCGTGTGGACAGGCATCGGGGCAGAGAGAGACTCTGCGGTGTCAAAAACCTCTGGGCCACAGTGACTCAAAAATAATGCCCTTTTTCTATTGTCCGCCCGGCCCAGCAGGTCATTAGCCTCGAGGAAACACTCGAAATGCCGCATGTATGAGTCCCACTTCTCCCCTGCAGGATCGAATGGCGGAGGTGGATGAAAGGCAGACATGATGCCAAAAACAAGGCAGGCGAGATGCGAGCTGCCTGGCTGGTTGTGAAGCCCGTGGGGCTTGTCGTTGTTCTCCTGATCCCGAATTCTTCGTCGCCACTGTTAGATCGTGGATTCAACACAGGAGACTGACTGTGACAACAGCTCTTTATTTGAGATAAGAAGCACAACCAGCAAAAAGCCTCTGACAGCTTGCCTTTTTATAGGGGCTGTCAGCAACACTTGTAACCAATTCAAAATGTAGCAACCAATGGAGGTTCAGCATTTTCCCTCCATAATACTGGACCTGGGTGAAACTAGTTAAAATGGACCCAGGAAACTACAGACCAATCAGCCTGACATCAATTCCTGGGAAGATCCTGGGAAAGATAAGCAATGGATCTGCAAACCTAGAAACAAGCAAAGCTATTACTAGAAGCCAACATGGGTTTGTCAAAAATAGATCATGTCAAACAAACATTGCATTCTTTGACAAAATGACTAAATTAGTGGATCAGCAAAATGCTGTCAATGTAGTTTACTTTGACTTTAGTAAGGAATTTGACAAAGTAGATCATAGCCTACTTCCTGGTAAGATAGAAAAATTAGAGTATAGGTATCATGACCAGATGGATTTGTAACTGGCTGATCAACCACACTCAACAGGTAGTCCTTAATGAACCACAGCTACCTTGAGAAAAGTAAGCAATAGGATACCTCAAGATTCTGTTTTGGGCCCAATACTCTTCAATACGGAAGCTGTTACGATGACCTGGACCTTAGTTTAAAAAAAGTCCATAAAGACTTTCCATCCACTAATAAATGTAGGATAATGGCAGGTACATTTTAAAGGATTGTCTTGGCCATACCTGCTATGCCCCAGAAAGGTGACTTGGATTGGAAACGCTTCAGATTGTCACTTCTTCCGGTGGCAGAGCACCTTCTGTCTAAGATGGTTGACACTTGTGCCGTTGAGTGCTTGTTCTTCTTAGAAATCTAGCACTGTCTTACTGAGTTTGAACTGAGGCTTAATAATTTGCTGCTCAGCTTCACGTCTGTTCTGCTCGGCTGGCGAGCTTCTTTGCACTCGACCATGATTTGGGATAGCAAAAAGGCAGAACCGTTTCTCCATTTATTCTGCCACCCTGTAGCGCCAGCAACCGAGGACCGCTTGACGGACACAGTGCTTTTCCTACGAAGATCGAGCTCCACTCACGCACCCACGGCGGAGGAGGGGGGCGTTGTCTCCCTGGCCAGCCTACCTCCGCTCCCGCCTCCGCCTCCTCCGACTACAAGCCCCAGCAGTAGTTTAGGCTTGGCACGCAAGCGGAGGAGGCATCCGAGGAATTTGGTTCCCGCGGAGCGCGTCCCACGGTCCTTGGGCTGAACGTCTCTCCACTTCTCTTGCATGGGGTACGGCAGGACGGAGTCGCCCGTGGCTGAGTGATGGCCCAGCCTTTACTCAGGAAAACTTTATCCCGGCTGAGGAGCAAGGAGCGCCTGCGGAGCAAAAAGGCGGCGCCCGCGCCTCGGAACGAACCAGGTACCCGAGGGAGGCATAGGGTCTGGGCTCCCTTTTCTCGTCCCCCCGCCGGGGGCACATAGACACCTTGCCCGACAGGAGGGGGCTGCTATAGACATCTTCGGCATTTCCTCCCCAGCTTTCGTGAAATAGGCAAAAGGAAACAAAGAGAAAAGGCTACCGAGCTGGGATATGTAGCGCAATCCTTTTCGCGGTGGCCCTGGGGAACTCAACCGACGAGCGAATTGCTGAGGCCGTTCTCTAGACGGCCCCCGTTTTTCTGCCCGGCCCCGGCCCCAGCCTCCGGATTGAGATGGAAAGCGCCTCTTGCGCCTATCGGCCCGTTGAGTAATAGGAAAGCGGGGTTAACTTGGAACTTTTAGTTCTGCAACTTCTGCAGGCCCTGCGTCCTTTCTGAAAGCATTCTAGCAGTCGGGTGAAGGCTGTTGTTCGTGGTCGGCGGCGACTTTGATTGCAGAAATAGTAGAAAGAGATCGGGATCGAGACCCTTCTGATTTTAAGGAGGTGTGTTCAGCCAGTTTGAGGGCCCTGCTATTTCCCCTAATAGCCCTGTGTTCCTGAAATAACTAGCCCAAAGGGATGGCAGTTGCATCCTACAGCCAGAGAGTGGGTGGGTTATACAGTCAGACAGAACATGTGATTGCCAGAAATAATAACTTGAATGGATCTTATGTGCTGGATGCCATTCTGCACCATCATGTGATCCCATTGTCACAAAGAGCTAGTGTGGAATAATAGTTCAAGTGTTGGACCTGGACTGAGAAAATCCATGTTCCAATCGCTGGTTCATTGTTGGATTTGCTGGGTAAACTTGAGGCAATCACTCTCTTTCAGCTCACACTGTCTTGTGGATTGTGTTGTGGATAAAGTAAGAGAAGAGTGTACATCATGGTATGCACTGCATTTACTACTGGGGGAAAGGTGAGGTAGAAAAGAAGCATTAAACAAAAATGCACATGCTGGCTTCCAGCTGCTGCAAATAAAACTCTATCTGACAAGAGATCCACAAATGGCTGGATAAATTAAGTGTTAATTCTGCATTGGAATGCAGAAGATGTCAATTGCCATTTCTTTTAATTAGTCTGGTGACACTGTAAGAATGGCCTAAGAAAATCTTGATATAGATTCCCTTCTCCATTAGGTCCTTCACCATGAACATTCACAGACTGAGTGCTGAAAGTCCAGAAAGTTGGGGTAAATATTGAAATAATAAAGCAGCATGACTTGTATGAGAGAGGCTTACAGTCATATTGAACCAGGTAGTTGGGTTGTTTGGGATTAATAAACATACATACCACTATGACCTTCTGGAGAAAGTAGCTTGCTCTAAACCTCATTATTCTTCTGTAAATAAAAAGTAATTATCATGTAGCTTGTAGAACTGAGAAGGTGAACATGACATGTAAATTAAATGTAAATTCTGCCAGTTATGAAAACTATGAAAAAATGCTTTCCTTGAGAGTATCCTACATTTCTGCAGAGAAATTTTGTTTCTGTTGTTATCAAAGTTCTTGTTATATATTCAAGCCCGCTAAACGCCCTTTCTGATTTTAATATTAATTCTTGCTCCATATGTGAAAGCCTCTTTTTAAGTTGTTTTTGGTAATTCTTTTGTAATTTTCTTCTTTTATGACTATAAATCTCTTTGAGATATCAGATTGAACTTAAGTCAATTTTTACTACTTGTAAAAACAATGACAAAGCTATCTTAAGATCTAAGTGTGACTGTTTTTACCCCCAGCTTTTATCTGAGAACTTTCTGCAATACTGATGGAAATGGTAATGAACAATTTCCTCAGTCAATGAAGATAAAATGTTTTTTAAAAATAGTGAAATAATGTAATCAAATATTTTGATTGATGAAACAGGATATTCTAAAGTTTAATACAGTAACTCTGAAAAGGGAGGTAATTCTACTGTTCGTGCTCTTTCCAATCTCTCCTGATTTGTGACCTGCATCTTCATTCTTGAGTTATGCCTGAATCAATGGGACTCTTCGTGTGGAGTCAGTTGGGATCTACAAAGAGAGCTCTGTGTCTTGGCCAAGGAGGGAACTATGCAGTAAACAACAGGAAATCCAACTTGGCACTAGGTCTGAGCAGCTGGAAGCTTGGGACAGATATCCTGGCCTTTGCTCTATTGCAATCCTCAGCTGCATGTCTTCAGACCAAGTCCGGATGTGGTAGGTTTGTCATCCCGTTCCCCCAACCCCTTTCCCCATACTGCTTAAATACTTTCCCATTCTTCTTTTGGCATTATCAGAAGTTCTGAAGAGTTGTTTCACTCAGAGAAAGTTTCATTTCTAAGATTGTTGAGGGCTCAGACTTAATTTTCAGTGTTCCCTTGTGATGTGAATTGAGAGTGTCTGCTCCATTATCTGACAGCATAATTGAGGTACTATCAGCCAGTAGGAAAGTAGACTCTAGAATTGAAATTTAGCCTTTTGTAGAAAGGTTTAGAGTCCTCCTGAATAAAGATTGTGAGTGCACCTTCATCCTCGTCACTAAATCTGCAGATGGTGATTTTGCACAATTACATATAGTGAGTCAGTGGCATTCTTTCCTGAACTGGCTGAATGTGAAAGTGGTTATACATCCCTTGATTACATCCTGTCTTGACAGTTGCAATATGCTGTACATTGAACTGTCCTTGAAAAGTGGAAGCTGCCATGGCTGCTAGACAGCTAAACAGTTCAAAATACAGGAATCATCTATACCGAAACATCTGCACCAGCTGTCAATTGCTTACTTGCCACAGTATAAAGTGATTTTTAAAGTCATGAACAGCTTAGGCTCCCCCTTTCTTATGATCCTACATGTTTATTGAATTCTGCAAGAGAGACCTTTTGAAGATGATACCACTGTCAGAGGCCCATCTTTCAGGCACACAAGAGAAGGCCTTGTTCTATGTTGGTCCCAGACTATGAAGCATACTCCCTTGGGACATGCATTTGCCCAGCTGTCTTAGTGTCTAGTAGAAAGTAAATGAAGATACATTTCTTCTGCCAAGTTTTGTGGTTGATTTTACCATTTGTTTTAGTACTAATCTTAATCTGCATTTTTAGCTTTTTACTTTTCTAGAGTCATATAATTGCAAGGGGCAATTTATTTGAACAGTGCTATCACATCCCTCCTCGGCTAAACATTCCCAGCTCCTTCAGTCTGTCTTCATGGGGTTTAGTTTATTATCCTCTGATCATCTTCATTGCCTTTCTTTGAACCTATTCGGTTTCTCTAAATCTTTTAAAGTGTGGTGACTAGAATTGTCACAGTATTAAAGATGGAGTCTGACTAATGCAGGACAGAGTGGAAGGTTTGCTTCCTCTGACTGAATATATCTTTGCCTTTTTTGCAGTCATACAACACCTTGTTAGCTCATATTCAGTTTGCAAAATACTACTGCTGCAACATCATTTTTACAAGTACTGTTACTAAGCCAGGTTTCTCCTATACTATATGTGTTCATTTTATTTTTGTTTCTTAACTGAACACAGCACTTGAGTCTGTTAAATATATTTCTGTTACTTTCATCCCATTTCTCTAGCATTTCAAGATCAGTTTGAATTTTATTTATTCTAGGCTATTATTTATTTATTTATTTGTTTGTTTGTTTATTTATTTATTTGGGATTCTTATAGGCCGCCTGTTGCGGTGTGAATATTGTCAGTTGTATGTCTATGCAGGGTGATGCACCCCTATTCTAATATTATGGTATATTCCAATACAAGCAGAACACGTGATATGATCTTGTATGCATGTCCACATTCCTGATCCACCATTAATCACTTTTGACTTGACTCTGACCGGAACGGTCGCGTTTTCTTAGCAAAGATGTAATTATTCAGGATTTATTGTTTTTATACCGAAATAAATATTTCTATTAGACTTTTAATCTCGGCTTTATTTCTAACTGTCTGAATTCCAAGCAAAGATCCAAATCGCCTCTATGAGATTTATTCTCATCCCTCAACACCGCCCTACTCCCTTGACTCAGTTATCCCACCTAATTTTGTGTTGTCTGCAAAGAAGAATAGAATAGAATAAAACTTGTCACTTTAGATGTACACCAATCAGCATACATTAAAATAACATTTCATTGCATTCAGCTCCCAGAAGACGACCATTGTGCATATATATGACACAGAGAAACATCACAGTCTAGTTTGAATGTATACATATACATGGCAGGGGAAAAAATCCTGCAAATTTACAAGACAGATGGCATAAGGAACAAAGCTGTTACAGAATCTAGTAGTCCTACTATAAATACTTCGAAATCTCCTCCCAGAGGGGAGCAACAGAAACAGACCATGAAGTGGTTGTGTGGGGACTCTAACAATGCTTTGAGCTTTAAGCACATAGTGCTTATAAGCAATATCCTGAATAATGGGAAGCAAGCTTCCTATAATCTTCTCTGCTGTCCTTACCACTCTCTGTATGGACCTTCTATCTGAGGCACTGCTATCACCAAACCAAACAGTGATACAGTTTGTTAAAACGCTCTCAATTGTGTCTCTGTAAAGTTGGTTAAGCATTCCTTCTATCCATCCCTTACAAACGCATATGAAGCTCCTTGCAATACTGCTCTTCATATTGCTGAAGAACCATTGATAAGTATTCTTTGGATACAGTTTTTATGTCTATGTCTTATTTTAATTGTCATGCCACCCAGCCCACATTTAACTACTATATCTTTCTAATTAGTATATTTTGGAATGCTCTGGCATAGCTGAAATCAAGAAATTTTACAATAGCAATAGCACTTAGACTTATATACCACTTTACGGTGCTTTACAGTTCTCTCTAAGTGGTTTACAGAGTCAGCATATTGCCTCCAACAATTTGGATCCTCATTTTACCGACCTCGGAAGGATGGAAGGCTGAGTCAACCTTGAGCCGGTGAGACCCAAAACACCAAACTGCAGAAGTAGCCTGCAGTACTGCATTCTAACCACTGTGCCACCTTGCACAATGATAAGTTTCCAGTTTATTAAGGTAGTTAATGAATCAAAAATAGATAACAAGATTGGTTCCTGACAAATCCATGCTAACTACTGGAATTACTGTAGTGGAATTACGGCATTTTGCAAGCATTCAAAACTGATCTTTTTATTATGTTCTACAATGTTTCCAGATGTCAATGTTATATTGACCGGTCATTGTGCCCTCAATCTTTCCTTTCCTTCTTTTTGAACATAGGGACATCTTCTCATCTGGCACATGCCCAGTTTGCAGGATTTTTCAGAGAGAATATATATAGGGATTTGTCTATACCAGTGAGGGCGAACCTATGGCACGCATGCCACAGGTGGCACGTGGAGCCATATCTGAGGGCACGCGAGGCGTTGCCCTATGTCAGCTCCAGTGCGCATGTGCGCGCTGGCCAGCTGATTTTCGGCCTTCTTTTCATCCGTTTTCGCTCTCCCCAGGCTTCAGGAAAACAGTCCAACAGGCCAACCGGAGGTTCACTTGTGTGCATCACCCCCAGCCTCCTTTTCACTGTCAGAGATCTTCAGGAACTTCTTTGGCTTTGGACAGTTGCAGCCAGGCCACTCACATCTTGGCCCATTTCTTCTGCAGCCGGCAAGGTTTTCCTGAAGACCTCTGCAGCCGATAAAAGAGCTCCAGATCGATCTGGAGCTCTGTTATCAGCTAGAGAGGCCTTCAGGAAAGGCCTTTAGGAAAGGCCTCTGCAGATGATAACAGAGCTCCGGATCGATCTGGAGCTCTGTTATCGGCTACAGAGGCCTTCAGGAAAGCTTTGCCGGCTGCAGAAGAAATGGGCCGAGGTGTGCAAGGCCTGGCTGCAACTATCTGAAGGCAGTTCCACTTCCGTTTTGTTTCTGAACTTCTGATTGGCCCATTGGGCCACTTTTCACCATCCCCAGGCTTCAGGAGGCTTTCCTGAACCCTGGGGAGAGCAAAAAACCCAACGAGCCTACCGGAAGTCCAGAGGCTTAAGTGTAAGGTGACCAGACGTCCCGCTTTTGGCGGGACAGACAGGCTTTTCAAGCATGTGTCCCGCGTCCCGCATTGTTTCCAAAAAGTCACGCTTTTTTGGAAAGAATGCCGAAACAGCGGGACGTCTGGTCACCTTACTCTTGGCTCTCCTGCTCCCCCTCCGCCAGCACTGGGCTGCTGGAGTGACAGGGGGAGAAAGGAAATCAGGAGGCGGTGGCGGATCACAGCAACCCCAGCGGCAGCTCCAGGCAGAGAGAGAGAGAGAAGCGAGCGAGCAAGTCACTCCGTCGCGCGTGCTCACAAACACACACACAAACACTGCGTGGGGGGAACCGGAGGTGAGACGCCCCAGGGAAAGCGTTGCATATGGGCGCAGCCCCCACGCGCCCTTCGGCTCCCAAACGGGAGGCTGGAAAAGGAGGCAGCCGGCAGCGGCGGCAGAGCCGAAAAGCGAACGTGGGTAGCCGGCGCGAGGGAGGCAAGGGAAATCCAGGCAAACTTTTTCTTTTGCACGCTTACAGGCCGAGGTGCGCGCAGGACTTCCAAGTCCTCCCACGCGGCGGGGCGGGGAGGAGGAGGAGGAGAAGTTGGGGGCGGCGGGTGGAAGCCAGGACCTGGGCGAGTTGGAGTCTCCGGCGCTTTCCAGCCTGTTGGACTGGTTCTGGGAAGGGCAAGAGGGAGAAAGAAAGAAAGAAAGAAAAAGCAGTCTCGGGAAGGGCAGGAAGTGGATGATCTTGGCATCCGAAGGGCACCGGGGCACTCTCCCCACCTCTGCGAGCCTTTTAACTGTAGCATCAAGCAAGCCAAACAAACACCTCGGGGAAGTGCGAGGAAAAAGGGGGTGCCGGAGGGTTTGGAAATCCTAGCCAGGCTGTTTCCGTTGAAGGATCCGTAAGAAATTTCCCTCCCTCGCGCCGGCTACCCACGTTCGCTTTTCGGCTCTTTCTTTCTTTCTCCCTCTTGCCCTTCCCAAAACCAGTCCAACAGGCTGGAGAGCGCCGGAGACTCCAACTTGCCCAGGTCCTGGCTTCCACCCGCCGCCCCCAACTTCTCCTCCTCCTCCTCCCCGCCTCGCCGCGTGGGAGGACTTGGAAGTCCTGCGCGCACCTCGGCCTGGAAGCGTGCAAAAGAAAAAGTTTGCCTGGATTTCCCTTGCCTCCCTCGCGCCGGCTACCCACGTTCACTTTTCGGCTCTGCTGCCGCTGCCGGCTACCTCCTTTCCCCGCTTCCCGTTCGTCGCTTGCCAGCCAGCCAGCCCAAGCACTGCCGGCTCCCGAAGGGGAGGCGGGAGGTGAGGAAAGGCCTACCGCCTCCCCCCACCCACCCACCTGGACGCTGACATTTGCATTCTTTTGCCTTCTGCGCATGCACAGCGTTCTGCGCATGCGCAGAGGGCAAAACTCAAATGGCGGCGTCCAGGCGGCCCCGCCCCCCGTCAATGGTGTCCCGCTTAAAAAAAAAATCTGGTCACCTTACTTAAGTGAGGCCTGTGCGCATGCGCAGGGGGGCAGCGCGGTAGGTTGTGCGCATGCGTGGGGGCAGCGGGGTGTGTGCACATGCGTGGGGGGAGGGCATTGCATTATGGGTGTGGGCACATGCACGCTATCGCACACGCGTGCACTCTTTTGGCATCCGAACCAAAAAAAGTTTGCCATCACTGGTCTAGACTATAAACTGATTCCTTCAATATCCTAGGATGCAATTAATTTGGTATTAGAGATATAATTTGGTATAGAGATATAAACTAATTCAGAATAAAGAGACAGCCATATTTCCATCAGTCTCAAGATTCAATATTGCCCCTACATCTTGCTTTTTTGTTTTGTTTTGATCAGTTTTTGTTAGCTGCCTTGAACATTCTCCAGACTACAAAGTAAATCACATAAAATTTAAAAAAATGTGATCAAAGGATACAACACTTCAGATAGTTGCAGGAATGAATCCTAGTCTGCAATAAGCAGTATTTGGGCTCCATTTTCTGTTTAGCAGGAGTCACATTTAGGCTTTGGCCCTTTTCTGCCCTCATTCTGTTTTCTTATTTGGTAGGATTAATTCATAATTATATATTTCTTTGATAAAACAACTAAGGGTTAGGGTTAGGGTTGGACAGATTAATGGGACAGATTAATAAATCAACTTCTGTTCCAGTAGATCCTTCATTGGAGCTATCAGATGATTTACATCTACCTTCTGAGCATAAGTCAGTGGATACTGTTCTGTTGGTTGATGGATGCCAGAAAAGTGCTGCCATCACTGTGTCACGGAAACAAAATTGGGCCAAGTTCACCTGGAGCTGTCAAGAGGACTCTCATAACAGAAGGCCATGCCAGAGCTTTTCCCCTGTGCCACAGACCCCTGCAGACATTGGCTTCGTGGCAACTGGACCTAATAAAGATACTGACTTGCTAGCCAGCTACCCGGAGACATGTAACCCCAGCCTCAATACCAAATATAGCAACCAAGGTGCTTATCTACAGACTCTGGAAAAAAGTAGCCGCCAATGGATGCTCTCCGCAGGGAAGACTCAAGGGGTAGAAGAGGAAGCTTCCACTTCTCCCACTGAGATGGAAGAATTCCACAAGCATGGCAGCTCCCAAGGAGAAATCTGGTACAACCCAATTCCAGAGGACGAGGACCTGCAGCTCCCATCCCTTGAAAGGAAGTGTGGTAGTGGTTGTGAGAATAGGGACAAGAAGAGGAACCCAATAGAAGTTAAAGTCCCACATGAATGTATAGATATTGGCAGCTCACTGAAGGCAGTCAATAATGTGCAGATTTCACCAATCCAACTGAAGCGTGTTAAGCAAGTGGAGATGCTGGGCAGTCACCAGTCTGAAACTTATGGTGAGTTGGTTCTAAGCAAAGACTCACATTTTTTCAGGAGCATGAGAATTGCCTTGTAGTTTGGAAAATTGAAGTCTCAGGACTGTGGGGAATGGTTGCATGTCATGGGTTTAGTTAAGAGTAAGATTGTTCTTTTATACTGAAGCATGATCTCATGGGAGTATCTCTTCTTTTAAAAAAGGTTGGGAATAGAGAAGGCAATCCCAGTCTTTTAAGTATGCTGTTATGCTGAGTTAGCTTAGCTGACTGTGCTTAAAAGAGTGCTTTAAAAAAGATCCATTCTAAATGCACAGCAGTGCACCACTAAACCCTGTGAGTTGCTTGTGGTTGTCTTGAAATGTCATTTATCTTAAATGTATATTGAATTTAAGGCCATCACTAAGGGAAAAGCATCTTCAGTGAAACCAGTACATATCATTGATTGGGTTGCTGGTTATAGAAGTTTCCACTTGTTTAATCATTCATAATACCACCTACATTTTTGGCTGAAAATGTTGAGTTTAGCAGTATGCACATTCATGTTCTTATTAATAATTAAAGTAGTATTTCAATTTTGGAGGGTATCTGCAATAAACAAGGGGGAATGTCTGCTACTGCATTAACCATTTATACTGTATCAGATTGTTTTGTGGCTTTTTTGGAAGAAGAGGATTGTCTTCTCTAGTTATCCCTTTTACTGAAAAGCCATGAGAAAGAAAGTCAGTTCTTTCTCTCCCAGCCTGTTACCGTTGCAGCTTTGGTGCAATGCCTGTTACCTGCTAGATAAGTGGCATTTGGCCTGCCTTACACAGTTTCTCTCCTCAGGAAAGGTACCTGTTGCAACTGTGGATCCTGAAGAAAGTTCAGCCAGTGCCACACTGATGGCCCAGAACACCAATGCCAATAAAAAGATCCATTCTTTCAGCAAGACCAAGTCCCCAGGCCCAGTTCGAAGTCTCTCCATAAAGATGAAGAAACTACCAGAGCTGAGGCGGAAACTAAGTCTGCGCAGCTCCCGTCCTCGAGGGCCAGAAAGGAGCTCCTCTACTAAGGAGTCAGGGAATGTCATCAGCCGCTACCATCTTGACAGTAGTGTGGTATCTCAGCGACCTGTGACCCGGGACAAGGCTGCCAGCAATGGGGGATATTTGAGTGACAGTGATTCCCAGGAGCTTCTGGTTAAGGCAGAGGCATGCCTTGGCCTTGAAGGGTCATCATTCTGGCTGTACAGTTTTGCTGAACAGCCTAGCTGTCTACAGCATTTCTCTGGTCTTGTCAGCATCCACCTGCTGGGGATCCAGGGCTTCAAGCCTCCCAAAGCTGAAACCAAAGAGCTCTTCTGCATTCTTCAAGTAGATTCTGTTAACAAAGCTCGCACAGCCCTCCTGCCTTGCCAGGCTGCTGTTCTCACTCTCAACCATTCTTTCCAGCTGGAGCTGGAGGATGCCCAACTTCTCAAAATGGTGGCCTTCTCCTGTGATCCTACTGTGGGCAAGAACCGAGTTTGCTGCCATGGTACCATCATTCTGCCCCAGGTTTTTCAAGGTGAGGAAGACTTTTCAGGTTCATGCCAATAGATCATTTTCTAGGGAGTTACAGATAGAAATAATGTCCTTTGCAGTCCACCTGCTCAGGAACATACAGTAGGAAGCTATCTTCTGCCGGATCAGATCATTTTTTTCACTAGTGTAATACAGGCTAGATTGAAGGGTCTCAATCCACCATCATTCCCATTAAAGGCTACTTTTAAACTTGTGGTGGGATGGAAGTCAAAGTTGTGATCCCACTCATGCAAGGACTCTTATTGTCTCTCTCCTTTCTGCCAGCATAGCACAGGACCTAAGTCCTGCTCAAGATGTTAGTGTTGGGTACATATCAAGAGCTTCTAATACTGGATTGACCACATGGGATTTTCTATTTTGTGGAAGGGGATGGGGAAGTGGGGATCCATTGTGGTCATCACATTCTCTAACATTTCTGGTTTTAGGTTGTAGGACCCAGAAGTTAGCCCTACAACTGGAGCCTCAGGGGCTTCTTTACATCAAACTCACTCTGGTGGATCAGTGGGATCCAGCTAACTCTGAACAGGAACCACAAGTCTTTGGAGTGAAGCTGAATCAGCTGGTGAAAAAAGAAGGTGCTGCTATCAAGGTGCCACTCCTAATCCAGAAATGTGTAACCCAGATTGAAAAACGAGGATTGAAGGTGAATGTTCTCCATCCCAAAGGAACCAATTTCCTAAGTTTCTTGTAGTGTCTTCCACAAAACGTAAGAGTAGCTCAACCTGATCAAGTCCTTTCTCCCAACCCAGATGTCTGTTTTTTGTAGTTTGCCATCCATGTGAGATTTATATATTTATAGGACTTACATGGCCACTTACCACATACAAGGATTCTAGGCAGCTCACAACCATCCCTAAAACATAGTTAAAGACAAAGGTACCTTCCCTCCAAGTGCCAGGCAAACGTTCTCACAGTTCAGCCCAATGTACTAGCCCAATGCTTGGGGGAAGAGCCAGATTGTCACAGACTTTCAGAATGATAAAAGGGTAGAGATTCCTCTGATCTCCAGTGGGAGGATGTTCCTCACCAAGAAGACACTCCTCCAAGTCCCATCTAATGTAAAGTGACCAGATTTTTTTTTTAGCAGGACGGGGGGGGCGGGCCCGCCTGGGCGCCGCCATTTGTTTTGTCCTTTGCGCATGCGAGAACGCTGTGCATGCGCAGAGGGCAAAACAGCAAATGTCGGCGTCCAGGTGGGGGGGGGAGGCGGGAGGGCGCTTGGATGCCTGGAGCTCGCGACAGGTAAGCTGCCGGCTGCCTCCTTTCCCCGTCTCCCGTTCGTTGCTTGCCAGCCCGGCCGAAGGGGAGGCGGGAGGCGAGGAAAGGCTTCCCGAAGGGGAGGCGGGCTCCCGAAGGGCTGCCGGCTCCCGAAGGGGAGGCGGGAGGCGAGGAAAGGCCTCCTGCCTCCCCTTCGGGAGCCGGCAGCCCTTCGGGAGCCCGCCTCCTCTTCGGGAAGCCTTTCCTCGCCTCCCGCCTCCCCTTCGGCCGGGCTGGCAAGCAACGAACGGGAGACGGGGAAAGGAGGCAGCCGGCAGCTTACCTGTCGCGAGCTCCAGGCATCCAAGCGCCGCGGTCTCCCGGTCGGCCGCCCGGCCCCAGGGCAACGGCGGCAGCGAGGCGACGGGGGGAAGGAAGGGGAGGGGGACGAGGAAGGGCTGTTTGCGCCGCCGGCTCCTCGTCCCTCACCCCTCCCCTCGCATCCCAACAGCAGCGGCGCCTCCGAGGGCGGGGCTAGGGATGGGGCGGGGGAAGGAGAGGAGGAGCAGCCCCCCTTCCCCCTCTCCCCAGCAGGCAGACGGCTCTCTGAAATTCCGCCCGACTTGCTTCCGGTACCTCTCTTTTGCTTCCCCTTATTAAGGTGACCAGACGTCCCGCTGTTTCCGCATTCTTTTCAAAAAGCGGGACTTTTTGAAAAGAAGGCGGGACGCGGGACACACACTTGAAAAGTGTGTCTGTCCCGCCAAAAGCGGGACGTCTGGTCACCTTAATCTAATGGCAACATTTAAGGGAAGGGAACTTGAGTGCCCCCACCCCATCTAATCTAATAGGACAGGCAGATACCTTCAGGAAGAAGCATTTCTTTAGGTAACCTACCGTAGCCTTGTGCCATTAGGGCTGTAAAGATGATAATCAGCACCTTGAATTGGAGCTGGAAAGCAACTGCATGCCAGGACAGGTTATACAGCAGTGGTATTACTTGAATGAACCACAGGGTATCCAAAACTGCAAGTGCTGCTGCATTCTGGACAGTTACAGCTTCTGGATGATCTTCAAGGCCAGTTCCATGCAAAGGCATTATAATAATTTAAATGGGAGGTGACTAAGGCATGGGTGACTTCTTCCCAATACTATTGCTTGCAGCACTGTCTGCTTATCCAGATGATCAGCTCCGTTCTCTTTGTAGGTTGTAGGCCTGTATCGCTTGTGTGGCTCAGCAGCAGTGAAGAAGGAATTACGTGATGCTTTTGAGAGAGAGAGTGCTGCTGTTGTTCTTTCTGAAGATTTTTATCCAGACATCAATGTGATTACAGGTTGGTGCCTACAACTGGACTCGTTAGACTTTCTGATTGACAAAAGTTCCCAGTGGACTCTGGAAAGACTTCTGGAATTAATAACATGTAGGCAAGTCACATTGCCAATATCAATGTCGAGTATGGAAAAAACCAATTTAGAAATACAGTGGAACTCATTGACTGCTGGGCCAATTAAAACAAGTTTACTGCTCTTATTGAAACATTTCCCACCACCACCACCACCACCATTATGGGATCAAGGCTCTCTAGCTATGAGCCTTCTTCCCTGTGTGAAATCCAACAGAGATAAAGGTTCTTGAGGTTCTCCTTGTACATCCAGCCTTTTGAACCCACTCTGCATTTTTCCGTTGCTATGCAGTTCTTTCCCTCCCCTTCACAGTTCAGTTCACAGTTAAAAGAAGCTCAAGGAATTCTCTCATTCTTATGTGAAAGGTGCTGACTCTTCTGCAGATAGCTTGAAGGTGCTGGAGAAGAATCCATGTAGGCTGCTGGAAACTGGGTTTTCTTCTCCAATCTTTTCCTGAATTCAGGCCTTCCCCAAGTTTACACAGACCTATCAGTTAGGCAATGAACATCTTGGTCCACTCTTGGAAACAGAGCATTCAAAAGCTCAACACAGGATTTCTGGGACCATGAGAGAACTTAGTTTCCCTTTGCTTGGACTAACCTTTAGTGGAAATGAAGTCTGACAGGATTTAAACTTTGCATTTCTGAAAGGTCAGGAGATAAAAGAGTAGGTAAGAAATTCATTCAATGCTAAACAATGCACACTCAGAACCACTAAGAAAGATCTCCTTAGTTTTATTTGGGTGTGTTACACAAATTCATTTATCATTTTCAAAGGGAATGGCACCACATTATTTGAGAACTGCTGGTTTAAGGAATTGCAGACCAGTGCTTTTGTCTCAAAATCTCAAGTGCTACTCTATAAAGCAAAAACAGAGTTTAAAGGAGACGAAACTTCAAGCATTTGCATTCAATATTTCTGTGCAAAAAAGTTTATATAGATGAAAGAGACAATATTTCGGGGATTATATTGCTGATACAGCTAAAGATATGGAGACTAAATATGAATAATGTAATCTTTAATTAAGGTTTAATTGGGGAAACCTCAAGGCATTTTGGTGCTATTTTATTTATTTATTTATTATTTATTTATTTAAATGGATTTATATGCCGCTCAACTCCCAGGGGACTCTGGGCGGCTCACAACATGTCAATCCATTTTCCAATATAAAAAGACACAACAATTTAAAAGCTACAAAAATTAAAAAGAGCATCTAACATTCATAACCAAGGGGGGAGACCCATATCTGGTCTAGTTGGTCTCACTTTCACCCCGCCTGCCGGAAGAGCCAAGTTTTTATTGCTTTACGGAAGGCCAGCAGGGTGGGGATGGTCCTGATCTCTGGAGGAAGCTGGTTCCAAAGGGAGGGAGCTCCCACAGAGAAGGCTTTCCCCCTCAGCCCCGCCAACCGACATTGCTTGGTTGATGAGACCTGGAGGAGACCAACTCTGTGGGCCCTAACCAGTCGTAGGGAGGTATGCGGCAGGATGCGGTCCCGAAGGTAACCTGGCCCTGAGCCATGTAGGGCTTTAAAGGTTAAAACCAATACCTTAAATTGGATCCGGAGACTAATGGGCAGCCTATTTCTCAGCCTTTTGAATACCATGGATCCAAATACATATTTTATAAAGTAGATTTTGGCCACTGGAGGGAACACTATGGGGAAAAATGGCAGATCTCCAATAAGAAGAAGAATGTGCCCAATCCTGTATTGAAGAGAGCTCTGTCAATGACCAAGAGGTCTAGAGCCAGGGTAGCTCAAATTTCCTTTGACTACCAGCCCTCAGGTTTCCTCTGTGTCTTGGTCCACTTCCTTTCATGATAAAAGGCAGGTCAGAGTTAGCATGTGATGGCTGGCAGTGAGTCCTGCAGCTCAGGACTTGGCCAATTGCCATTATTTCGGCAGTGAAACTGGAAATGGAGCTGATAGTTCCTCTTATACTGCCAGGTTGACTGTCAAGTGTGAGTCAGTGGATGTGCCCCAGCTCTATTGTTCCTTTCTACCGGTATATATTGTTTGACAAATGATGTGAAAGTATGGTTTTGAGCAGCAAAAGATTCAAATGTGTTAGATCACTTTGCATTACATCAGAATGAATAGAATAGAACAGTAGAGTTGGAAGGGACCTTGGAGGTCTTCTAGTCTAACCCCCTGCTCAGGTAGGAGACACTATATCATTTCAGACAAATGGTTGTCCAATCTGTTTTTAAAAACTTCCAGTGTTGGCGCATTCACAACTTCTAGAGGCAAGTTGTTCCACTGACTAATTGTCCTAACTGTCAGGAAATTTCTTCTTAGTTCTAGGTTGCTTCTTTCCTTGATTAGTTCCCATCCATTGCTTCTTGTCCTGCCCTCAGGTGGTTTGGAGAATAGCTTGACTACTTCTTTGTGGTAACCCCTATGATATTGGAACACTGCTATCATGTCACCCCTAATCTTTCTTTTGATTAAACTAGACGTACCCAATTCCAATCTGTCTGCTTCCTCCCTCTGCTATCATTTTGCTCCCTTATCCAACCAGTGAGGAAAAAACCCACTCATGTATAAAGTTTGTGTATCAGGATTTTCATGTCAGGGAACTTTAATGTGGCACGGATCTTGAAGTACCACTATGATACCAGCCTTCTCTAATAAAGGTTGAACCTAGAACAAAGGTAATGTTGAATTTTGTTTTCTGTTTTCCTCCTTTCCAGGGATCTTGAAGGACTATTTGCGTGAGTTACCCACTCCTCTTATCACTGACCCCCTCTATCAGGTGGTACTGGAAGCTATGTCCAATAGGACAGTGGGACTGGAAGTGAAGGAGACAACAACAGCTCTTCTGAATTGCCTACCAGAGGCTGAGAAGGTGAGGAAGTCTCAGGTTGAGAAAGAGAATAGGTCTATCAATCTCAGACTTAATCGGCCTTTAAAAACCTTGTTTTCTCTGTTAGACCCAAGGGTAACCTCTCACAATGTATCATTAGTGTACTTCCCTATGGATGGATATCCTGAATACTTCTCTGTTTTCTTGCTGACATGAAAGCCTGCACACTTCTTCCTAGCAGTTCATTATTGTACTTGATTAAGATCTTTCTTTCCTTGTTATTGACAAAATGGGCTGAAATAACTTGTTATTTCCATTTTTAGGCCACTTTGACAATGCTGCTTGATCACCTTAGTTTGGTTGCTGCTTTCCATACCTTCAATCGCATGAATGCCCAGAACCTTGCTGTGTGCTTTGGGCCTGTGCTTCTGAGCCAAGGGGCAGGTGGGACCGTAGTCTCCAGATCTGGCCAACAACATTGCACCAATGCCAGCACTAGAGATTTTAAACATCATCTTGAAGTATTACACTACCTGTTACAGACCTGGCCAGGTGAATGTGCAAGAGGTTCAAAAGCATCTCTTCCATTCTTGGGGACAAATTTCCTTTAGCTTTAGTTGCTGGGTTCTTGCCAATCACTTAATGAGTCCTAATACTTTTTGTTGAATTATAATGTGGTATGGAGTAGTCTTCTTAGCATTTTGAGCTTTATAGTACTTTGTCTCCTTATTTGATCAGTCAAGAGTTAGTTGGTTGATAGTCTTAAACCTATAGTGAAGGACATTTCTAGAGAATAAAATAAGAAGCATATGTACACTGGACAGTTAGTTTGACCAAATAACATATTAAACAAAGCTATTTCTAAATCTGACAATTTGACTTTGAGTCAAATTGTGGTTAACATAAGCTGGTGTAACTGCAGTTATTGCTGTAAGATTCTCTGTATCATCTGAACCTGGAAGGGCGGGCTACTTAAATAACCTTCTCCTCTGGCCTTTGCTCATAAAGATGAGAAGCTGGAGCAATTGTAAAATAGGAATGTTATGGTCTCAGCATATATTTTCCCATTTTGTTTTCACTCCATGAGTACAGAGTAATGTATAAAATGGCAATGCAAAAGAAATAGGGACATTCCCATCTCTGTGTGGTGGCATTGATCTTGTTGGGGCTGCCATTTAAAAATTATAATTAAAAAACAAAGTAATAATCCACTTCCCCAAAAAGCTCAAACCAGAAAATGATCACTGGTTGAATCAGTCCCTATAAAAGGGATTAAAACAGTAGCCAAAGTAATAGTCCTCCAACAAATTGGCGCTCTCAGTTTATTGGGAGTTGCCTTTGGTGATATGGGTGGCTATATAATGCAAATAAGTAAATAAATAGACACTTTGAACAAACATATCATGAGAAGCAAAGGCTTCATATGCATTTTTCCAAATGTTGGATACTTTGGTATGTTTAATAAATACATCTGGAACAGGAGTGATGTTGAAGTTGTCCCAGACATCAACCATGGAATGTTCTTAGGCAGAACAAGATGCCACTAAGCCACATGTAACACCAATGAATCCAGCATGAAGAATACATATGAAGCCTTTGCTTCAAATAATAGACGTATTCATATTCAAATTGATTGACACACAATATCTCAGATGATTTGTGTATCAGTATTTGTGAGATAAGACTTTTTAGAAATGATGCTATGTTCTGAACTCAGCAGGCAGATTTGAAGCTTTGGATTTCTTAATCTAGAAATTAGCTGTGTGTTCTTGTGCACTTTGGGTGACTATCAGCTTCCATTCCCTCTTGCCTTGCTTACCTCATTTTGCCTTCCTTCTTAGTGCCACATAGGAAGATGGAAGTTGGGGAACATACCTTTCCAAGCAAGCAGGCCTGTCATCAGTGCCACCTTCCCCTGGATCTGCCATTGTCAAACACTACTGTCACTACTCGAAGTCACCCAAGAGAATTGGAAAGTCCTCCAAGAAATCGTTATGCTGGAGATTGGAGCGTGTGTGGACAGCAGTTCCTGGCAGCCTCCAAGCCAAGCAGTGAGGCTGACTATGATGAGGTGGCAGGGAGTGAGAGTGACAGGGAAGAGGAGAATGAGGAGGGGGCTTTGAGGAAAGGACTAGCCCCAGCAGTCTACATGGGTGATTTTGCCCTGGTGGAGGATCCAGAGATTCCCTTTAGCCAGAGACTCAATTTGAAAGACTTTGATGCTCTCATCTTGGACCTTGAGCGAGAACTTTCCAAGCAAATCAATGTCTGCCTATGAAGCATTCTCTCAGGACTTTGCAGTATAGCATTGCAAGCTGAAGTTGCCTCAGCAAGTTCTTTTTTCTGACTTGCAACCTATGCCAGTATTATTTCTGGTCACAGATTTTAACCCATGGGCTCTCTCTTTTGGCTTTTGCTAGTATTGAAGAGCCAACATGAGCTCTCAGTGATTGGCTGAAAGGTCACCGTTGCTGGGATTCTCCCCTCAATTTATATGTGAACTGGGAACAGAAGAGAGGCAGCAGCTCTCAACCAGCACCTTGTTCATATATTTCAGTGAAATCTTCCTCAACTTGGAATCTTCCAGATTTGTTGGAACTCAGTTCCTATATTTCCCAGCCATTATGGCCAATACACAGGCTGGGAAAGGCAGCTTTAAATGCTTCCAAGGAAGAGAGGATTTATCCATGGTTTTCTTTTCTTTTCTTGAAAAGGTAAAATTGAAAATGTAATGTTTTTGTGCATGCTTTCCTAATCATTCAGAGCACTTTACTCATTCTTGAAGGTAAGTCAATATTATTCTGAATCTGTATCTAGAATCCAGACTGAAACACAATAGCTTGCCAAAGACTGAATTGAGCTGTGATTGGGATCAGGGGCTCCTTTTTGCTCCTTATTTAACCATTGTGCTCTGGGCTGGCTATAGGTTAAGAATCTCTTGGAATCACTGAAGAAGTGCCTTTAGTAGATAATCTAATTGGCACTGGGCAGCTAGGAGCCATATCTTAAATTCCACACAATTTTCCCCATTTCAACATTGTTTCAAGGTATTCTGGGAAATTAAAAGGGCAGTTTCAAATTAAGGGAAACACTTTGTTTTCAAAGCAGTAGATTGATTTATAATGGCAAAGATACTGCATTTTGTAATTTTTAGCTTCTTTGGCGATACTAGCTTATCACAAAATCATATAATCATAACCATGGAATACCTTTTATGGTATTGAGTCCAATCTACTGCTGTAGTGCAGGAATTCAGGTTAAAGCATCCCTGTTTTAACCTATATTTGAACATATCCAGTGAGAAGGATTCCATCACCACACTGGGGAATTGATCCCATTGCAGAACATTCTATTGGACTCTGCCTTCCTGTAACTTAATTCATTATTGCATAATTAATTATTCCTATTCTTTGGATTAATAGACTTCTGTTTCTTCTGTGTGACAACCTTTCAGATATTCAAGGAATGGTGTTATAACCCCTGCCCCCCACATTTTCTCACAATTAAATATTAATAAATTCTTCAATTTCTCTTGGTCTTCTTCCTTGAAAATTCTTGTTACCCTTTTCTGAACCTGTCTCAATCTTTCTTAAATAATAATGGCCAGTACTGGTCAGAATACTTGTGGCTGGATCAGCCAGGTATTTCATCTATTACATAAATGTGTAATTTTCTGTTTTCAACTTAAGAAAATTTACAATTCTCTCTATTAAATTGAATTCTGTTACTTTCAGCTCATGTCTTTAATCTATCATGATGATTATTGAATGTTATTTTCCCCCCCGAAGCTATCTTAACTAATGTTATATCATTTACAAATTAGAGAAATATTTATTCCACCTTTTCATCTAAATCAGGAGTGTCAAACTCACGTCGTCATGGCATCATCACGTGACGTATTGCAACTTTTTCCCCCCTTTGCTAAACCGGGCGTGGGCATGGCCAGCACGTGATTCATCCAGCCTCCGGGCTGCGAGTTTGACAGCCCTGATCTAAATCATTAATAAGGCAAATGAAGAGTACAATGCCGAAATACAGCATAAGATCTCTGTCCCCATGTGATACCTATGGCTCATCAAACTAGATTGTTGAACAATCATAATGAGTATTTTGGGGATATGATTTTAAGCTGACTGTATATTGTCATGCTACCCATATTACTAATTATAATATTTGGGGGAATTTTGGCAAAGTCTGAACAATTGTATGTATAGCATTTTTATAATTTACTAAAGAACTTAACCAATCAAAAATAGATGGTTAGGTTTGTTCTTGATAGATCCAGGCTGATATCTTGTAATTATTGAATTGTTATCAGATCAACCTCTTCAAGAACCACTCTCAAATCTTTCCAGGCATCAATGTCAGACTGATTTGTAAGTGGTTCCTCAGATCCTCCATTCCCCCCCTTTTGAAGAAAAGGATTCTTCTCTTCCACTCATCTGGCACTTTATCAGTTCTTAAGGACTTCTCAGAAATAATGCCTAAAAGTTCAATTAGTTTGTCAGCAAATTCTTTCAGTACTCTAGGGTTAGCATATTCATCTGAAATTGGCAATTCAAACTCATTCAGAGTACATTTCTCTAGACTTGCTATGATCAGTCTTGAACTTTACGTATTCTCCATAGTGGGTGGAACTATCAGCCAGGATGGGTAATGACCTCGCCCAATCAGATAGGACTGAGTCTGCAAATTAAAATATTGGGGGGGGGCACTTCTGCCTCTCTCCCCAGTTACTGACTCAGTCTCAGTCTGGACAGACGTGGTCATCGTCCATCCTAGGCCTGATACTATCAATCCACTTCTATTCATCGCAGTGAGTTATTCTACAAACAATTATCATCTTGTGGGCTCTGATTCTTCAACAGGAGCAATAAGGGACCTTGGCTCTGCTCCAGTCCCAAGGGACTGAGGGGAAATTTGGGGTTCCATCCCCCTGCAGCTTCCTCTCACTATAACGGCACGTACAGGAGACACTGCGCTCCACCTGCCCCCTGCAAATCTCGCTTTTGCCAGCTGCCCAGGCATGGGGGGGGGGACAGTCCAAGCGCTGTGGGAGCACTTCAAAAACTCTTGCTCCAGCGCAGCAGTCTAGGCCTGCCATAAATCCTATCTGACTGCCCAAGCCGTTTTTGTCAGAGCCTGAAGCATTGGGACGACGATCTGACCAGCTGTGCAGGATCACTCCCACCAGCCTTGCAGCAAGCCTCCTCTCTCCACGCTGACTGCCTTCACCTCATTAAACAGCCGTTTCAGCTCCGAGGGCCTCCGTTTGCCTGTAGACGACTGAGAGAGTGAGGAAAGGCCCAGGCGCGCGTGCGCGCTTTCCCTGACAGCCCGACTGCCGACAGTCAGCTGTTTTCAATTAGCAGCTTGTCGGCAGCCTGGGAGCCTCAGAAGGCTCCATTTTCAAATCTGAAGGGCTCAGCTTCCTCTGCAGACCACCCTGCACCTTTCCCTGGGCTCGGATTGCTGAAAGCAAGGAGCAAGAAGATAACCGGCTCCCGGTGCCTGCCCTCGTGTCTGGCAGCCATTTTGGAGCTTCGTGGGCCCATCCGCCATTTTAGGCAGCCGTTGGAGGCCTCAAGCCTCAAACTCCTCCCTCCTTAGCTAGCCTTGCTTATAGAGCCTGTGCCATTGCACACAGGCCTTGAATCCATGGCTGAGGCTCCAGCTAAGAAGAAATCCAAGACTAGGGTCCACCCTACAGGGGACTCTCAGGCTTCTCCCTCTAATGCCCCCCAGAGGGAGGAAAGGGGGAGGCATAAACAGCACCAGGGCTGTAAGTCTCAGTCTGTAGCCAGTCCTGTCACTGAGGGAGCCCAAGCAAGACCAGGTGACATCCTATCTCTGGACAGCATGCATATCCGCTTAGCAGATGATAATCTCTGGGGGCAACCAGTCCAGCAGCTGACCTCAGCTCCACAGGTTGCAGTCCAGCACCAGCACCCCAGCCAGTCAGCCAGGACCAGTGCCCACCTGCCCCAGCTGCCCAAGTGGCCCCTACAACTCAGGCCCAGATTCACTGCTCCCCCATGGTGGTGGGGACTCCAGCCGTCCCTATGGTGCAGATGTCTCATGCCGAGCTTTATTTATTTATTTAATTTATTTATAAATGCTCTTATAGGCCGCCCAATCCCGTAGGACTCAGGGCGGCGTACAACATGGATAAGAAACGTACAGTAAAAAACAGTGATAACAATTTAAAAATTAAAAACATTATTAAAACATTATTAAAAACACAATTCATGGGGGAATCTGATCTTCTTATTCACCCCACCTGCCGGAAGAGCCATGTTCTTATGACTTTACAGAAGGCCAGCAGGGTGGGGATAGTCCGGATCTCTGGTGGGAGTTGGTTCCAGAGGGACGGGGCTCCCACAGAGAAGGCCCTCCCCCGCGGCACCGCCAACTGACATTGTTTGGCCAATGGGACCCAGAGGAGGCCCTCTCTGTGGGATCTAACCGGTCATAGGGAGGTATGTGGTAGGATGCGGTCCCAAAGGTAACCTGGCCCTGAGCCATGTAGGGCTTTAAAGGTCAAAACCAACACCTTAAATTGCGACTGGAGACTAATAGGCAACCAATGCAGCTGGCGGAGAATAGGTGTTACGTGGGTGTATCTCTGTACACCCACCACAGCTCGCGCAGCTGCATTCTGTACCAGTTGCAGTCTCCGGATGCTCTTTAAGGGTAGCCCCATGTAGAGCGTGTTACAGTAGTCTAGCCGTGAGGTGACAAGGGCATGAGTGACTGTGAGCAAAGCCTCCCTCTCCAAGTAGGGTCGCAATTGGTGCACAAGACGGATCTGTGCAAAGGTCCCCCTAGCCACAGCTGAAAGATGTTGCTCCAATTTTAGCTGTGGGTCTAGGAGGACACCCAAATTGCGAACCCGTTCTGAGGAAGTCAATTTTTCTCCCCCGAGAACCAAGGAGGGGCAGTCGACATAATCCCTGGGGGGCAATATCCACAGCCACTCAGTCTTGTCAGGGTTGAGTTTGAGTCCATTCACTCCCATCCAGACCCTCACATCGTCCAGGCAGCGGCACATTACCTCAACTGCTTCACTGAACTGACACGGGGTGGAGATGTACAACTGGGTATCATCAGCATACTGCTGATACCTCACCCCGTGTCGTCGGATGATCTCACCCAGCGGTTTCATGTAAATGTTAAACAGGATGGGTGAGAGGACCGAGCCCTGTGGCACCCTGCAAGTCAGGGGCCTAGGGGCCGACCTCTGTCCTGTCAACACCGACTGCGTCCTGTCAGAGAGGTAGGAGGAGAACCACCGTAAAACGGTGCCTCCCACTCCCACCTCCCCAAGACGACGCAGAAGGATACCATGGTCAATGGTATTGAAAGCCGCTGAGAGGTCAAGTAACACCAGGATGGAGGAATGACCCCCATCCCGGGCTCACCAGAGATCATCCATCAGCGCGACCAAAGCAGTCTCCATACTGTAGCCACGCCTGAAACCCGACTGAAAGGGATCCAGATAATCAGTGTCCTCCAATAATCGCAGGAGTTGGAGCGACACCCCTTTCTCGACAACTTTACCCATGAAGGATAAATTGGAGACTGGACGGAAGTTCTTTAAATCCGCTGGGTCCAGGGAAGGCTTCTTGAGGAGGGGCCTCACCATCGCAGCTTTTAAGGGCTGTGGGATGGACCCCTCTCTCAAAGATGCGGTCACAACAGCCTGGAGCCAGCTACGTGTCACCTCCCTGCTGGCTGAGACCAGCCAGGAGGGGCACGGGTCCAATAAACAAGTGGAGGCGCTCATCGCTCCTATGGCCTTGTCCACATCATCAGGAGTGATAGGCTCAAACTCATCCCATACAACAGGACTAAGACTCGCCCCTGTCATCTCGGCTTGCCCTGTCCAAATGGAGTCCAGGTCTGTCCGAATCTGAACGACTTTGTCCGCCAGAAACTGAGAAAATTCCTCAGCTCTGCCCTGCAAGGGATCTTCAGCTCCCTCCTTGGCTAGAAGGGAGCGGGTCACCCTAAACAGGGCGGCTGGGCGAACATTTTGCCGCCCGTATCGCCACTAAGTAAGACTTAATGCAGGTTCTTAAAAGTGTCCGGTTAGACTCAGCTTTACTGGCTCTCCAGGCCATGCTGACCGCAGCAGTGCAGCAGGGACTGGCCGTAGGCCACAGGTCTATCTCAGCCTCCTCAGCAGTTGCCAGCCTGGGTGTAGGTCCAACAAGTTCCCCCTCCTCCATCGGGGGGACAAGGACAAGGGTTAGTGAGGTCAATACCAGCCCAAGAACCACCGGTCACCTCAGGGGAGGACTCGTCTTCCGAGTCCGAAGAAGAGGGTGAGCTCCCTAAGACTGCCATGAGGGGCTTGTAACTGTGGCTTCGGCTCCCCCCATCCCTCTTTGATCCGGCCCTATTCAGTTCCCTTCTCCATAAGGCCAAATTAGCAGCGGGGCTCTCCTCCACGTCGACCCCAGCGCCCACAGCGAGTGACCCGCTGTTTTCCAACCAGGCTCCACTGCTGGAATCTGTTCCTGCTCCTCAAATTTTTGTGGACTCTGTCCTACAATAGTGGGAGTCCCCTGCTACCTATGTTTCCACCAGCAACAATGACCGGCGCTTCTTTAATCTGGACAGTTCCTTCCAGCAGCTCCTAGCGGTTCCCCCAGTGGACCCGCCAGTGGCCGCCCTCTATTCCCCCAATACCATGCCGGGGGAAACGGAGGAGCTTCTTCGGCTGGAGGAGCATTGCTCGGACCAGTCTCTCTGGAAAACGCACCAAGCCGCAGCCTGGGCAGTGCGGGCAGCTTCCGCGGCCTCCTTCATCAACTGGACGTCACTAAAATGGCTAAAGCAGCTCCAGGAGCACATGCCCTCCAACGACCTACGGGCACAGCAGGATATCACCAAGCTCATTGCGGCACACAGTTCTCAGCCGATACCACCCTGCAGGCTTCCAAATTCACAGCCAAGACCATCGCCAATTCCGTGGCCTCCCGCCAAATGCTGTGGCTCTGACAGTGGCAGGCGGACGCCTGCTACAAATGGCGCTTGTCATCCTCCGTGTTCAAGGGCCACTCCCTCTTCGGGTCAGTGCTCGACCCTCTCCTGGTCGAGAACAAGGACCACAAGAAAGTCCTTCCTCCTTTTAACCGTAGGAGCGGCCCCAAGCAGGCCCAATTTCACCGCAGAGCCTCCCGGGCACCCGACTCCTGCTCCCATAGCTCAACAGGGCTCAGGTCACTACACCTCCCGCCCATGGCAGTACCAGGACAGGGCTCCCAGGGGCCACCAGTCCAAGAAACCCTTTTGAGGGGGAGGGGGCCATTTCCAGTGGCGCCCCCGCTGAATCCTCCTCTGATCCCTCCATCAGGGGCCGCCTGTTCTTACATGCTTCCTGCTGGGATTCGGTCACGGGACAGGTGGGTGCTGGACACCGTTTCCCAGGGACTGTCCCTGGAATTCCTCTCTCTTCCCCCGAGGTTTTTCCTGGCCTGCTCGGTTTCAAAGAACCCAGCCAAGCGGGCCCTCATGGGCAAGGCCATTCAGCACCTCCTCGACATCGAGGCCATTCAACCGGTGCCTGAAGATCAGCACGGCTTCGGATACTATTCCATCCTCTTCGTGGTACCCAAAACCTCGGGGGGATGGAGAGCAATACTGGACTTAAAGCGGCTTAACCGCTACCTCAAGTTCAGGAAGTTCAAAATGCACTTGCTCTCCACCATCCTGCAGTGCATACGCCAGGGAGACCATATGGCCTCCATCAACCTTACTGAGACCTACCTGCATATCCCCATCCATCGGGATCATAGGCAGTACTTCTGGTTCTGCTATGCAGGTAGTCACTTTCAGTACAGGGCTCTCCCCTTTGGGCTCTCCTCCGCCCCTCGTGTTTTCACGAAGGTCCTGGCGGCGCTGGCAGCACATCTAAGAACACTCGCTGTCAGGGTCCATTGCTATTTGGACGACATCTTGGTCATGGACCCATCCCACCAATTGGCTCTGGATCACCTCCATCTCACAATGTCCACCCTCACCTACCATGGCTTTTCAATTAACCTAGCCAAAAGCCATCTGGTCCCTTCCACTTCCATCCTCCACCTGGGAGCAGTCATTGATTCCCTAGAATGTAGGGTCTCCCTGTCCCAAGACCGACAGGACAGCCTCCGGGAGATAGCAGCCCAGGTCCAGGGTGCGCAGAGGGCGCCCATCTCCCTCCTCTCCACTCTGTTGGGGAAAATGATTTCCGCTATCTCCATCACCTCTTGGGCACGCCTACATTCTAGGGAGCTTCAATGGCTTCTCTTGCCCTTCCAGAAGGCAAACCGCAGCAACTCAACTGCCAAGATCCTGGTGACATCGAAGGTACGCAGGTCCCTCGCCTGGTGGAGGTCTTCCGCATCATCGCTGGGCTCTCTTTTTCACGAGCCTCACCTCATCCTTGTAACAATGGATGCCAGTCTCACAGGTTGGGGGGCCCGCTCCGAGAGTCTGGTGGCACAGGGAACATGGAGCCGGCAGGAGGCCACGTGTGCCATCAACTGGCTCGAGCTCCGGGCCATCTTCCTAGCCCTCAAGGCCTTTAGGCAACACCTGTTGCGCCACCATGTACTCGTCCTCATGGACAATACGGTGGCCAAAGCGCATATCAACAGGCAGGGGGGCACCCGTTCGAGGACGCTGATGGAGGAGGCCGACAGACTGTGTCGTTGGGCAGAGCGTCATCTGCTCTCCCTGACGGCTGACCACATTGCCAGAGTGGACAATTCCCAGGCGGACTGGCTCAGCCGGACTACTATCAACCCGGCAGAGTGGCAGCTGCACCCGGACTTGTTCCAAGCCCTGACCTCTCGGTTCGGACTGCCGGTTGTCCACCTCTTTGCCTCCCCAGGCAATGCCCAGCTGGACAGGTTCTACTCCCGGTACCAAACAGCGGGGGCGGAGGCGGTCAATGCACCGAGGGTCAGGTGGCCCAGACTCCTCCTCTATGCCTTCCCTCCCTTTTCCATCATCAGCAGAGTGCTGCAGAAAATCCTTCGGGAGGGGGCGGAGGTGATCTTGGTGGCTCCCTACTGGCCCAGGCAGCCCTGGTTCGCCAATCTCCAACAGCTTTCGATGGCCACTCCCTGGACCATCCCGGTCCGGCAGGATTCCCTCTCGCAGGGCCAGATCCACTACCCAGACCCGGCCTGGTTGAAATTGACCACCTGCTGGTTGAGTGGAGCTTCCTAGCTCGCCAACAATATTGGCAGTGGGTCATTTCAACCATGTTGGCCTCCAGGAGGCCCTCGACGGAACGGATCTACTCCGCCACCTGGTGGGCGTTCTGCTCGTGGTGCCACCGTGCAGGGTGTTCCCCCACCTGGGTTCCGGTTCCCAAGATTCTGGAATTCCTCCAAGATGGGTTGGATAAAGGGCTGACACCCAATACCATACACAGGCAGCTGGCAGCCCTGTCATCGGTCCTGGCCTGCGGGGAAGCATCCTCACTGGCGCAGCTTCCAGATGTCCACTGCTTCATCAGAGGGGTCACTAATCTACGCCCTCCGGCGGTTCATAGATTTCCCACTTGGGACCTGGATAAGGTCCTCGAGTCCCTCACACAGGCTCCCTATGAGCCCCTCCACAGGGTTTCCCTCCGTCACCTGACGTACAAGGTGGTCTTCCTGGTCGCCATCACCTCGGCCAGGAGGATCTCCGAGCTGTCAGCTCTGTCGGTGAGGAGCGACCTGTGCGAGGTACATCAGGACAGGGTGGTCCTTTGACTGGACCCTATCTTTGTCCCGAAGGTCAACTACTGGTACCACCGGGCTCAGGAGTTAATCCTCCCTAGCTTCTTCCCCGATCCCTCCAATGAGTCGGAGCGCAAGTTGCACAAGCTGGATGTCCGTAGGACTATTCGCACCTACGTTAAGCGCACGGCAGTACACCGGCTCTCGGAGTCGCTGTTCGTGTCCTTCCTTCCTGGACGTTTTTAAGAAGATGTTAGATAACCATTTGTCTGAAGTAGTGTAGGGTTTCCTGCCTAAGCAGGGGGTTGGACTAGAAGACCTCCAAGGTCCCTTCCAACTCTGTTGTTGTTATTGTTATTATTGTTATTGTATTCTTTCAGATTCTTTGACCTTGCGGGGAAAAATATTCTTTTTACCCCACCCTTTTTAAAATGCTAATTTTTTCTTTAAACACCTTTCTAAAATCAAAACTTTCTAATACCTCTTTTTCTTTAACTTATTAACATACAGGTGTTGAACTACAGTAGTAAATTTAAATCCCTCCCTCCAAACTATCCTTACAGATTTTTTTCTTTTATAAATATCCT
Organism: Diadophis punctatus similis; assembly: GCA_023053685.1. Lineage (NCBI taxonomy): Eukaryota > Metazoa > Chordata > Lepidosauria > Squamata > Dipsadidae > Diadophis > Diadophis punctatus. The sequence continues at coordinate 105,827,023 of JALIGW010000002.1, forward strand.
TTTTAAAACTTAAAAAACTTATTAAACTATTACAACATTGAGCAATTTGCTGACCATATTATTTTATTTTGAGTGTATCTGTATCTGAAGATACCCACTGAGCACATTCCTCAGATTTACTAACACCATCTCTGAAAATCGGGATACTTAAAAAAAAAAACTTTTTTGATTACTCTTCCCTCCTTTGTTCTACTTGTATTTCTAAATGTTCTCATATTTTCATTAACATGATAGTGCCGCCACATGGGCTTCTTCAACTAACCTCCATCTAAATTTAATTTAAATTGTTTGCAGTTGTGCTTTTAGTATCTCTGGCTCCTTTTCCTAATGTCCCCAGCAGTCTCCTAGGACTTAGCATTCCTACCTGTCCTTCCTTCCTCAAAGTCCGCCCTGAATCCCCAGGGAGTAGGGCGGCATATAAGAACTCTAAAATAAAACAAATAAATAAATAATAAATAAAGTCCGTTGCAATCCAGTTCATACTCAGTTCAATATTTCAGATCTATCCTGCCATTCAAAGCAGGTTCATTGCACTCACTAGGATCAGAGACCCACACCCTGATTCTTTAACATGGCAGCTTTTGGATAAAGTGACCAGATATTTTTTTTTTAAGCGGGACATTTTTTTTAAAGGGGGGGCGGGGCCGCCTGGACGTCGCCATTTGAGTTTTGCGCATGCGCAGAACGCTGCGCATGCGCAGAGGGAAAAAGTCAAGAGCTGAGTACGGGGCACGGGGCGGGGCAGGCAGGAAGGGGCGCCGGGCTGCAGGCCGGCAGCGGCGGAGGGGCGCTTGAACTCGCTTCCTGCCGCGGACCGCGTTCATGCGCGGCGGCGGCGACAGCAGCAAGCCGGGAGCGCTCGCCCGGAATTGGAGTCAGCGAGCAGCCCGGCATTGGGGCTCTTCCCCCGCCTTCTCCATCCTCCAGGGTTGTCACTGCGGGGTTTCCGTCTCTCCGGTGGTGCCTGCGTTGGAAGGGAAGGGGGGGAAAGGCGGCCTGCGGGGCTTGGCACGGCTGGGAGTTGCGAGGCGGCGTAGCAACCGGGCTGTTCCTCCGGGTGTGCTAAAGTGCTCGAGTTTTTTCTCTCTCACACACACATGCACAACCTTCCAACGACCGGGAAGTCGTGCTGGGAGATCCAGTCCGACCCGGTCGTTGGAAGGTTGTGCATGTGTGTGTGTGAGAGAAAAAACTCGAGCACTTTAGCACACCCGGAGGAACAGCCCGGTTGCTACGCCGTCTCGCAACTCCCAGCCGTGCCAAGCCCTGCAGGCTGCCTTTCCCCCCCTTCCCTTCCAACGCAGGCACCACCGGAGAGACGGAACCCCCGCATTGGCGACCCTGGAGGATGGAGAAGGTGGGGGAAGAGCCCCGATGCCCAGCTGCTCGCTGACTCCAATTCCGGGCGAGCGCTCCCGGCTTGCTGCTGTCGCCGCCGCCGCTCACCCTTCAACAGCCAATCAGCGTGGGGTGCCGACAGCAGCGACGTCATCTCTCCGCGCCCGCCTTGCAGAGAGAAAGGTATGGGTGGGTGTTAATTAAGGTGACCAGACGTCCCGATTTTGAGAGGGCCTGCTGCTGCTGCTGCTGTTGCCCCTGCAGCTGGGCCCAACCTGGCCGTCCTCGAGTGCCTGCAGGCCGATTTTTGGAAAGAATGCCCTAGTCATGCATTCTTTTTAAAAAATCGGGACTTTTTAGAGGACGGGCGGGACGCGGGACAAAGCATTAAAAAGCAGGTCTGTCCCGCCAAAATCGGGACGTCTGGTCACCTTACTTTTGGAGGATTTCTTATCTTGCCCCATTCTTGCCCATTTTTAGCAGAGTGAATGTTATATATTTTAGACAATTGGCACTCTGGTATTTGTCCCAGTAGGCTTATTCAGTTTTACTAAACAAGCTTCTCGGAATTCCAGCTCTTTCTCCACCCTATCCAGTGATATCACTATCATATCTCCATGCTGTTTAAACAGGTAAGCAACATGGAAAAAGTATATTTATTTAAAAATCCCCACTAAAAAAAATAGATGTGTCCCCCAAGGATAGGAGGAAAAAGAAAATCCTGACCTTAGAAAAGAGAAAGAAAATACCTATGCCTAATATTGTGCAATGTGCAAAATGATTCAAATGTATGAATATTTGGAGAATGTGGAGATGGATTGTTGCACATTCAATCTTAGGGGTGAGTGCCTGCTATGAAGATATTATAGATCCATCTATGTTTATCCTAACATTCTGCTTTTGACTATATTAAAGAAATGAGAAGGGGAGCATTGCTACATCCTTTCTGTTCTGAGGAAATAACCCGGCTTTAGAATTGGAGCTATGGAAATGAACAGGGAAAAAAATTAAGCTTTTTGAGGGGATGTTGGGGATGCCCATTAGTAAAATTCTTGGCACAGATTTTTGTTGTAGACAATGAACCTCTGAGCTCCATTTTCATGTTCCTATGTGCAGTGTTGTAATATGATCTTACCTTCATCTAATCCAGCCATTGCTTTTGATAGCAGCTCAGCTCTTGAAAAATTGAGATCTGGGGCATAGAATGGTAAATTAGCTTTAAAAAAGGAGGATGTTCACCAGTAGAATAGCAGTTTCTGCTGCATTTTAATCCATTGTTATTGGAGCAGGCCAGCAGCTTCTCCATAGGCCTTAAAGCCTTATTTATTCAAGAGGAACAGAAGTACTGAGAAGAGAATGTGAATCCTTCCACCTCCACCTCACTATCCAGACAAGCAATATTTGAAGCAGTGATTCTCAATCTCATCAAATTGAAGTCCACATACATCTTTGACTTGCTGAGATTGAGAAATACTGGTCTGAAGTTTTGGAGCAAACATCTGTTGAATGTGATGCTATTGCCCATGTATCTTGTTCAAAATATTAATATGAGATAAATTGTGACAACAACTGTACACTCCTAGCAACTTGGAGTGAAACTTAGTCTGTCATAAACTGAGTCTCCAGGAAAAGCATAAAGCCCATTTTAAGCAGTATTTCATTCTCCACTAAAGGCTAATGTGTGGGCCTGGGGGAACCTGTTTTAAATTAGAGAGGCACTGGGCACTCATCATCCTGATGGAGAAATATGGTACGGAGGATGTAGGCTTTTTAAAGATATGTATGTCCTTATGGACAATTAAAATACTTGTGAATATATGTCTTCCTGCTTGTTTGTTTGTATGCATTTCTTTACATGAGTGTGTGTGTATATCCAAGATATACAGTATATCTAATACCATACCTGCATGTACATATTTATTAAGTTTGCTACTCTGTATAAACCCATGTCAGATTCCTGTGGTGCCTTGAATTGCAGACTGAAGGGAATCAATAATCCCTTATTTCTACAGTGGGAGTATATTAATCACATGGGACCTATCACAGAAGACTGCTAGATGCAAGCAGAGACACTGCCATCTAGCTGTTTAAAGGTATATAGTACATATATGGTAGTCATAAATGTCAATTCTACATCAGCCAAACACTCAAGGATTTAATGTGTTACAGCCATTTTCTATCCAATTTGCTTGCTAGTTTTCTTTATCTTTAAATAGAGTGATAGATAGGGGGGGGAAGAGAGAGAGAGAGATATATGATATAGATATAGATAAATAGATTGATTCCCGGCTTGGAATTGGAACTGGATTTTTCATACAAGAAGTCCTGTATATGGCTAATCATAAGCTCTACTCAATTCATTGGTACTTACTTTAGATGCTTTAGACTTTCTTCTGTATTTACTGTAAAAATGAGAAGCTGTGTTTCTGCTAGGCAATTATTATTTAAACATCCATTACAGGTAGGCCTCGACTTACGATACAATTGAGCCCAATTTTTTTTTGTTAAATGAGATATTTGTTAAGTGAATTTTGCCCCATTTTATGACCTTTCTTGCCACAGTTGTTATGTGAATCACTGCAGTTGATAAGTTAGTAACATGGTTGTTAAGTGAATCTTGCTTCCCCACTGACTTTGCTTGTCAGAAGGTCACAAAAGGTGATCAGATGACCTTGGGACACAGCAATGGTCATAAATATGAGCCAGTTGCCAAGGATATAAATTTTGATCATGATCATGGGGATGCTGCAAAGATCATAACTGTGAAAAACAGTCATAAGTCACTCTTTTCAGTGCCATTGTAACTTTGAACAGTCACTAAATAAACTATTGTAAGTTGAGGACTACATGTATTAGAAGCAAAAAGACTTCCCATGCAGTGCAATCCGATGAAGGCAATACATTATTCCTCTTTATAAATAATTGCAGATGCTTTAAAAGTTCTCATAACTGAGCTCTCCAAAGGGCGTTAAGTACCGTATGTTATAACCTGCTTTAGTTATTCAAACAGGGAGAAGACATGAAATCAGTATAGTTACTGTTTGAAACTTTGTGAGGTGCTCTAATAACATTTGAATATATGTTGACTCTTATTTCATAAAATAAATAAATCCTCAAAAAAATGAAAAAAGTGCATGGGAACAATTTAGCTGAAAGCTAAGCAAAGTCTGGTCTAGTTGGTACATTTACCGTATTTTTCGGAGTATAGGACGCACCGGAATATAGGACGCACCTAGATTTTAGAAGAGGAAAACAAGGAAAAAAGTATTCTGAACCAAATGGTGTAGCAATATATTATTTAATAAAATACCAGTGTAGCAGAATAATTTTTACAACCATGTATACTTTTTACAACCATGTATACTTTTTATAACTATGTATACTTTTTACAAACTTCAAACTTGACAGCTTTAAGACTTGTGGACTTCAACTCCCAGAATTCCTCCTCCAGTCATGCTAGCTCAGGAATGGGAGTTGAAGTCCACAAGTCTTAAAGTTGCCAAGTTTGAAGAGCCCTGGGTTAGGGGTGGCAAGGGTCTTCAAACTTGTCAAGTTTAAGACTTGTGGACTTCAACTCCCAGAATTCCTCCTCCAGTCATTCCTGAGCTAGCATGACTGGAGGAGGAATTCTGGGAGTTGAAGTCCACTAGTCTTAAACTTGCCAAGTTTGAAAACCCTTGCCACCTCTAACCCAGGGCTCTTCAAACTTGGAAGTTGGTCTTCAAACCTGTCAGGCTGCTCACTTCCTCAGCAGCCTGACAGGAGGAGGCGAGCAGCCTGACAGGAGGAGGATGGGGGAGACGGGGTGGGGGGTCTGTCCTGTCCCCCTGACTCACCCAAAGTGAAGAAGGGCAGCTACGTGTTATTCAGATTGTCTTGCACCGCCAAGCGCCTGGGCAGTTCACTCCGGACGAAGAGAAGCAAGCGGGAAGGCTGTAACCCGGGAGGCAGAGAGCCCGGAGCAGCAGCAGCGGCTGCGGCGGCAGTGGAGGCTGAAGACGGGAAGGCGCCCGATCCACCCGAAGGGCCGCCGCCTCCTCCTCCTCCTCTGCTCCTCCAGGCGTCGGGTCCTGCAGCGGGGGCGGGGGCTGCAATGGGGGCAGCTGCAGCGGCATCCATGCGGTCCGGTGGCGGGGCGCATCGGCGGCGAGCGGTGGGCATTGGCGGAGGGCGGTGGCGGGCATCGGCGGCGGGGGGGCAGCAGGCATTGGCGGCAGCGGGGGCGGCAGGGAGCAGCAGCGAGCGGCATCAGGGAGCGGCGGGCATCAGCGACGCGGGCAGCGAGCGGCGGGCATCGGCGGCGGTGAGCGGCGATGGCGGGCATCGGCGGCGGGCGGCGGGGGGCATCGGCGGCAGGGGGGCGGCGGGCATCGGCAGCAGCGGGCAGTGGCAGGGAGCAGCAGCGAGCGGCGGCATTGAGCGGCGGGCATCAGCGACGGCGAGCGGCAACGGCGGGCATCGGCGGCGAGCAGCGGCAGCAGGCAGCAGTGGTGGGCAGTAGCAGCGGCAGCGGCTTTGCCGTGCAACATCCGGAGTATAAGACGCACCCAGTTTTTTACCCTCTTTTGGGGGTAAAAAGGTGCGTCTTATACTCTGAAAAATACGGTATTTATTTATTTATTTATTTATTTATTTATTTATTTATTTATTTATTTATTATTTATTTATTTATTATTTATTATTTATTTATTTATTTATTTATTTATTTATTTATTTATTAAGCTACATCAATTATTCAAACAACTCTGAGCAAGATACAGTATAGCATATTAAAACACTAAAGCAAAGTAACAAACAGCAATAAGCAATAAGTCACACAAAAATTATATATTCTGCAGTAATTGTAGCTTCCAAGTGGTTCTCAAGGGCAATCCTGTAGAGCAGTGCTCCCCAACCAGTGTGCCGTGGCACACTGGTGTGCCGTGAGGCCATGCCAAGTGTGCCGTGGCAAAAGCTTGCGTCATTCAGGGGTGGCCAAACCGTGGCGCATGCACCAAATGTGGCGCATTGGATGATTGCAAGTGGCGCATTGCAATCATCCAATGGCTGACGCCTCTCCCGCCCGCGTGACTTGCTGTCTTTTAAAACTCAAGCCACCTCGGCTTGAGTTTTAAAAGACAGCAAGACGCAGGCGGGAGAGGCAGGTCTGGTCATTAAGCCTGCTGGCTCCTGCAGCAAGGCTTAATGAGCAGACCTGCTGCCCTGGACACAACAGCGAGGAACGCGAGGAGGAGGTACCGGGGCATGTCCCAGGTAGGACATGTGTCTCGCGCTGAGGGTGGCAGGACAGGTGGGGCAGGACTGGCGGGCAGGACGGGGCGCGCATCCTACCTGGGACTTTTGCCGGTAGCTCCAGTCGCATTCCTTGCTAATAGCGTTCAGAGCAGAGCAGCCCCTTCCAAAAGATAACGTCTCGCAAGACTACCAGGAAAAGTCCCAGGTAGGACACGCGTCTCACGCTGGGGGTTGGCAGGGCGGGTGGGGCAGGACTGGTGGGCGGGACGGGGCGCGCGTCCTACCTGGGACTTTTCCCGGTAGTTCCAGTCACGGGCTGGCATGATTTGAGGCTTGGCAGGGGGGGCGTGGCAGGGTGGGGCGCGAGTCCTCTTCCCTGCCGCTTCTGTTTGTGGAAGCCGAAGAGCCTTACCGGTAGTTTGGGAGAAAGAAAGAAAGTTTTTTGCTGCTTTCCTTCAGTGCACTCAAAAGCAGAAGCAGCAAAAAACTTTCTTTCTCCCAAACTACCAGTAAGGCTCTTCAGCTTCCACATACAGCCTGGAAAGCCCTCACGCATCTTGCGCTAGGGCTGGCTTGATTTGGGGCTTGGCAGGGCGCGAGTGAGGAAGGCGTCGGCAAGAGGCGGAGCCAAAAGGGAGGGCGACATGGATGTCTGCTTCTTAAACCAGCAAACTTCCTTTTCGCCAAGCTCCGCCTCTTGCCGACGCCTCATCACTTGCTGGATTGACTCGCCTGCTCTGGGCTGCCTTGGGCGGCTTGAATTATAAAAGACAGCAAAACGCGGGCGGGAGAGGCAGGTCTTGCTCATTAAGCCTCACTGGCCACTGCAGTGAGGCTTAATGAGCACGACCTGCCTCTCCCGCCCACGTTTTGCTTTCTTTTAAAACTCAAGCCGAAGAAGCAGGTGGGTGAAGCGGCCCCTGGCCGCTTCTCCCACCCACCTGGACGCCGCCATTTTGCGGTCTTTTGCCCTCTGCGCATGCGCACAGCATTCTGCGCATGCGCAGAGGGCAAAACTCAAATGGCGGCATCCAGGCGGGACCACCCACCCGGGACGCCTGGGCCAATTGGCGCATGGTATCATTAAGGTTGGCCACCACTGGTACCTAATTATCAAATAAAATAATAAATCAAGTAATTCTGTTATGCCCAGTTTGACATTCCTATACTATTATATTCTTCAAAACGATATTTTGAAGATTATATTTGTTTTTTATCCAATTTTTGTATGTGGTGTGCCGTGGAATTTTGGGAGAGGCTGTGGTGTGCCGAGGGTGACAAAAGGTTGGGGAGCACTGCTGTAGAGCACATTGCAACAGTTTTACCTCGAGGTTGCTGAGGCATAAGTAGCATCACCCAATCCAGGAAGGGTATAATTAGGGCAAAAAAAATTGACAATGCAAAGTTTCTTCTGAACTCATGCTCAAATATGGAATGGGACAATTAACCCCAGGCACATGTCTGCCCACAATCCACTGCGGGGCACCTACTGCAGCTGTCCCTCTATTCTCCCTCACCAATAGTTTGCTAGTGCGCCTCCAACGCATCCTCCTCCCAGGCAATTTGCCGAAGGCTATTTGTCCCTGGCCAATCCACAGCGCAAGACAGACAACAGCATGTCCCCGCTCCACCGTCCCATTGAATGCAGTCCCTTTTCGGCTCAGTTTCCTGGAAAGGTTTGGAGGGAGGGCCACCCGCTGCGCTATGTGTGCATATAGGATAGTGATGGCGAACCTTTTTTGGTTCGTGTGCCAAGAGGGGGAGTGTGGAGGGGGTCACACGCGCATGCCTACACCCATAATTCCATGTGGGGGGGCAGCGCATGTGTGCATGACCACCACCACCCCCGCTCCCGGCATGCGACGGCATGTCTGTTTTTCACTCTCCCTAGGCTTCAGATCCTTTCTAGGAGCCTGGGGACGGCAAAAACGGCCTTCCCCATCCCGCCGGAGGCCCTCCGGAGGCAGAAAATGGCCCGTTTGCCAACTTCCGGTTGGACTGGAAGTCCCATTTTTTTTGCTTCCCCCAGGCTTCAGAGCCTTTCTAGGAGCCTGGGGAGGGCGAAAACGGCCTTCCCCCCAAGAGGCCCTCCAGAGGCCAGAAATGGTCCATTTCCCAACTTGAGGGCTGTTTTCGCCCTCCCCAGGCTCCTAGAAAGGCTCTGGAGCTTGGGGAGAGCAAAAAACAGGCCTTCCCCACCCCCTCCAGAGGCTGGAAACAGCCTGTTTCCCAACTCCCAGTTGGCCCAGAAGGCCCGAAAATCAGCTGGCCGGCGCGCACATGTGCGCTGGACCTGAGCTCACATACTCACCGATATGGCTCGGCAAGCCACTTGTGGCATGCGTGCCATGGGTTCGCCATCACTGATATAGGAGCTGGATAGCGAAGCTGCTTCCTTCAAGACATTCCACGCTGTTGCAGGGAGTCCCTTGGCTGAACGCTGCAGATTCATGGCAAGGCAGCAGGGGGATAGGCTGATGGGTGGGCGGAGAGTCGTCGTACTTCTGAAAGGGAGCAAGATGGGCTAATACACAGCCGATGATACACAGCTGTACATTTCCACCCCAGGCCACCCCAATGATGCCCTTGAAGCTGTGTCTGGATCTGGATCTGGATGGCGGTGCCTGGAAGCTGTGCGGATCTGGATGGGGAGAAACCGACTCAGGCTCAACCCTTCCAAGACGGAGTGGCTGTGGTTCCCAGCGTCTCGATATAGTCAGATGATTCCATCTCTGACTATCGGGGGCGAGTCTCTAGCCCCCGCCGAAAGGGCTCGCAATCTGGGTGTCCTCCTGGATCCACAGCTGTCCTTAGAGGACCATCTGACAGCTGTGACCAGGGCGGCCTTTTATCAGGTCCGCCTGATACGCCAGTTGCGGCCCTTTCTGGATCGGGATTCCCTGTGCACAGTCACCCATGCCCTAGTCACGTCGCGTCTGGACTACTGTAATGCTCTCTACATGGGGCTCCCCATGAAGAGCACCCGGAGGCTCCAACTGATCCAGAATGCAGCCGCACGGGTGGTTTTGGGGGCTAATTGGCGCTCCCATATAACACCCCTCCTGCGCGAGCTGCACTGGCTTCTGGTGGTCTACCGGGTGTGCTTCAAGGTGCTTGTTACTACCTTTAAAGCGCTCCATGGCATTGGACCTAGGTATCTCCGAGACCGCCTGCTGCCACAAACTGCCTCCCATCGACCAGTGCGCTCCCACAGAGAGGGCCTCCTCGGGGTGCCATCAGCCAAGCAGTGTAGGCTGGTGGCGCCCAGGGGGAGGGCCTTCTCTGTGGGAGCACCCACCCTCTGGAATCAGCTCCCTCCAGACTTAAGAACAATTCACGACCTGTCCACCTTCCGCCGTGCCCTCAAGACGTATTATTTTTATCAAGCCGGGCTGGCGTGAAAAAGTTTTGGGGTTTTTTAAAATTTTAAGATTTTACTAAATTTTAATTGTATTAAATCAGGGCCACATCGAATATTTTCTTTTAAATGTATTTTAATGTTTATATTGTGTTTTTACTTGGCTGTTCACCGCCCTGAGTCCCCTGGAGAAGGGAGGTATATAAATTTAATTAAACTAAACTTAAACTAAACTAATAATAATAATAATAATAATAATAATAATAATAATAATAATAATAATAATAATAATAATAATAATAATAATAATAATAATAATAATAATAATAATAATAATAATAATAATAATAACAACAACAACAACAACAACAACAACAACAACAACAACAACAACTCTAATAATAGAGTCCTTCCAAGCACACCCAGAAGATCAGGAATTTGTTTTCAGTTTCAGGATCAGGCTTCCTGAGTTCTGAAGAACATATCAAAAAAGTTTGCGTAACAAAGCCCCCAAAGAACAGGCATAATAAATGAGAAGGACGCCTCTTGGAAAAAGAACTGCCAACAATGAAAAAGAAAAAATACAGTATGTTTATCCCAAAATTATTAGGACTCTGAATGCATCACTGACCTGATATTGGGGGGAGGGGGGAAGATAGGCCTGATATTGCTTTGGGATTATTATTATTATTATTATTATTATTATTATTATTATTATTATTATTATTATTATTATTATTATTATTATTATTATTATTATTATTATTATTATTATTATTAAGCACTTAGTTTTATAATATAGTTAGAACTTAATCTTGTATGAGGAACTGCTAGTCTTTGTTTTTAAACCAGAAATGCCATTGTCTGGGGAGGAAGGAAATGGGGGGGGCGAGGGGAAGGCGGAAAAGGGAAAGATGCCTGATATTGAAATCGGAAACAATAGCCTAATAAGATCAAAGAAAACATATTGGCTAGGAGAATACGTGTATGATAGATCAGGATTAGTGGTTTATGCTTCTATAACAAGCCTAGCTCCAGGCTTTAGTCAACGCGTCCTTGAGTGAGGGGTCCTTCCCGCAACCGTTAAAGGAGGTGGTTGTGCGACCCCTTCTCAAGAAGCCTTCCCTGGATCCAGCTGAATTAAAGAACTTTCGTCCAGTTTCCAACCTTCCCTTTGCAGGAAAGGTTGTTGAGAAAGTGGTGGCACTTCAGCTCCTACGGTTCTTGGATGAAACAGATTATCTGGACCCTTTTCAATCCGGCTTCAGGCCTGGCTACAGCACGGAAACTGCTTTGGTCACACTGATGGATGATCTCTGGCGGGCCCAAGATGGGGGACATTCCTCTATCTTGGTGCTACTTGACCTCTCAGCAGCTTTCGATACCATTGACCATGGTATCCTTCTGGGACGACTAAGGAAGTTGGGATTAAGAGGCACTGTGTTATGGTGGTTCTCCTCCTATCTCTCTGGTCGATCGCAGTCGGTGTTAGGAGGAGGACAGAGATCGACCCCTAGACCCCTCATCTGTGGGGTTCCTCAGGGCTCGGTCCTCTCCCCCCTATTTAATATCTACATGAAACTACTGGGTGAGGTCATCCGACGATTCAGGGTGAGGTATCAGCAATATGCTGATGATACCCAGTTATATATCTCCACCCCGCGTCAATTCAGTGAAGCAATGGATGTGATGTGCCAGTGCATTGAGGCTGTGAGGGTCTGGATAGGAGTCAACAGGCTCAGACTTAACCCAGATAAGACCGAGTGGCTGTGGATATTACCTCCAAAAGACTATGTCAACTGTCCATCCTTGATTCTTGGGGGGGGGGGAGAAATTGTCCCCCTCAGAACGGGTTCGCAATTTGGGTGTCCTCCTAGACTCACAGCTGAAATTAGATCAACATCTGACAGCTGTAGCTAGGAGTACCTTTGCACAGATTCGTCTGGTGCACCAACTGCGACCCTACTTGGATCAAGAGGCTCTCCTCACAGTCAATCATGCCCTTGTCACCTCACAATTAGATTATTGCAACGCTCTCTACATGGGGCTACCCTTGAAGAATGCTCGGAGACTACAATTGGTTCAGTACGCAGCTGCGCGAGCTATCGTGGGTGCACCGAGGTACACCCACATTACACCAATCCTCCGCGAGCTGCACTGGCTCTCTATTGGTCTCCAGACACAATTCAAGGTGTTGGTCATTACCTTTAAAGCCCTACATGGCTTAGAGCCAGGTTATCTTCGAGACCGCCTTCTGCCACACAGCTCCCAGCGACCGCTGAGATCCCACAGAGTTGGTCTCCTCCGGGTCTTGTCAGCTAAACAGTGCCGGCTGGCAGGCCTTCTCTGTGGCTGCCCCAACTCTCTGGAACTCTCTGGAATCAGTTACCTCTGGAGATCCGGACTGCCCCCACCCTATTGGCCTTCCGAAAAGCAGTAAAGACCTGGCTTTTCCGACAGGCTTGGGGCCGTTGATCTCGCGGTTGTAATCAGCAAGATCCGGCCATGAAATGATATGTAGGGGTTTTAAATTGTTTTAATGCCTAATGTTTTGATGGCTATAATGTTTAAGATTTTATAATGTTTTCTCTAAGGTGTTTTTAATGTTTATTTGCTGTTGTTATGCCACCCAGAGTCCTTCGGGAGTTGGGCAGCATATAAATATAATAAATATAATAAATATAATAAATATAACAAATATAATAAATAAATAAATAAATAAATAAATAAATAAATAAATAAATAAATAAATAAATAAATAAATAAATAAAACATCTTTCTTTTAAATAGACTAATGGATTCCACTTTTTCTGGACATTTTCATATGCATAATATCATTTCATCCAGTTGTGCGTGGTGGTGGGGCGGGGTTTCAGTTTTTTCTCCCTCTCTCCCTTGTGGGAAGTCCCCCGCCTTGAAGAATGAAATATTTTGGGGAATATTAAAAGAAGCAGAATATTATATTTCTCCAAATTGAGAAACATGCTTTTAAAGACAGAAAGCAGACTCAGTCTTAATAGCCCCCAGCAGATATTTTGGGCCCATTAAGAAAGACTGGACCAATCTATTCACAAACACCTTTAGGAATTAAGATGGGATTAAGAAAGGACAGGACAGTATTTTTTTTAAATAATCTTTATTCGGTTTTTAATCTTTAAAAAGAACATACATAATAACACACAACATCAAAGAAAAAAGAAAAAAGAAAACATTAAGAAAAGGGGGAAAAGGGAAAAGAGAAAAAAAAAGTACAAACACTAATACACAAAAGAAAAAAAAACGGCATTTCAATTTAACAGCTATATCTTTATGTAACTAAATCCAGTTTTGCAATCTTACTACATTGGTTGCTTTTAACCTTTATCCCTTTTACTCTTTAGTTCAAACTAATCTAAAATGTATTTATACATATTTACATTATTTTTCATATTTATATCCTCGGATTATGTGCATCGATAATAATCATTTTTATTGTTATAAAGGAGATGGTAAGGAAAGATTTTTCGGATCAAGTCTTCTTCTATGTCCATAGTTTTAAATTTTTATTTGATTGTAACCAGGAATACCATTTTGCCCATATTTCATAGAAAGCAGAGTTGTCTTTTTGATGGATGTCCATCGTTAACTTGCTCATTTCTAAGCATTCTAAAATTTTCCTAATTATCATATTTGAGGAGGGAATAATATCAGATTTCCAATTTTGGGCATATAGTAGTCTAGCTGCGGTTGTTATTTGTAAAATTAAATATCTTTCTTCTTTAGTAAATTTGCTCCGGAAGATCCCCAATAAGAACATTTCTGGTTTTAATTCCATTTTCACATTTAGAATCTGTTCCAACCAAGATCTAATCTTTTTCCAAAATACTTGAACCTTGGGGCACGACCACCACATGTGGTAGTAGCTCCCTGCTTCCTTTTTACACTTCCAACATTTAGGTGATAGCGATGGAAACATCTTTGCCAGGCGATCTGGGGAAAGGTGCCAACGGTATACCATTTTATAGATATTCTCTTTATAGGATGCAGCTAGTGTCAATTTATAATTAATTTTCCAAATAACCTTCCATTCATTCAAATTTATTTCATATCCCAAATTTTGAGCCCAAGCGATCATATAGCCTTTAGTTTTGTTCTCTTTTAATTTAGTTTTCAACTGCAGATTATAAAATTTGGAGATCATTTTTTCATCTGGCCCCATAAATATTTTGTCTAATTCATTACTGTTTTGGAAGCCGAATTGGGAGAGATCTTTCTTATATCAGGTTTGAATCTGAAGATAGTGCCACCATTCTAAATCTATGCCCTTTATACTAAGTTCTTGTCTTGACCTAAGATTATTTTGTTCATCTAAAAGCTGTTGATAGATAATAGTTTTATTCTTGTTTATAAAATTTGGATGTATAATGGCTTCAGATGTTGATAGCCATTTAGGAATTTTTTTATAGTAATCATTTTTTATATTAAGCCAGGTTTCTAGTAAGGGACCCCGTATATAATGCCTCTGAAAGTATGCATGTGCCTTATGTTTCCCTCCCCACAGGAATGCATGCCAGCCTACTTGAAGATTAAAACCTTCCAGAGTTAAGATCCTTCTGTTACGTAATAAAACCCATTCTTTGATCCAGCTCAATGCAGCCGCCTTGTAATAGCTTTCCCAGTCCGGGAGTCCAAAGCCACCATTAATCCTACGGTCATGTAACGTCTGGAGTTTAATTCTGGCCTTTTTCTTTGACCAAATGAATTTGCGGACGATGTTATTTAATTCCGTGAAAAAGTTCTTTTTAAGTTTTATCGGTGCAATTTGGAATAGAAATAATAGCTTGGGTAAAACGTTCATTTTGATAACGGCAATTTTACCTAATAACGATAGTTGCAATTTAGCCCAATTCTGCAACTCTTTTTGTATTTTTTGATTCAATTTTGTATAGTTGTCTTCTTTGATGGTGCTACATTTGGCAGTAAGCCATAGCCCTAGATATTTAACTTTTTAAACTATTTTAATTCCCAGTATTGTTTCTAAAGTCCTATTTTGTTTTTCAGTTAAGTTTTTAGTTATTATTTTTGTTTTTTCTTTATTGATTTTTAATCCTGCCACCTTACCAAACTTTTCTATTTCTTCAATTAATATTGGACCCGATTTTATGG
The DNA here is from genome assembly GCA_023053685.1 of Diadophis punctatus similis. Taxonomy (NCBI): domain Eukaryota; kingdom Metazoa; phylum Chordata; class Lepidosauria; order Squamata; family Dipsadidae; genus Diadophis; species Diadophis punctatus. The sequence continues at coordinate 105,842,099 of JALIGW010000002.1, forward strand.
GATCTTCCAGGATATAAGTCATATTGTCTGCAAAGGCCTGCACCTTATAGTCCTCCTTTTTAATTTTTAAACCTTTTATATTGTGATTTTGTCTTATACACCTCAAAAGAATTTCTAAGGCCAGAATAAATAGTAGAGGAGATAGGGGGCACCCTTGGCGAACTCCTTTCTGAATATTTACTTTGTCCGTCAGATCATTATTCACAAGTACTTTGGCTGATTGTTCCTTGTAGATTGCCTTAATCAAATTTAAAAATTTAACACCAAAATTCATCATCTCAAGCTGGGTTATGAAAAACCGCCAATCAAGGTTATCGAAAGCTTTCTGGGCGTCAATAAAGATTAATGCCAGCTGTTTTCCTATATGTATGTCGTAATACTCAAGGACATCCAGTATAATTCTTGTATTATGGCTAATTTGTTTATTTGGCAAAAATCCGTTCTGGTCAGAGTGTATTAGTTTATTTAGTATTGGTTTAAGTCTTTCTGCCATAATAGAGGCTAATATCTTATAATCTGTATTTAATAATGAAATGGGTCTGTAGTTTTGGATTTGTAATTTATCTGCTTCTTCTTTCGGGATTAACGTTATATACGCCTCTTTCCAAGACTCGGGAATTTTAGCTTCTTCCATAGCCCCATTATAAACCTCTAACATTAATTTTTCTAATTGTTGTTGAATTTTTTTATAAAATTCTGAAGGTATACCATCTGGGCCTGGCGTTTTATTGTTTTTTTGTTTGGCAATGGCCTTTCTAATTTCTGCGGTTGTTATGTTTTTATTTAGAACTGGGACAGGACAGTATTTTAATTCCATTCATTAAGAAAAGTGGAAACAATACTGGTCCATTAAGAAAGCAGGCTAGGCTACAGGAAATAGATTAACAGGATAAAATCAGATACACATGCCTGACAGGATTAGGACTAAGGAAGTAATAATTAAGATCCATAATGAGCCTTTGCGAAACTAATAAAACCAATCAAATAATAAACACACAAAGCAAACGTCCAGATTACAAAATGCTGTAAAAACTGTATAAAAGTTCATGTACAAGCCAAACCAATTGGTCAGCTGTCACAGAACTGCACGCTGTGTGCGTGTTGGTTCTGTTCACTAATAAAGGGAGTCTTTCTTTCCAATCAGCCTCCATTTAATTCCCTGCTTGGAACTGGACCTGGACTTTTCTTCCAACATCCTTCCCCCCCCCTTTCTCTCTCTGAGAGAATGACTTCCTTTAATGATTTTGTTTTATTTTCACTGATTACAATTACAAAGACACTGCTCAGTTGTAGAAGCTTTGGGGCATTGTTGGCAGTTCCTTTTCCAAGAGGCGTCCTTCTCATTTATTATGCCTATTCTTTGGGGGCTTTGTTACACAAACTTTTTTTGATATGTTCTTCAGAACTCAGGAAGCCTGATCTTGAAACTGAAAACAAATTCCTGATCTTCTGGGTATGCTTGGAAGGACTCTATTATTAGCCAATCTCTCCCTTTCAGAAGTACGACAACTCTCCGCCCACCCGTCAGCCTGTCCCCCTGCTGCCTTGCCACGAATCTGCAGCATTCAGCCAAGGGACTCCCTGCAAAAACGTGGAATGTCTTGAAGGAAGCAGCTTTGCCATCCAGCCTCCTATATACACACAAAGCGCAGCAGGTCCCCCCCAAAACCTTTCCAGTTTCCACTTCAGGAAGCCAAGCCGAAAAGGGACTGCGTTCAATGGAAAGGCAGAGCAGTAATGTTGCAGAACAGGAAGTGATACCAGCCAGAGAGGAGTAAGATAAGCTTTTTATTATCTGCGCAGATAAGGTTCAGACATTTTGAAATTCTGAACTGAACCGATTTTCTCATCAGAAAGACAAGATATTTAAAGTATTTTTCCAGAGTTACAAAAGACACGAAAACTTCAGTGATTGGCTAGAGAGTTACACGTCTTTCTCTTATTGACACGTAAGCATGTTTCTCCACAAGTTTTATGTTAACACCTTTAAATTTCTTCATGTTTCCTGTGTCTGTTTGTGGCCGGCCAAATCTTAGGAAAGCCTAGCAACTTCCTCTTTGTGTTTTTCCAGAGCAAAGGACCTTTTTACTTCTTTAATGTTAGTGCTAGAAAGGGTCCCCTACAGGTCATCTAGTCCAACCCCGTTAAATCCTATTGTTTCACTTAATGACTTTGCTTTATTTTACGTCCTGCTTCAGTAACATGCGGTTACTTGTCCTGTGGTGTAGATTGGCCAGGGACAAGTGTCCTGCAAATTGTCTGGGAGGATGGTGTATTGGAGGAGCACCAGCGGACCGTTGGCAGGGGAGAAGTGCTAGCAGAGGACTAGCCAACAATAACTGCCTGCAATGGGTGGGCTCCAGTGGGCCCCCCACAGTGGATTGGGCGCAGACATGCGCCTTTGGTTAATTGTCCTAGACCTAGACCCACTCAAATAACAGTCAGCAACCATGAATGGGAGACTGTAGGTTAATGCTGTAGGCCAGCGGTTCCCAACCTTCCTAATGCCGCAACCCGCTCCCGCACCGTGACCCACCCCACCGCCGCCATTTGGGTTCTTTTACCCTCTGTGCATGCGCAAAGCATTCTGTGCATGCGCAGAGGGTAAAAGAACCCAAATGGCGGCATCCGGGTGAAGTCTCCAGATCCGGGCGAGGTCTCTGCTCGCTTCGCATGTTGCCTCTGGGAGCTTTTCGAGCCCCGTCGTGAAAGGCATGCGCGACTTCGGCAGGGCCGGGACAGGCGGCTGTTTTTTATTTGGAACCCTCACGGGCACAAATGCAACAGTACAGAGGGAGTTTGCAAGTGGTGGGAGGGGATCTTCCAAGGACGTTTCCGTTCTGGGGGGAGCCCCCTGTCCGCTTTGGTCGGTCCCCGGGAGCAAAAGCCGGGATTGAAGCCAGCTTGGGGGAGGAACGAGAGAGGGGAGGCAAGCCAAATAGGGTTGTGGCACGACAGAGCAACTCAGGGGCAGAGATGCCTGTCCAGGGACCTTTCACCTGGCCGAACACCTTCACTGGCTCCTCCTGCGGTGCTGGCTGGGTGCTCCTTCTCCTCCTTGGGGGCTGCCTGGGGCCGGGGGATCCTGAGCTTGCAGCCGCGCAAAGCCCCGATCCTGGGGCCATGAGGTCAGGGCGCGATGCAATAGCAGGCTACTCCAAGGAGGAGCGGAGGCGGCGGGCGGCCAGTAGGACCCTGCGAGCAGCAGCAGCAACAGCAGCAGCAGCGGCCGAAGGGCGGCCGGGGCAGAGCCGTGCTTCCAATTTCCGCCTGTCGCCATGTTCCTTGCTTTGCTCTGCCGGCTTTGCGTGCTCGGCAGCGGCCAAGTGGGGCACCGCCACCTGGAGACAATGTGCCAAGGGATGCTCGGCTCCAGTGTGCACCACGGAGAAGCCCCCGGGGCTGCAGGCTCTGCGCCTGGACAGGGCAACCCCTTGGCAGCTGCCGTGGCCGCCCCCACTCGCCTCAGCAGCCACCCGCGGCCGGCTGATGAAGGAAGCCGAGCCACGCGTGGGTGACAAGGAGCCGGCTCTCCCCGGAGAGAGCCATCCCCTTCGCAGAGTCTCTCCCGTCTACCTGTAGTTTTCGGGGCGAAGGGGATGGCTCTCTCCGGGCAGCCGCCTGTCCCAGCCCCGCCGAAGTTGTGCATGCCTTTCGCAACAGGGCTCTAAAAGCTCTCAGAGGCAACACGCGAAGCGAGCGGCGACCTCGCCCGGATCTGGAGACTTCGCCCGGACGCCGCCATTTGTGCATGCGCAGAGGGTAAAATGGCGGCGGTGTGGTGGGGCGTGGTGGGGGCGCGGGGGCGGGGGTTGTGGGGCATCATATGGCCAGGCTTGTGGCAGTGGAGGGGAGCTGTGGATGCCGGGGCAACCCCTGGGAAATGGTTGTTTGACCCCCAAAGGGGTGGCGACCCCCAGGTTGGGAACCGCTGCTGTAGGCTAAATTGTGAAGCTGAAAAATAAGGCAATGACAAACTACTTATCTGTTGTTGTCTAGAAAACTACATAAAAGTCCCATGGAGGTCACCAGGGGCTGAGATTAAATTGAAGTATTCTTTACCATACCTACAAAAGAATATGGAGTCTAATGAGTCCAATGCTACCTCTGCCCCTTCCTGCATTGGCATGGAATGCCACACGTAGCACCTTAGAGCTAAAAGAAATATTATAGGTTTGGTCTCCAGAGATTTGAATGAATACCTTTTGGATGACTGGATTTTTCAATAACATTTCTAACATTGGCTCTCTTTCATTTGCAAATTCCTAAACAAATTAAGATGTGATCCAGAAAAAGTTTCCCACCCCCAAAGGAGATAATTACAGATTTCCTAGCTAGAGTTTGTCCTTTACTGGAAAATATTAATCATTTTTATTTATTATTTATTATTATTATTTATTATTAGGTTCTTCTATGCTGCCCTACTCCCTAAGGACTCCCTAAGGCAGTGATGGCGAACCTTTTTTTCCTCGGGTGCCGAAAGCACGTGCGCACGCGCTATCGCACACACGCGAGTGCCCACACCCATAATTCAATGCCTGGGGAGGGCAAAAACGGCCTCCCCCGCTCCCCGGAAGCCCTCTGGAGGCTGGAAATGGCCCATTTCCTGACTTCCAGTGGGCCCAGTAGGCTTCCCTGGAGCCTGGGGAGGGCGAAAACACCCTCTCCCACCCCCAGAAGCTGAAAACGCCCTCCCAGAGCCTCTGTGTGAGCCGAAAATCAGCTGGCCGGCATGCACATACACGTTGGAGCTAAGCTAGGGCAACAGCTTGCGTGCCGGGCTCCGCGTGCCACCTGTGGCACGCGTGCCATAGGTTCGCCATCACTGCCCTAAGGACTCAACTTTTCATGCTAAAGTATTAATAGGTTCAAGACTGCTTTTTGGAGATTATGGATGATAGTTCCATTGAGCTACAAAGAAGTCAAACATAGAAATTTAATATATTTTGATGTAGAAAATGTCAAAATACAGATGGTCCTCACTTGATAACCACATTCAGCAACTGTTCAAAGTTATGACAGTGCTGAACAAGTGATACTTACAATTGGGCCTTGAAGTTCTAGTTGTCATAGCATCCCTGCAGTCATCTGATCATGATCTGGGTGCTTGGCAACCAGCTCACAATTTTCAAAAAATGTTTTATTCATTTGTTTATCAAATTTATCACCACGCATCTTACCTAAATGACTCTGAGCATTGCAGCATCCCATGGTCACATGATTACGACTTGTGATCTTCACTGCTGGCTTCCGACAAGTAAAGTCAATGGGGAAGCAACAGGATATTGCAAAAATGTTAAGTCACATCTCACGTAACAAAGGTGCAGGGTTCACTTAACAAATTTATTTTATTTATTTATTTATTTTTGTCAAGTATGTGTTGGTAATATACATAGATATAACATTGTTCACTTTGAGTTTGTATCTGTTGTGTGCTCGTGTATTGTTGTGGTTGAAGCTGAAGTAGTCGTTGACAGGAAGGACATTGTAGCAGATAATTTTATGAGCTATGCTTAGGTCGTGCCGAAGGCGACGTAGTTCTAGGCTTTCTAAGCTCAGGATTTCAAGTCTGGTTGCGTAAGGTATTCTGTTGCGAGTAGAGGAGTGGAGGACTCTTCTTGTAAAGTATCTCTGGACACTTTCTATTGTATTTATGTCCGATATGCGGTGTGGGTTCCAGACAGACAAAGGCAAGTAAAAGTGCTGGAACTGCCATTGCTACATGATGTGGTCATGTGACGTCAAACTTTACAACCACATTGTTAACCTGTGTGGTATCTATTAAAACTAATTAATAAACTATTGAACAGCTATTTTTACAAACTGCAACCAAACAATCTAAGTATATTGAGGTAAAACAAGCAAGTACCGTATTTTTCGGAGTATAAGACGCACCGTAGTATAAGACGCACCTTAGTTTTGGGGGAGGAAAACAAGGAAAAAAGGCCTCTGCCTCCAAGCAATTTGCCAAACAGCAAACAGCAAACAGCACAGATGATATACACTGTTTGCTGTGTATTTCTGTGCATGTGTGCTTGACCCATAGAAATAGCAAAGAATTGGAGAAATGTACATTATGGCAGTATATTAATCCCAGAAAGTTTTCTTAAATGTAATCACACTAAGTCCTCCCAATTATTTAAATAGATCTACTCCAAACATGACTAAGTCAGGGTTTAATTCAGCTGCCTTATTTTAATACTAATACTTAATACTAAAACAGGACATTTCAGATTATACTTTTACAGATCTTTAAAATTAATGTGGCTTTCTGGAAGGCTTTCTGCTATTTAAAAGAAGATACAATAATACTGGGCCTCTTCAGAGCAAGAATTTATTTTAAAAAGCTTCTTCATTTTATTAAGTTGTCTAGAACAATAATAAAGCAGTCTTTAAAAAATAAGTCTTATAATTTGAACACTCTACAAACATTTAACAAAATAACATATTAACAGAATCTGCCTCTACCTAGGATAAAACTCACAACCTCCTGACTGTGAGGCAAGAGCTCTACCTCTAGGCTACAGTAGCTGTAGCTTACTTTCTTGCAATTTCAGCAGTGTAACATTGCCAGCAGTTTATCTCCCAGCATTTTGTCTCATTACAGCCACCGTAGTTAGTTTCATTTTACCACGTGGCTTGTAAGCCTGTCAGCTGTAGGTCGGGAGGCAAGTAATCTCTTAGTGTGCTAATAAGGCTTCTGTTTCTGTTCTGTTTGCTGCAAAGAGGTAAATTGTTGGCAGGCAGAGGCCAAAGTGTAGGGGTGGCTGGGTGGGGCTACATTCGGTGTATAAGATGCACCCAAATTTTCACCCTCTTTTTGAGGGTAAAAAGGTGCATCTTATACTCTGAAAAATACGGTATTTATCTTTTCTATATACAGTTTTGACTGGGAAAAGACAGAAGTTAGATTGTTGTATCGATTTGCTAGAATCTTCATAGGTTCAGCCTCTAGTTTTTGTGCTTGTCAGATATAATGAAATTTTGCGATGATGAAACTTCTCTAAAACCTTCTCTCACAAATCCAATGAAAGTTTTCCTTGCATTCGTGATCATACCACAGACTGTTTTGCATCAAGGCACAGTTCTCACCTTTTCCACCATTAGGCTCATTTTGATTCCAATAGCTACCATAGAGAGAGGAAGAAAGCAGGGAGGGAGAGAGGGTCAGAGAAAGATCCTGGTTTAGAATGTCATTTGAAATTGCTGGAAGGGAAGGCTAAGAACAATATATACCATACTACTTTAACATGTGAAGTTGTAGGGCTGAATCCGTAGGACAAAAGGCTATAGGCCTCAAATAGCAGCCCATGAGTCTACATAACCTGACCCTGCATTTAGTTATTGTTGCCATCATCTCTTTTGCAGGGCCATTTTCCCTTGTACCTCCCCTTTAGGGTCTATGACTGTTCTCCTCATCCGCTTGGCCACACCTGGTTCACCCACAGGGTTCCGCCCCCAACCATTCGCCGCTGACTTTTCTCCTTGGCTGAAATGGCCCTAGCTCTTTGGCCCAGCCCCTCCGTCACAGCCCCTCCCATCACAGTCCCTTCGTCACAGCCCGTTCGCCAAACGGGCCCAAAAGCCCATTCACCCTGGGCTTTTGGGCGCACAGGACACTTCTCCGCCAGCCAATCGGAGGAAGGAAAGGGAGAAAGAGAGATAGAGAAGGAGAAAGTGTTCATCCGCCTGAGTTTCCTCTTCGGGGTTTGTTTCTCTGCCCAGTCGCCTCAGATCCAGCTTTATTCATCCGGGTCCAGATGAATTTCTCTCCCTTCTGGATTGCAGCCGTTGGGCTGGAGAAGTGGTTTGATGAGGTCAATAAAAGGAAGCCTGTTTCTCTATGTGAGGTGTGTTTGTGGGGGGGGGAAGAAAATGTGTGGTGGATGTCACTTGATTGGCGGCAGAGCAGGGCGCGTCCTCCACGGGTGGGAGGCTGGAGGGGTGACTGCGAGAGAAGCCTCCCCTACAAGGAATGGCGAGGGGGGGTTGGCAGTGCGGAGCAAGGACTTCAGGGTCAGTGGAAGGGGGAGGTGGCTGATCTGCAGCTGGTGCAGCTTCTTCCTGCTGCCCCTCCAGCCTCCCAAACCACAAAAACCTCAGAACATGGCACAGATCTCTAAATAACTGGGGGGGGGGGGGCAGGAGGGCTGCTGAATCCCGCGGTGGAAACTTCTTCATGGCGGCAGGACTGTTGTGGGAAGGGTCTCCAACTCAGTCTCACCGGAGACAATATTGGAAGGAAGGGGAGGACCTGGAGGTGCCCACTCTCCCTGGCTTGGGGAGAAGGACGGTACTTAACAGGCCTTAGTGTAACAGCTGCTGGGAACGGCGGAGACAGAAAGGGGGCTTTTCTGTCCCCTGGGGGTAGTTTGGCTGACCCTCCACTGGCTTCTCAGGAGGCAGCTGCCAGGGAGAAGGACCACCGCCCTAGGAGTGCTGGGTAGGACAAAGACCGGGGGGGGGGGGAGAAAGCGCGGTTGCTGCCGCTGCTCTTCACCTCTCCTTCCTCCTTCCGCTTCTCCCCAGCCCAACGGCTTCAATCCAGAAGGGAGAGGAATTCATCCAGACCCAGATGAATAAAGCTGGACCTGAGGTGACTGGGTGGAGAAACAAACCTTGGAGAGGAAACTCAGGTGGATGAACACTTTCTCCCTTCCCTTCCTCCGATTGGCTGGTGGAGAAGTGTCCTGTGTGCCCAAAAGCCCGGGGTGAATGGACTTTTGGGCCCATTCAGCGAATCGGCTGTGATGAAGGGGCTGTGACGGAGGGGCTGGGCTGAAGAGCTATGGCCATTTCAAGGAGAAAAGTCAGCGGTGAATGGTTGGAGGCGGAACCCTGGGGGAAAACCAGCGGAAAACCAAGCGGATGAGGTGAACAGTCCCATTCTGTCCCCTTTAGGCTCAGTCTGAGAGACAAGCGGCCCCCCACCCTGCGCGCGCCTTTGCTGCGCTTTGGCGTTTGCTTGAGGAGGGTCTCCCCGTGCCTGTGCACCCTCCCGGCCCCACCACAGCAGGCCAGGGGGTCGCGAGAGGAGAAGGAGAGTCACCCGAAGGGAAGCCTCCACCATGGCTGGCAATCGTTCCTCAGCCAGCCCACATTTCCAAAAAGAAGAAATAAAAGGAGTAGCAAAGCACCCCAAGGAGAGCTTGCTGGCTTGGCCCAGCCACGGCTTTCTGAGAGAGAGAGAAGAGATGCAGAGACAGAGAGAGCGCAGGCGAGATACACACACACACAGACATAGAGAGGGGGGGAGATCGGCTGATGGGCCAGAGCGTCTTTAGCGAGGGCTTTCTCTAAGCCTGAACCCCGGGGTGGGTGTGCGAGGTTTGGTGGGGCTAGCGCCACTGCCTTGAACCTCTTAAAGCTGTGGCTGGGTGTTGCTGGCCTGTCCCCCTTTCCAACGTCCCCTCCTCCCGGATCCCATTCCCATCCCACCAGCCCTCATGTTAGCGAGGCCGGCGTCGGTCGCAGCTGGGCTGGGCCAGTGTCTCAGGGCAGAGAGCAGGTTGCGCGTCTCCCCAAGCGACCGAGGCACACCCAGCACCAACAAGGGCTGGAAGAAACTCTACAAGATTGAGGTGCCGGAGAATCAGTCCCAGCCGCTTCTCCATCCCCCACCGTCATCCTTACCTTTTCAGGCCAGGTGAGGGAGGGGTGGAGAGGGAGAGGGGTGGGGCCAGCCAGTGATGGGACAGGGAGACACAGCAGAGACCTCAAAGAGCCGCATGCGGCTCCGGAGCTGCGGGTTGCCAACACCTGGACTAGGGGATTTCAGAACTCTTTGGAGCCATAGGCCAACTTCAAAAGAGATAAAGAAAAATTAAATATACTGTACTTGACAAAACAATATTTCTGCAAAAAGAAGTATTGGAAAATTTTTTGGGACAACTGCAATGCTCAGTTGGATCACAAGACTGCAGTTGTATTTGGCTTGTTCTTTGTGGATGAGCCCTGTTAAGAAAGAAGGAGATGGACAGAAAGTTCCAAAAGTAACCTTATAGATCAAGGGTCCTCAAACTATGGCCCATGTGCCGGATACAGCCTGCCAAAAGCCATTAATCCAGCCCGCGTGAGACCACGAGGCTGCCCTGCCCATCCGCTGGCCCCCACTCTTCAGCCGAGTGCAGGACTTACCTTTGTGAGCCCCACAGGGTGGAACTGGAAGGTAAGGCCAATGTTTTTGGCCAGCAGAGTGGTTCTGGTGGTGTGGGAGGCCAAAAATGGGGCATGCAGAGGCCCCAGGAGGCCAAAAACAGGCCCATTTTTGGCCGGCAGAGTATTTCTGGATGCGGGGGAGGCCAAAAATGGGGCACATAGAGTGTGCCCGGCAGAGTGCAGCAGGAGGACTGGATTGGAGGAGGAGGGCTGCCCACTCGCCCACCCGCTGGCCGGACTAGTTTTCAAGTTTAAAACAAAAGAGATATGTTACTTTTGGGGAGACCACGGGATTGCCCTGCCTCCCCGCCAGCCAGCTGGTCTTTGGTGTGCATCTTTTACATCTGTGGACGTCAGATTCTCACCACCCAGCACCAGTGCAGGGGTTCCTTCCCTCCCCAGGGGACAGAGAGAGAGAGAGAGAGAGGAAGTGAGGGAGAGATGGAGGGAAAGAGGGAGGGAGGGAGGGAGGGGGAGAGAGGGGGGAGTGGGGAAGAGAGATGTTGATTCTAAGCTCCTTGGGGCTGAGAAGAATTGCTGAAAAACTCAGTTTCCTGAAGTGGACCACTAGACTCCTGAACAACTTAAAAAACGATCTAGTAAAAAGAAAAGTCAACCAAAAGAGCAACATGCAAACAAAAGCAAATAAAACACCCCCAGGAGCAAAACAAATTAAAGTTTAATTTGTGTGTATGGACTGCTCAATTAGCTACGCCCACCCAATCACATGACCACCTAGCCATGCCCACCCAGCCAGTTCAGCCCCCCAACAATCTGAGGGACCATGAATTGGCCCCCTGTTTAAAAAGTTTGAGGACCCCTGCTATAGATGGCAAGTGGTTTGAAGGTGGCACGTGGAGCCATATCTGAGGGCACGCGAAGCGTTGCCCTATGTCAGCTCCAGTGCGCATGCACGCACTGGCCAGCTGATTTTTGGCCTTAGGGAAGGCCGTTTTCACCCTCCGGAGACTTCAGGCTTCCCTGAAGCCGCTGGAATGCGAAAAATGGCCCAACTGGCAAACCGGAAGTTCAGAAAAACGGACTTCCGGTTTGCCCATTGGGCCATTTTTTGCACTCCGTAGGCTTCAGGGAAGCCTCCTGAAGCCTCCGGAGTGTGAAAAACGGCCCAACGGGCAAATCGGAAATCCATTTTTCCGAACTTCAGGTTTGCCCCTTGGGCCATTTTTCGCACTCCGGAGGCTTCAGGGAAGCCTGAGGGCGAAAAACAGCCCAACAGGGGGGCATGCACAGGGATGTGCGCATGCGCAGTGTGCCGTGCATGGGGGTTGTGTGCCGGCACAAATGCTAGCGCATGCGTGCACTCCCATTTTTGATATGCAAGAAGAAAAAGGTTCACCATCACTGACCTATCCTATCAGGATATGTGACCCAAATTCAGTTCAGAGGTCATGTTGGTTGACCATCTGTTCTGTGTTGAAGATTGCCATATAGCATTAATGAATTCTTCTATTATCTAGCCTAACAATGTCATTTTGATTGATCAGTATGGGTCTGGGTAAGAATCTTTTCCCATTATATATTGTACAAGTGGGCAAATATTTGAGCACTAAAGGCATTAAAAGGGTCATATATGTTTGTATACCATAAGTCATAGCCTATTTTTAAATAATTTATTTTGTTTTAAATAAAAATGGCCCAACACTTATTGATTCTCCATTGAGAACATGGAATGCTCCAGGGGCGGGTTCCTAATTTTTTTTACTGCCACTCTGTGGGCGTGGCTTATTTTGTGGGTGTGGCTTGCCAGCTATGTGGCCGGGTGGGTGTGGGCCTCGGGAGCTTGGCAGCAGCTGGAGAACCGTGGGGGAGGGGCATTGCCCACCCGCAACGCAGCCCCCCACAGCGGGAGCAGCAAGACCGCGGCAGTGGTTCTTCTAGGAGGCTCCATCTGGCCTGAATGCTTCTCCCCATTCGATGATCCTAGGCTCCTGCCGCCCGTTCCCCCTCCCCTCAGCAGCTTGAGAAGCCTTGAACGTGCGAAAATGCCTGGGATCATCACCGCACGTTTATGGCTTCTCGGACTGCTGAAGGGAGGGGAATGGAAATAGCTCCTGCCGCCCGTTCTTTCAGCGTCTCATGCGCTCTCTCAGCCATCCTTCCCTGCTTGGACTCACTGTGGGATAGGAAGGCAGCGCATGCGCAGTGCCGGAAGCTCGGCTTCTGGGCATACACAGAAGAAAATTTTTAAAAATTTTTATTTTTTATTTTAAAAAAGATGGCGGCGCCCAGGCACCAGCAACCGACCGCACCGGTACTGTGACGTCACCAGCAGGCCACTACCGGTGCTATAGAGTGGACCGCACCGGTAGGAACCCACCACTGGAATGCTCATGAGATCTCATCAGTTTACAATTTTTGTTAAATGAAGGTTGGTGGGCACCATCTAGTGGTAATATGGGCATTGTGGCACCTGCACACACCAAGGGCATGCTGAGAGACAGGAAGGAACCAATGAGAGCTGCTGAATGGATTTCACAATGTTAAGAGAACCCAAGTAAAGGCTACAGAGCCTCTGAAGTTAGACGTTCTGAGCTGAGTTCTTGCAACAAACCATTGGACCCCAAAGTGCAGCATACCTGTTGCCATGTTCTATGTGTGTCCCATCCATCCACTTCCAGTCATCTTCAAGCACCTGGTCGGTAAGGCCAATCCAGCAGGAAGGAGCCTTCATGATGGTTGCAACATGGCCCTGTCACACACACACAAAATAAATTCCAGAACAGTAGACGATGCCAACAATTTTTTTAAAAGGCAAATACATTTTATGGACAGCTTGGTTTGCTAATGGTAGAAAAGTTCTAGTATTAGTGCTTTGAATCCAATGCATGTTGTGTATTGAAAGAGATGCAACCTCTTGTGGTTTAGCTCAGGTGGCTCTTTTTTTGTGCCCCTTCTACCTTTCTCTGGTCCCAGTTATTGAAAACCATTGTCAATTTCCCATGAGTTTTACACAAGAAACCAATGATAATTAATACCTTAAAGCAGCGGTTCCCAACCTTCATAATGCCGTGACCCGTGACCCGCCCCCACGACCCCACCGCAACCCACCTCGCCACCGCCATTTGGGTTCTTTTACCCTCTGCGCATGCGCAAAGTGTTCTGTGCATGCGCAAAGGGTAAAAGAACTCAAATGGTGCCATCCAGGCAAAGTCTCCAGATCCGGGCGAGGTCTCCGCTCGCTTCGCGTGTTGCCTCTGGGAGCTTTTTGAGGCCCGTCGTGAAAGACGTACGCAACTTCGGTGGGGCCAGGACAGGCGGCTGCCCGGAAAGAGCCATCCCCTTTGCAGAGTCTCTTCTGTCTACCTGCAGTGTTCGGGGCGAAGGGGGTGGCTCTTTCCGGGCAGCTGCCTGTCCCGGCCCCGCCGAAGTCATGCACACCTTTCGCAGAGTCTCTCCCGTCTACCTGTAGCATTCGGGGCGAAGGGGGTTGCTCTCTCCGGGCAGCCGCCTGTCCCAGCCCCGCCGAAGTCGCGCACGCCTTTCATGACGGGGCTCGAAAAGCTCCCAGAGGCAACACGCAAAGTGAGCAGAGACCTCGCCCGGATCTGGAGACTTCGCCCGGATGCTGCCATTTGGGTTCTTTTACCCTCTGTGCATGCGCAGAATGCTTTGCGCATGCGCAGAGGGTAAAAGAACCCAAATGGCAGTGGCAGGGTTGGTCGCGGGGTGCGGGTTGTGGGGCGTGATATGGCCAGGCTTGTGGCAGTGAGGGGGGGAGCTGAGGATGCCGGGACGACCCCTGGGAAATGGTCATTCGACCCCCAAAGGGGTCGCGACCCCCAGGTTGGGAACCGCTGCCTTAAAGGTATAAAACACGCTTTGTATGCTTTTAAAAAGCAAAGAACTCCCATCCAAAACCAGAAAAAAAAATCCTGACTTTGCCCAAGGGTCCATCTATTTTTCTTCATCCTCATGACTCTTTTCCCCTCCCCTGTGTTCAGTGTGTCCCTCAACCACCAAATTTTGATGTCTGGTTTAGGTCTCCTGGGTTCCTATTGCTGAGAGATCCAGCAGATCAAGTGGAGCAACAGATTGCCCAACCCGTGTGATGAGATTCTTACCCATCTTCAGCAAATTTAAATTTTCTCTCCTACAGTTTATCTCTAGTGTAAGCAATAGAATATCCCAAAGATGCTTTTTCAAGAGGCAACTGGACTTTCTGTTTTTTCTTTGAAGACATTTCACTTATCATCCAAGAAGCTTCTTCAGCTCTGACTGGATGGTGGGGAAGGGAAGGATTTCAAAAGCACCCTTGGGACAGCCATGACCTGGATGTCTGAGAATCTCCATAGACATTAAGCAATAGGATACATTCCTATTCCAAGACTGGCATCATGTTTCCTCTTCTGGGGATCATCCAGCCTAGGTATAGGCTTCAGGATGCACATCCTTTCCCATGTTTCCAACATCAAAATTATCTTAGTGGCTTTCTTGCAGTGGTATATCAGGGGCTTGTTGTTTTCTGCCCTCTGCAAGCAGGATGAAACTCTATTTTTTCTTATGCTGCCTCCAGCCCACTTCCACCCAAACCAGAGTGTTCCCAAAATAGAGTATAATCAAATATCACTGATCAGATGTGGAAAGTAAATTATGTTCAGATCAAATACATTAAACCTCCACCAATAGGTTTATTCCACCAATGTACAGTGAGTAGAGGCACATATTCACAGTTTTAAACACATTGCATAAAAGAATATATTTTTGCATAATAACAATACAAAAGCACATCCTAACATTAACACAATTAATTGAATAAAAAACAATAGTAGATCAATATTTCAGGTTAAGTTACATTTAGCGTACTGGGCAGTGTGAATTGACATTTAGAGTCTGCCTTTTAGAATCAAAACAATTTACACCACAGTAATTTTTCCTGTGTTTGCTTTCCTTCCCTCTCTTTGCCTTCTACCAGTAATGCACTGTGCTATCAATATCCTAAAGATCATGCTGTATTAGACTGCTAGGTCAAGAATGCCTGCTGTAAATGCTGTTTTGAGGCATTTGTGGAAGGAGCTCTATTGAGCAATTACCAATCCAGTAGGCATAGCAATAATTCCTAGTGAAAACACATCACCCCTAACATTTTCCCATCTTAAATTATTCTTTATTTAAACAAAAGTTTTCTGCTTAATTTCTAGTTCAGAATTATGGGTCTCTTTTTATTTGATTGAAGAAGTGAAACATTCATTTAACCTAAAATACTTTTAATTCAAAACTCTCTTAGGATGATACAATTTAGGATAGTTATTAGGCTTGGATCTACTAAAGCAGTGATGGCGAACCTATGGCACGGGTACCACAGGTGGCACGCGGAGCCATATCTGCTGGCACGCGAGCCGTTGCCCTAGCTCAGCTCCAGCGCGCATGTGTGTGCACGCCAGCTGATTTTTGGCTCGCGCGGAGGCTCTGGGAGGATGATTTTGGCCTCTGGAGGGCCTCCAGGGTGGTGGTGGGGGGAGCGTTTTCGCCCTCCCCAAGCTCCAAGAAAGCCTCTGGAGCCTGGGGAGGGCAAAAAAAGGGCCTACTGGGCCCACTGGAAGTCGGGAAATGGGGGAGTGGGGGGGTCATGCACACATGCACAGGGGGGTGGGGCAAGTGGGGGCTTTGAATTATGGATGTGGGCACGCACAAACATGTGATAGCTCGTGTGCGCACTATTTCGGCACCCGAGGGAAAAAAGGTTCGCCATCACTGTACTAAAGCATAACTATGTTCTGTTATGGTTATTTATAATACTGTGAAACTGTAGACTGTGATGGTGAACCGATGCCACGCGTGCCACAGGTAGCACGTGTAGCCATATCTGCTGGCACGTGAACCATTGCCCTAGCTCAGCTCCAGTGCACATGTGCACACTGGCCAGCTGATTTTCGGCTCACGTGGAGGCTCTGGGAGTGTTTTTGGCCCCCGGAGGGCCTCCGGGGGGGCTGGGGAGGGGGGTCATGAGCGCATGCGCAGGGGGGGTGGGATGCATGGGGCATTGAATTATGGGTGTGGGCACTTGCACCCGTGCACGATAGCACGTGCGCATGCTTTTGGCACCCGAGGAAAAAAAGGTTTGCCATCTCCGCTGTGGACTCTTTTAGTGAGGCTGTCCTACTGCCAGTCTGCCATGAACCCTGGGGGGAGGGCAAAGGCCTGGGAGAAAGTGAAACTGAACTGTGAGAACCCACCAAGTTTTTAAGGTCATTTCCCTAGGACAAAAATGCAAACATATAGAGTGACTGTTTCCAAAACATCTATCTAACAAAATGAAATTCAATGTAGAAAAAAAGTAAAGTTTTACACTTAGGCAAGAAAAACCAAAAGTACACATATAGATTGTGAGAAACCATGCTTAATAGCAGTTACTATTAGAGTAAGGTGACCAGATTTTAACATTGGTAAAGAGGGACACCATTGACCGGGGTGGGTGGGTTCCTGATTAAAAATTATTTATTTATTTATTTTTGGTCGTTTTTGTATGCCGCCCCACTCCCGTAGGACTCAGGGCGGCCATACAACTTTCTTTCTTTCTTTCTTTCTTTCTTTCTTTCTTTCTTTCTTTCTTTCTTTCTTTCTTTCTTTCTTTCTTTCTTTCTTTCTTTCTTTCTTTTCTTCCTTCCTTCCTTCCTTCCTTCCTAACTTTTCTTTCTTTCTTTCTGTCTTCTTTCTTCTTCCTTCCTTCCTTTCTTTTTCATCTTTCTTCTTTCCTAACATCTTTCTCTCTCTCTCTCTCTCTCTTTCTTTCTTTCTGTCTGTCTGTCTTCTTTCTTCTTCCTTCCTTCCTTCCTTCCTTCCTTCCTTCCTTCCTTCCTTCCTTCCTTCCTTCCTTCCTTCCTTCCTTTCATCTTTCTTCTTTCCTAACATCTCTCTCTCTCTCTCTCTCTCTCTCTCTCTCTCTCTCTCTCTCTCTCTTTCTGTCTGTCTGTCTTCTTTCTTCTTCCTTCCTTCCTTCCTTCTTTCTGTCTTCCTTCCTTCCTAACTTCTTTCTTTCTTTCTTTCTTTCTTTCTTTCTTTCTTTCTTTCTTTCTTTCTTTCTTTCTTTTTTATGCAGCTATTAGTTCTTGGAGGGATTTGGCTGGGTAAACTTGGCCAATCTGACTAATCCATTCCTTTGGCGTCTTCCTTTTCTCCACTTTTCTCCTCTTTCTTTCTCTTTCTTTCTCTTTCTTTCTTTCTTTCTTTCTTTCTTTCTTTCTTTCTTTCTTTCTTTCTTTCTTTCTTTCTTTCTTCTTTCTTTTTTATGCAGCTATTAGTTCTTGGAGGGATTTGGCTGGGTAAACTTGGCCAATCTGACTAATCCATTCCTTTGGCGTCTTCCTTTTCTCCACTTTCTTTCTTTCTTTCTTTCTTTCTTTCTTTCTTTCTTTCTTTCTTTCTTTCTTTCTTTCTTTCTTTCTTTCTTTCTTTCTCTCTCTCTCTCTCTCTCTCTCTCTCTCTCTCTCTCTCTCTCTCTCTCTCTCTCTCTCTCTCTCTCTCTCTCTCTCTCTCTCTCTCTCTGCGTATATGTGTGTGTTTACTAATCCCCTTTCTGTTCCTCCTGGCTCTAGTCTGTCTCACTTGAATGTTACACCTCTTTCATAGTGTTCCTAGCTCCATTCCTCCTTTCCTTCTCCATCATCTCTGCCCTTTCTCCGCACTTCTCATCCATTCGCTCTTCTTGCTTCTCCCATCATGCCAGATGGTCTCCTAAGAATAAGGGCCCTGAGAATTAAAAGAGTTACAGGGCAACCTGAACACCGCCCAGTTTCGCTCCTGAGCAGGAAGTTCGAAATAGCGGAGCTTTCCTGGCAAGCCTCGCTGTCCACAGAACCGGCGGGGGGGGAGTGGGGCGGGGGGAGGCGTGGCAGGTGCAGCCGCTAACGAAAGTAGCTCTTTCACCTCGCAGGGATCGGGAGGCTGAAATCCCGCAGGGGCGTCGAGTGGATTCCGCCTCGGGGACCGATTCTTGGGCGCTTGAAGGCGGCGGCCGGCGGAGGGCAGGGCAGGCGGGCAGTAGGGCAGGTGCCCCCGAAGCCCCAGGCGAGCCTTTCCTCCACGCGTCCCCCGACCGCCCCGCTTCCCAGCAACTTTTGCCCCCCACAAGCCGCGGCCGGCCATCCCTGCAGGGGAGAGCCTGCCCCCCCGTGCCCCCCTCGCCTTTGAAGATGAAGTTATAGTCATCGTCCGGTGCCGCCGCCTTCGCCATGGCTGGACACACCACTGCTGCCGCTGCTGCTCTGCGGGCAAGGCGGCGGCGGGCGGGGCTCACCTGCGAGGGCGGGGCCGGGTAAATGGGCTGGCGGGATCGGGGGCTGCCACTTCCTTGGTTCTTCCGACGGACTTTCGCTGACCGTGGCTCGGGCGCTCCTTTGCGACCGCCAAGCGGAGCAAGGCTGGTCGGGGGTCCCTCGGTCTCCAAAGCTGGGGAGGCGAGGCGGGCTGTGGCCAAAGGAGCCCTGCCATTTTTAGCCTGGCCAAAATGGCCAGTGCCGGTCAGAGAGCAGTCCCGACTCGCTCTGGGCGGCCGCAGACAGCAAGCGCGGTTCTTGGGTGGGCTGGGGTCGCCGGCAGAGGAGGGCGTGGGTGCTGAGCGGCTCGGAGGGAGAGGGCGGCAGCGGCCCGTAGCTGAGCTCCTCCTGCAACCCTCGCCGTGGGGCTGGGTGACACCCAGGGTGGGGCTCCAGTCAGGGGGAGGGCCCTCTGGCCATCGTTACAACCAGCTTGCCATCCCCGCGCCTCTCGCCCCGCTCACCAGGCATCTCTGCTCCGCGGTCGGAATCACTTTTGTTCGCTAAAACAGCCTCACCTTTTCTTTCTTTTTCTCTCTCTTCCTGCCCTTGCAACTTTCAGTCGGGACCTCTGCGGGAGCGCTTCCCTTTCCCTCTCCTCCTCAGCGGAGGCAGGGTCGGCGCGGCTGCCCGTGAGAGGACTCGACCGGCGCCCGCTGTCGCCTGCCGCTGCCTGGAGAGCCTTGGGCCCTCGGCGCCGTCTTCCGGCTTTCCTTCCCCGCGCACTGCCGTCCCGCTCGCCGGGCAGAAAAGCGTCACCTTTCCTGTCCATTGGATGATTGCAATGCGCCCCTTGCAATCATCCAATGCGCCACGTTTGGCGCATGCGCCACGGTTTGGCCACCATGGAGCCTGACATGTTTTAATTTTAACTCCCCCCCAATCTCGCACGCCTCCCTTTCAGGCCGATTTTTGGAAAGAATGCCCTAGTCGTGCATTCTTTCCAAAAATTGGGACTTTTTAGAAACACGGCAGGATGCGGGACAAATCATTAAAAAGCGGGGCTGTCCCGCCAAAATCGGGACGTCTGGTCACCTTATATTAGAGGGATCTTGGAGTCTTAGTGAACAACCAATTAAATATTAGCCAACAGTGTGTGGCGGCAGTCAAAAAAGCCAATGCAATCCTAAATTGCATTAACAAAGGGATACAATCAAGATCTAATGAGATACTAATACCCCTCTATAAAGCCTTAGTAAGACCACACCTAGAATACTGCATCCAATTTTGGTCACCACACTATAAAAAAGATGTTGAGACTCTAGCAAAAGTGCAGAGAAGAGCAACCAAGATGAATAGAGGACTGGAGGCTAAAACATACAATGAATGGTTGCAAGTACTAGTCTAGTGAGGAGAAGGGGAGACATGATAGCAGTGTTCCAATATTTGAGGGGCTGCCACAGAGAGGAGGGGGTCAAGCTATTTTCCAAAGCACCTGAAGGCCAGACAGGGAATAATAGATGGAAACTGAACAAGGAGAGATTCAATCTGGAAATAAGGAGAAATCTTCTGACAGTAAGAACAGTCAACTAATGAAAAAGTCTGTCTTCAGAAGTTGTGGGAGCTTCATCACTGAAAGCTTTCAAGAAGAGATTAGACTGCCATTTGTCAGAAAAGGTGCTTGGGCAGGGGGTTGGACTCAGGGGCGGGTTCCTAATTTTTTTACTACCACTCTGTGGGTGTGGCTTATTTTGTGGGTGTGGCTTGTCAGCCATGTGACCAGGTGGCATGGCTTCTCGGACTGCTGAAGGGAGGGGAACTGAGATAGGTCCTGCCGCCCATTCCCCCTCCCCTCAGCAGCTCGAGAAGCCTCGATTGTGCAAAAATGCCTAGGATCATCACCGCGCGTTCGTGGCTTCTCAGATTGCTGAAGGGAGGGGAATGGAGATAGCTCCTGCTGCCCGTTCTTTCAGCGTCTCACACGCTCCCTCAGCCATTCTCCCCTGCTTGGACTCACTGTGGGATAGGAAGGCAGCGCATGCGCAGTGCCGGAAGCTTGGCTTCTGGGCATGCGCAGAAGAAAATTTTTTTAAAAAATTAAAAAACAATTTTTAAAAAAAATGGCGGCGCCCAGGCACCGGCAACCGACCGCACCGGTACTGTGACATCACCAGCAGGCCGCTACCAGTGCTATAGATTGGACCGCACCTGTGGGAACCCACCACTGGTTGGACTAGATGACCTACAAGGTCCCTTCCAACTCTGTTGATCTGTATATCTCTTTTAAACTTGATTGGACAATGAGACATAGACAATAGGAAGGGACCAAGGGAGGAAAGTTAACTGACAAAAGTCTGGCACAAACTCTCAGTTCTGGCTTTACACTACTGCACTTCACTTGACTTCTAGTAAACTATACCTTTCTCAATAAATGGGAGTTAAGGATAGTTTTTACTTAGAATCCCAAATTAAGGCAAGTCTGATACCTGATGCTCTTCAGATACTGTTATCTGGGTCAGCTCCCAGCATTCTCTATTCAATTGTTATTGAGAATTATGGGAACTGAAGCCTACTTATTTTGGGAAACAATCATATTGAGAAAAGTTGGTACGTAACTTCAAGATGCTGTATAATAATCTAATCCCTTCTGTACATTCTGAGTGGGACTTGGACTTCTGCCAAAGTCATGTCCTATTGGCCACACTGCCATGACAGTCTGAAATTAGCTAAATAATCTTAACTTTTAACAGATTAACAGATTAACAGAATTGGAAGGGATCTTGTAGGTCTTCTAGTACAACCCCCCACCCAAGTAGGAGACCCTACACCATTTTTGACAAATGGCAGTCCACTCTCTTTTTGAAAGCTTCCAGTGATGAAACTCCCACAACTTCTGAAGGCAAGCTGTTCCATTGGTTGATTGTTCTTGTAAACTGGATCTCCATCATGGGTTTTCCCTTTGATGCATGCTTGCTATCGGCTACCATAGTAACGGGGAGGGGGGCATGGCATTGGGGTTTGGGAAGTGTGCTGGTGTGATGAAGGCCCATGTGAACTAAAAGGGAGGTTTGCTCTCAAGAATTACTGTGCTGCTGAATGGAGTTGTTTACATCCAGTCAAGGCCAACCTTCCTAGAACTCCAGATGGACGAAAGCACTTGAAGATGTGCTCCACACGACACTATGTGGGATGTGGATTGGAGATTCAGCCTGGGTCCCTGGGGGGAGTCTGCACTAAGGAGCTTCCAGACAAGTGGAAAACTGCTTTCAATTGCCCTTTTGGTTGTTTCCAGTTCAGGGTGCTCCCATTTGGATTACAAGGGGCACCTGCTGTGTTCATGAAATTGATCAATGAGCTGCTGCATGAGCATTTGTACAAGGGGGTCCTAGTTTACCTAGATGACATTCTTATCTACACCAAAACTATGGAGGAACATGTGAAGTTAGTGCATGTAGTCTTAAAAAAACTCAGGGCTGCTGAATTGTACGCCAAATTGTCAAAGTGCAAATTTCACAAGGATAAAATTGACTATTTGGGTTACCGCATATCACATGAGGGGATAGAAATGGACCCTGAGAAGGTGCCGGCAGTCATGGAGTGGGCGCTCCCCTGCACCAGAAAGCAGTGGCAAAGCTTTCTGGGTTTTGTGAACTTTTATCGACAATTCATCCCTACGTTTGCTAAAATTGTGTTACCCATTACCAACCTCCTAAAGACAAAGGGAGAGGTTAAGCCAAAGCCTAGCCATCCCCTTGAGTGGACAACGGAATGCCAAGCAGCTTTTGAGAAACTTAAAACGGCTATTTGCTGCCGAACCCATCCTTAAACATCCTGACACGGATGTCCCCTTTGTAGCCCAGGCTGACATCAGTGACTTGGCTGTTGGAGCCGTGCTATTGCAGGCAAACGCCACTGGGGCATTTACAACGCTGCACTTACACCTCCAGGAAATTAACTGAAACTGAAAGGAGATGGGCAATATGGGAGAAGGAAGCATTTTTTTAATTTTTTTAATTTTTTTTAATTTTTATTTATTTATTTATTTTTATTTATTTTTTTATTTATTGTTTGTTTGTCAAACATGTACAGGATAGTAGTTGTTTGTATAAACATAACATAAGTAAAAAGTACCAATAATAGATGACAATAGGACAGTAGGACAGGGACGGTAGGCACAGTGGTGCGCTTAAGCACGCCCCTTACAGACCTCTTAGAAATGGGGAGAGGTCTACTGTAGACAGTCTAAGGTTAAAGTTTTGGGGGTTTGGGGAAGAAACCACAGAGTCAGGTAGTGCATTCCAGGCATTCATCACTCTGTTGCTGAAGTTGTATTTTCTGCAGTCGAGTTTGGAGCGGTTTACATTAAATTTGAATCTATTATGTGCTCGTGTATTGTTGCGGTTGAAGCTGAAGTAATCATTGACAGGAAGGACTTTTTGATATATGATTTTGTGAACTACATTTAGATCAGATCGGAGGCGCCATAGTTGTAAATTGTCTAATCCCAATATTTCAAGTCTGGTGGAATAAGGTATTTTATTGCGAGCAGAGGCGTGGAGGACTCTTCTAGTGAAATATTTCTGGACTCTCTCGATTGTATTAATGTCTGCTATGCAGTGTGGGTTCCAGACAGGTGAGCTGTATTCCAGAATTGGTCTAACAAATGTTTTGTATGCTCTGGTTAGCAGTGTAATATTGCCAGAGAAGAAGCTATGCAAGATTAGATTAACAACTCTCAGAGCCTTTTTGGCAATGTTGTTACAGTGGGCTTTAGCACTTAGGTCGTTGGATATGAGTACTCCAAGGTCTTTGACAGAGTGAGGGTTGTCTACAAGTTCGTTTCCTCCAAGTTTGTATTTTGTATTCTGATTCTTTTTGCCAATGTGTAGGACAGAGCATTTGTTCATTGAGATTTGAAGTGGTGCAGTGGTTAAATGCAGCCATTGCAGGCTGACTGCTAGTTCAACAGTTCAGCTGTTCAAATCTCACTAGGCTCAAGGTTGACTCAGCCTTCCATCCTTCCGAGGTCGGTAAAATGAGGACCCAGATTGTTGGGGGCAATATGCTGAACTCTGTAACCGCTTAGAGAGGGCTGTAAAGCACTATGAAGCGGTATATAAGAAAAGTGCTATTGCTATTTGACCATTCTGCTACATGGTCAAGGTCTTTTTGAAGGGTAGTAGCATTGTCGGTGGTGTTAAATAGTTTAACATTGTCGGCAAAGAGAACGCAGTTGCTTATAATATGATCACAAAGATCGTTTATGTAGAGTATGAAGAGTGTTGGTCCTAGAACATTGCCTTGAGGGACACCACTGTTGACAGGAACAGGATTTGATAGGGCACTCCCTATTTTAACCACTTGTTGTCTGTTAGACAGGAACACAGTTATCCAATCATGTAGGGGTCCAGAGATGCCATAGGATTTTAGTTTCAGAAGTAGTTTGTCGTGTACTACTGAATCAAAGGCTTTACAAAAGTCTATGTAAATTGCGTCTATTGATCAAGTTGAGTGGTCCATATGTTTTTGCAGTGTAAGAGTTGTAGATTACAGGATAATTTTTTTCTGAAGCCATATTGTTTGTTGGAGAGTAGGTTGTTAGTTTCTAAGTGGAGCGTAATGGATTGGTTTGATTGATTCCATGACTTTGCTGGTGACGCAGCCCAAAGAGATTGATCTGTAATTTTCAACATTACTTGGGTCTCCTTTTTTGAAGATAGGGATGACTGTGGCTAGTGACCATAGGTTGGGTAAGGAGCTAGTCCTGAAGGATTTTTTTAAAATTAAGCTTAGAGGTTCAGCCAAGTTGTAGAGAGCTTTTTTAAAGAAGTATGCACATAGTCCATCTGGTCCAATAGATAGAGATGGTTTCAGGTTGCGTAATGCCTTTCTGATGTTATCTTCTGTAAAATCGATTTGTGTTAGATCATTGAAGTTAATTGTGGTGCGACTAGGAAATATTGGGCATGAGCCATTGCTGTTTACAAAGACTGAGCCGAAGAATGTGTTAAAGAGGTTGGCTTTAACGGTTTCATTGTTATAGTCTTTACCATTTGGTCCTTTAAGGGGAGGGATGGATCTTGAGTCTTTGAGTTGGTTGTTTACAAAGTTATAGAAGGCTCATGTGGATTTCGTGCGCAGAAGGTTTTCTTCTTGATTGATGTGATAATTTGTGCATTCGGTCTTTATTTGGTGACACAGATTTTTGTAACGGCTTTTAAAGTTAGCAACGTAGCCTGCTTTACTTTTTCGCCAAAGAGATCTTTTTTTGGATTGGAGCTTCCTTGTTTTTATGGGTAATTTATTTTTCTTGGTTTTGGTGATGATTATTAGTGGTACATATAATTTAATTACTCTTTGGATTTCGAGCAAAAAGATATTGTAGTAGTCTTCGGCAGTATTACAGCCATAGAATAGTGTATGCTAATCAAGAGATGAGAGGTCGGCGTCTATGTTATCATAGTTGGCTTTTTTAAAGTTGTAATTGGTTATCCCATCATTGAGGTGGTTTTTGTAAGGACATATATTGAGACAAAAGTCAATCATGCTTTGGTCACTGTTGGAAAAGGGTTCTTTTATTTGTAGTCCGTAAATTGGGACTAAATTTGCTGTCTGATGGGCCCTATTAACTTGGAGGCATTTCCTCGAAGGGGCAAAACACCCTTTTGAGATGTGGACTGACCATAAAAACCTGGAAGCCCTAAAAACACCCCGAAAACTGTCACCCAAGCAAATTTGTTGGGCGCAACATTTTTAACCGTTTTAATTTTTCTTTGTGCTGGGGGGAAAGAACTTTTCTCCCTGGGGGGGAAGAAATTTATGGTGGATGCTTTATCTAGATTGCCCCAGTACAATAGTGCTTGGCCAGAAGTAATCTGCCCAGTTATCCCCTCCAAGCAACTGGCTGCCCCGGTGGTCACCAGAGCCCAGGAGAAATGGATCTTCCCAGTGACTTAAGTGAGGAGCTGAAAGGAGCACTGAAAAGTGATGATTGGTTCCTGTCCCACTCAAACAAGCGCACCATGCAAGGTGGCCTAGCATGAATTGGCGTTAAACTATATGTCCCCACCAGTCTTAGGGGAACTGTGCTGCAACGGGCCCATGATTCGAAAGCTGCTGGACACTTTGGCTTCGTGAAAACTTGTCAAACGGCAGTTCTGGTGGCCCTCATTGAAAAAGGACATAGAAACCTACGTGGCCAGTTGTCCTGTGTGTACTTCTGTTAAGAGACCTCCCAGGAAGCCTGCTGGACTCCTCCAGTGTTTCCAGTACTAGTGCCCGATGGAAGGAAATATCTATGGACTTCATTGTTGAACTATCTGAGAGTGGGGGGAACACAGTCATTTGGGTGATCACGGACTTATTTTCCAAGGTACACTTTGGACCTTGCTCCAAGATCCCCTCTGCAAAAACGCTCACCAAACTCTTTATCCAACATGTGTATAGGTTACACGGTGTTCCTGACTGCATCATTTTGGATAGGAGGGTACAATTCACCTCCCACGTCTGGAGGGAGTTCCTTAAGTTGTTAGGCTCCGCCCAAGGTCTAAGCTCTGCCAACAACCCTCAGACTATTGGGGGCTAACATATGAACTCAGTTCTGGAACAGTACCTCAGGTGCTATGTAAACTACCAGCAAGACAATTGGGCCACTTGCTGCCTTTTGCAGAGGTTGCTTACAATAACTTGATCCATAGTAGCACTGGCTTCACCCTGTTTAAAGTTGCTTCTGGTCAGGATTTTGTACCCATTCCAGAACTACCCCAGGGGAAACCCCAGATCCCTTCCTTAGTGGAATGGATTGAACAGCTTCAATGTATAAGGGTCTTCTTATCTACAAAGTACTTACAGACCACCCAGAAATCAAAGAAACTGGGGCAGGGGCGGGTTCCTAAACTTTTTACTACCACTCTGTGGGCGTGGCTTTTGTGGATGTGGCTTGATGGGAAAGCTGACAGGAGGTTGCAAATAGTGATCACCTACCATCAGAGCGAAGGAAACTGCCCGATGCGAGGACAGGGAGCCCTTTGAAGCTTCAGGCTCGAGAAACACCGGCAGTATCAAAATGGTGATCTCGGCGCCGTAGAGCCTATGGTAGGAAAAGAACATCCGGAATATGCCCGATGGGAATCCGAGAGCCTGGGAAGGAGGGGAGACTGGCTGGGGGGGGATTTTTACCAACGCGATTGTTATTTTTCCTTGCCGCTAGTGTGGCGCAATCGATCACCCGTACGACGACCAGCCCCTCAGAAACCTCCCTGGTGATTAAAACAGCATGGTCCCCAGCCGAGCCCTCAGGACTTGCGCTTTTTGGGTTTTTGGCTGCTCTTTCCACCACCAACATGAACGCCAACTCCTCCCGCTTGTATGGTGATTAGCCTCGCGGCAAGGGTTTCTTTGGTGGGAAGCCTGGCCCGGCCCTCAAACGCATCCTCTTTCCATCAGATGGGACTTACCTATGTTTTACTATTGTGGCGGTCTTAGGTGGACAGCACAGCTGCCATCGCAGCTGCAGCAAGGCCTTCTCTGGCCGATCCTCCAGACATTTTTTCTTCTCTGCCGACAGCAACGGCCCGGGCTGATCACCGTGACCATCACCGTCACCGTTGTGGCGGCGAGGCCTTTCTTGGCTGGCTCAGCCCTACCCCCCCACCTGGCCCTTGGTGTAAGGCCCCGTCTAGACTGGTTAACTAGGTTTGGTACTGGGGCAATTACGGAGGTGGTTAGGATTGAGGGGGAGAATACAACAAGGCCAGAACTGTGGGCTTTATTGGAAGAATTACTGGATGGATGAAGAACGTCCCTGGCTGATTTTCCAGTCGTGAGCTGCATTACGGCTAGCATCATTAGGGAGAACAGCGAACAATTACTGGGGAACCTGGCAGCTTTGAACAATTACTGTGATTATAGTGGACCTCGGTTAACCAATCTTGACTGGTTTGGAGGTCGAAGACTAAAAACTTTGGACTCTTGCACCTACTCCCGGCTTTTTTTCTAGCTTTTACCCGGAGGAAGAGTGATTGTGTTGTAATATGGGGTATGAGTCGGGGACTGACTGGGTGACTGAATGAGATGATATTGATAGAATGAGTGAGTCGGGGACTGGGGTTCGGTCCCCATCTGCTGATTGTGGAAACAGAAGCGGAGGGGGGCCCGACTCGGTGCCCCGGCTCAGTGTGAATGGTATGTATGGCTTGCAGGAAGGGAGGAGGACCAGTGGGGAGGGGGAGGGGATCTCTGGGGGGGGGGGAGAGCCAGAACATCTTGGTCATTATGGTGAGAGGTAGGTATGGTGGGAGCCGAGGGGTGGGCCGCTGTCGGGGAATAAGACCTCGCTGTTTACAAGCGGTCCCTTGTTCCAGCCCCTCCGATTTGGTTCCATCTAGCTCAGCCCGAGTACCTGGTAACTGGGGTTTTCAGGGCCCTGGGCTCAAGCTGATGCTGTTGAATGCCAGGTCAATTGTCAACAAAGCCCCCCTGGTGCGTGATTTAATCACGGATGAGGGGGTTGACCTGGCATTCATAACTGAGACCTGGCTGGGCCAGGAGGGGGGGGTTGCCATCTCCAAGATATGCCCAGACGGGTTCTCAGTGTTGCACCAGCCATGACCCCAGGGAAGGGGGGGAGGAGTGGCAGTTATAGCGCACCGGAATCTGCATCCTCGTAGGAGCCCTGCCCTGGAGATTGTCGGGTGTGAGATGCTCCTTCTGAAGTTGGACTTAGGGGTTCAGGTGGGCCTTCTGTTAGCATACCTGCCTCCCAGCTGCGTTACTAAGGCCCTGCCTGTGCTGCTTGAGGCGTTAGTGGGCCTGGTGGTGGAGTTCCCCAGGCTTATGGTTCTGGGGGACTTTAACCTGCCTTCGGCCGGCGAAGCCTTGGATGCAGCCCAGGAGTTCATGGACACCATGACACCACTTGGACCTAACCCAAGTAATCCAGGGTCCGACTCATGAGGGAGGTCACACGCTTGACCTAGTATTCCTCTTGGGGCAGTGGAGAGATGATCTGAAGTTAGGGGATATAGCCATCTCCCCGTTGTCGTGGTCAAATCATTTCCTATTGAGGTTGGATTTCGCAGCCCCACTCCTCCCTCGCAGGGAGGCAGGACCAACTAGGTGATTCCTCCCCAGGCACCTAATGGAGCCGGAAGGATTCCAGAGGGAACTTGGGGAAATATCTGCAACCCTAGTATACAATTCATCTGAGTCCCTGGTGGCTTCCTGGAATAATGCAGCATCAGGGGTGGTAGATCGGATTGCGCCTTTGTGACCTCTTCGTGGTAGTGGATCCCGGAAAACTCCCTGGTTTACTGAGGAGCTCCGGGAGATGAAATGCCACAAGAGACGTCTGGAGCGACGCTGGAGAGCCAGTAAAGCCAATTCTGACCAAACTTTTATTAAGTCTTATCTAGTGGCGATAAGGGTGGCAAAATGTTCACATTTTTCCGCTCTTATTGCATCCGCAGACTCTCGCCCAGCCACCTTGTTTAGGCTGACTCACTGCCTCCTTGCTAAAGGGGGTTGGGAGGAACACTTGCATGATAGAGCTGAGGAATTTGCTCAGTTTCTGACGGATAAAGTCGCTCAGATTTGGTCGAACCTGGACTCTGGCTGGACAGGGCCAGCTGAGCTGACAGGGGCGAGTCTTAGTCCGGTTTTATGGGATGAATTTGAGCCAGTCACGCCTGATGATGTGGGCAAGGCCGTAGGAGCTCTTCCACCTGTTTATTGGACCCGTGTCCCTCCTGGCTGGTTTCGGCCAGCAGGGAGGTATCACGCAGCTGGATCCAGGCGGTGATCAACACTTCTTTTAGGGAGGGGTCCATACCACAACCCCTAAAGGTTGCGGTGGTGAGATCCCTCCTTAAGAAGTTTTCCCTGGACCAAGTGGATTTGAACAACTTTTGTCCGGTCTCCAAACTACCGTTTATAGGTAAGGTTGTTGAGAAGGTGGTGGCTCTCCAGCTTCTTCGGTTATTGGAGGATACTGATATGGTGCCCACATACAGGTACTGAATGTAAAATAGTAAGTTGTTGTATAAAGTTAAAATGTGGTTAAAAGGAACTGTTTAAACAAGTAAGTATAGAGCCAAACAGCTTTTAAATGTATGGTAAGTAGAAAGGGGGAGGTGTTTATCCCAGTGCTCCAGAAGGGAGGGGGAATAGATTACATCATAAGAGACAGCCAATTGGATCATAGATAGCAGGGCCAGGAACTATAAAAGGCCCAGTTGGAAGAGCTGAGGGAAGCTCTGTTGTGTGGTAACTTCCAAAAAGGGAAGGTTAAGTAAGAAGAGCTGAAGATATGAGGGAAGGTTTAGTGTGAAGAGCTGAAGAGCTCAGTCTGTGTGTGTAACTTCCAGGAGGGAAGGTTTAGTAAGAAGAGCTGTGAAGAGCTCTGTTTTGTGGTAACTTCCAAAGAGGGAAGGTTCATAGTGAATCTCTGCCTGAGTTTAACTGTCCAAGAGGGAAGTTGACAGGAGAGAAGATAGGCCCTAGGCAGTTCTGTGGGAAGCAGATGCCAGGGTCAGGGAACTTTATTGTCTGATATATTAAGTTATTTGTAGATAGAGATAAACGGTGAAATGTGCTCTTATCTATAGGCCTAGAAACAAAGAAGAATTGTGTTTTCTTAGATTTAGTCAAGAAAGCAAGGAGAGTCTCTGAGGGGAAGAAGAGAAAAGAAAGAATTAAATAGCTGGTTGTGGCTGTAACAAATTAACTTGACAATTACTGAGAAGTTGTATTTAAATAAACTGTTTTCTGGTTTGTTCAAGAAACGTGTCAACGTCTGTCTATTTCTCACATAAAGTGAATCTTAAACAATCCTGCAGAGCATAGAGATATTGTAAAAGTAAAATCAAACCTCTAAAGAGAGATAGAAGTGAAACAGAGGGTGCAACCCTTGGTCAGGGAAATATAAAAAAAAGAAAATTAAACACAAATCGCTACCAAGACTTATAAAACAATAAACCTGACTGGAAGGGGACGGGTGGACCCTCGCAACTGATTATCTGGATTCCTTTCAATCAGGTTTCAGGCGCGGCTACAGCACGGAAATTGCCTTGGTCGCCCTGATGGATGATCTCTGGCGAGCCCGGGATGATGGTCATTCTTCCATCCTGGTGCTATTTGACCTCTCAGCGGCTTTCGATACCATCGTCCATGGTATCCTTCTGCACCGACTCGGCGAGATGGGAGTGGGAGGCACCATTTTACGGTGGTTCTCCTCTTACCTCGGCGATAGGACGCAATCGGTGTTGACAGGAGGACAGAGGTCGTCTCCTAGGCCCCTGACTTGTGGGGTACCTCAGGGTTCGGTCCTCTCGCCCATCCTGTTTAACATTTACATGAAACCGCTGGGGGAGATCATCTGTTGACACGTGGTGAGGTTTCAGCAGTACGCTGATGACACCCAGTTTATTTATTTTTATTTATTTATTTTGTGAGATTTATATACCGCCTCACAGTGCAAGCACTCTCTAAGCTGTTTACAGCAGTAAGCAATGTATATTTATATTGCCCCCAACAATCTGGGTCCTCATTTTACCTACCTCGGAAGGATGGAAGGCTGAGTCAACCTTGAGCCGGTGAGATTTGAACTGCTGACCTACGGATCAGTGTCAGCTAAAGTGACCTGCAGTACTGCCTCTAACCGCTGCGCCACCTCGGCTCTTAGTTGTACATCTCCACCCCGTCTCAATTCAGGGAGGCAGTGGAGGTGATGTGCCTGTGCCTGGACAATGTTAGGATCTGGATGGAAAGGAACAGGCTCAAGCTCAACCCTGACAAGACTGAGTGGCTATGGATATTGCCTCCCAAGGACTATGTCGACTGTCCCTCCTTGGTTCTCGGGGGAGAAAAATTAACTCCCTTGGAATGGGTTCGCAATTTGGGAGTTCTCTTAGACCCACAGCTAAAATTAGACTAACATCTTACGGCTGTGGTTAGGGGAGCCTTTGCACAGGTTCGCCTGGTGCACCAATACCTGGAGAAGGAGGCTTTACTCACGGTCACTCATGCCCTTGTCACCTCTCGGCTGGACTACTGTAACATGCTCTACATGGGGCTACCCTTGAAGAGTATCCGGAGACTGCAATTGGTGCAAAATGCAGCTGCGTGTGCTGTAGTGGGTGTTCCAAGATACACCCATTTAACACCTATTCTCCGCCAGCTGCATTGATTGCCCATTAGTCTCCGGACGCAATTTAAGGTGTTGATTATCATCTTTAAAGCCCTACATGGCTTAGGACCAGGCTATCTTCGGGACCGCATCCTTCTTCATCCTTCCCTACGACCGGTTAGGTCCCACAGAGTCGGTCTCCTCCAGGTCCCTTCAACTAAACAATGTCGGTTGGCGGGACCAAGGGGGAGAGCCTTCTCTGTGGGGGCTCCAGTTCTCTGGAATCAACTACCTCCAGAGATCAGAACTCTCCCCACCTTGCTGGCCTTCCAGAAAGCTATTAAGACATGGCTCTTCCTGCAGGCGGGGTGATGTGACCATTGAATATCTTAGGTCACCCCCAGGTTTGAATGGGTTGTTTGTTTTTAATCTTTTTAAATTGTTTACTATTTTTTTATCTTCTGGTTTTTTAGAGTTGTTCTTGTATTTGTTGTACGCCGCTCTGAGTCCTCAGGGAGTAGGGCGGCATATAAGAACTCTAAATAAAATAAATTAAATAAATGGTCATGTGACCGGGTGGTGGTGGCTTGCCAGTCATATATTAGTTATTTCAGAGAGATGTTACTACTATTTTTGCTATTTTATACCTTACATGAAAAGCTTTGCATAAAAAGTGTGTGTTACACCATGGCAGCACAGCCACCTTTATATGCAGAAAATGCTATAGTTAAAAGACAAGCAAGTCTCATACAGCATTTTTGGTTTCAGTCATGGATTCCTTAGACAAAAATATTGAGGACTGTTAAAAGAACAGTATCTTTTAATAGTCCTCAATATTTTCATCTAAAGAATAACAGTATAAAACTGTATAAAATTAACAGTATAAAAGGTTAAGCTTTCGGAAAATGCCCGCTTTGGGAAGCTTTAGGCAAAAGCGAAGGAAAAGTGTCAAATGCGAGCTTCTTATTATTTTCAAGCAAGAGACGGGGGAAAGACTTAATTGTCAGGTTTTCAGTTTTTCCAGGCAAGCAGGCAGTTGACTAAGCAACTTCCAATGGGATGCGGGAAGAGAAAGAGGAGGCGCAAAGAAACTTTCAGGACTTGCTCAGTACAACACACTTCCACCGGGTGCGGTGCTAGAAACCGAGACTTTTGGGGAGAAACCGGGACTTATTCCTCATCTGAATCCTTAGCCTGGATGAGGCGTGGGTTGGTGGGGAGCATACTCACTGGTTCGTGGGGGGCTCATTCAGTGGGATGGCCACCTCCTCTTCTTCATACTTGGGCCGGTTGAGAGAGTCACCTTCATCCACTGTGCTCAGTCCCCCGGCCGGAAGTGGCAGCTGCAGAGGCGGTGGCAGAGGAGGGAAGCTCATGGCAGTATTGACGGCGGTGCTGCCGCCGCCGCTCTCAGAAAATGGTAGTGTCGCGGCTAATGGCCCCTTGGACATCTCCGCAGGGAAAGGCCTGGAGCCCATCGCGAGCGAGCCTGGGGTCTTTTAGATTTAGATTTTAGATTTAGATTTATTATTAGAGTTGGAAGGGACCTTGTAGGTCATCTAGTCCAACCCCCTGCTCAAGCAGGAGTTCCTACACCATTTGAGACAGATGGCAGTCCAGTCTCTCCTTGAAGGTCGCAAGTGTTGGGGCTCTCACAACCTCCGCTGGCAAGCTGTTCCACTGGTTGATCGCTCTCACTGTCAGAAAGTTTCTCCTCACTTCCAGGTTGAATCTCTCCTTGGTCAGCTTCCATCTGTTATTCCTTGTTTGGCTTTCTGGTGCCATAGAGAACAGCCTGACCCCCTCCTCTCTGTGGCATCCCCTCAAGTATTGGAACACTGCTATCATGTCACCCCTTGTCCTTCTCTTTGCTAGACTGGCCAAGCTCAGTTCCTGCAACCGCTCTTCATATGTTTTATTTTCCAGACCCTTTATCATCCTGGTTGCTCTCTTCTGCACTTTCTCTAGAGTTTCAATGTCTTTTTTGTAGTGTGGTGATCAAAACTGGATGCAATACTCTAGGTGTGGTCTGACCAAGGCTTTATAGAGTGGTACTAGTACCTCTCTGGTCCTTGATTGTATCCCTCTATTTATGCAGCTCAGGACTGTGTTGGCCTTTTTGGCTGCTGCTGCACACTGCTGGCTCATATTTAGTTGGCTGTCTATCAGGACTCCAAGATCCCTCTCGCAATCACTGCTATTGAGTGTGGTTTTGCCCAGTTTGTATGTGTATTTTTGATTCTTCTTGCCTAGGTGCAGAATTTTACTTTTCTCTGTGTTAAATTTCATTTTATTGGTTTGGGCCCAGTGTTCGAGTCTGTCGAGGTCCCTCTGGATTTTGAGTCTGTCCTCTGGGGTGTTTGCTACTCCTGCCAGCTTGGTGTCATCTGCAAATTTGGTTAGTTCTCCTGCTATTCCCTCATCTAGGTCATTTATAAAGATATTGAAGAGTACTGGGCCTAGGATGAAACCTTGTGGTACCCCACTGCTTACTTCTCTCCATGTGGACTTAGAGCCATTGAGGACTACTCACTGGGTACGGTTGGTCAGCCAAATGTTAATCCATCTGGTTGTGTAGCTGTTTATCCCGCTTTTTGCTAGCTTATGAAGGAGTAGGTTGTGGTCTACTTTGTCAAATGCTTTGCTAAAGTCCAGGTATATTATGTCTACTGCATTTCGCCGGTCTACTAATTTGATCAGTTTTCTTTTCTTTTTGCCTGGAGTTGTTTGGGGAGTTTCTTTCTTTGTCGTAGTGGTGTTTGGTGGTGCTGCTTTGTTGAGGGTTCTTTCTGGTGTTTCTTTTGTGTGTGTCTGTGCATTATCTTCTATTGGAAGTCCGTGGTATTGGTTGCTTAGAGCCAGTGGGGTTGGGTCTGGGTGGGTTGGTTTGGACAGTGGTTTTGTGTTTGGTTTGTGTTTTTTCCTGTGGGTGACATGTGTCCATCTGCTTTCTTCCTCTGAGGGGTTAGCTGAAGTGGAAGCTGCTTGGTCATTTTTGTGTTCTTTTTGTGGGGTTTGGGGTTTCTCGTTTTGTTGGTTGAGTTTCAGGGTGTTTAGGCTTTTCTCCAGGTCTTCTATTTTTTTTCTAGTAATTTGATTAGTTTGCATTTGGTGCATGTGTAGTTATGGTTTTCTGTGGGCATAAGCGTGTACATGGAGCATGTTCTGCACGTCACAATGGAGTCTGTTCCTTGAGCCATGTGTGTGGCTTTTTGGTTGGGAGTGAGAGTAGGAGTGTAGAGTGTGGGACTGTGGAATTACTAGTAAGTTTCCCTTTGTCTGTGAGCGTGTAGAGTGTGGGGGTGTGGTTACTAGAAAATTTCCTATTGTCCGTTAGTCTATCAAATTGCTTATTCTGCTTATTTTGCTTACTGCTTGCTAACTTATTCTACTTACTTCTTGCTCGTTTATTCTACTTATTATTTACTTCTTATTCTGCTTATTCTACTTGTTTCTTGCTAACTTATTCTACTTACTATTTACTATCTTATTCTACTACAGTAGGGGGTCTCAATCTTTCTTACTTGTTCTACTTGCTATTTACTATCTTATTTTACTTATTCTGTTTGCTTCTTACTAAATTATCCTACTTACTATTTAACTTATTTTGCTTCTTACTATCTTGTTCTTCTTACTATTTACTGTTTATTTTACTACTTCTTACTATCCTATTCTTCTTACTGTTTACTACTTTTTTTATACTACAATCAGTTGTCCCGGTCTATCAATTAGCTTATTTTGCTTCTTACTGTCTTATTCTACTTACTCTTCACTACTTATATTACTGCTTCTTGCTATCTTATTCTACTTACTATTTACTACTTTATTTTACTATAATCAGTTGTCCCAGTCTATCAATCAGATGTGAGTTGGCTAATCACTCTATTATCGGTTGATCAATCTATTAGTCAGATGGGTTAGTTAGTGTTAATGTATTAGCAGAGTATTCCTTGTGTTACCAAGGTTGTGCATACAGAAACGTTTAGATTGAGATCAGTTGTGAATAAGTACTCAGCCACACACAGATACACTAACTTGAATTAAAGTTTACTTTAAGAAATAGCATTTTCCTATAAACAGTCCAAAGTCATACACTTAACAGTCATAATAACAATCCAAGTACTATCAAGTACAAATACATTTTAGCTATAATACATAACTACAACACAGAGAGAAATGCAGAGCATACATACTCTAGGCCTTGCTCTAATAAGTAGCAGAGACCACACACTGAGTAGCAGAGACTACACTAAGTAGCAGAGACCAAAGACAAACAGAGAGGGACTCCCATAGAAATAAGCTGTGAACTCTAGCTCCCTCTTGTGGCAGTCTGCAACACCTAAGCTAAACAGACTTATAGCTGTTAAAAGCTAGACATATATTATCTATCCAATCAGTTATGGTCAGAGACCTAACATTCTCCCCTTTGGGTAGATCAATATATAATACCTTACATCTTTAAACCATAGTTTTCACAACACTCTTTGTGTTTAATTGCACCTTGCGCTTTAGTGAAATGATCTGCAATATTCTGTTCAGTCATGCAGTATTCCAACTTAACCATTTTATTTTGAACACATTGTCTAACATTCAGATATCTCAAATCAGTATGTTTCGACCTTGTTTTCACAGCTAAACTATTAGCCATACTAATGGCAGATTGATTGTCTTCATACACAATAAATGGCTCCTGTACAGTAATTCCTATATCCTTTAACAATTGTTTATAATACACCAATTCTGTACACATTAATGATAAACTCGAGAATTCTGCTTCCATAGTGGATAAACTAATATGTTGTTGCCTAATAGATTTCCACCCTATTAAAGCATTACCCAACATTACCACTATACCTGATGTTGATTTGCGAGTCATTGCATCAGTAGCAAAACTTGCATCAGCATATGCAGTTAACACTAATTCATTTCTCGGTTCTAAATATGAAGAATAATGTATTGTGTGCTTTAGGTATCTAAGTATTCGTTTAGCTGCTTGCCAATGCCTTTCATTTGGTTCAGCATTATATCTAGCCAGTTGATTTACGCTGTAAGATATATCTGGTCTAGACCAATTACTCAAATATGAGAGACTACCAATTAGAGATTGATATATCTCCTTATCAAACACAGGACATTTACTATCACTATTTGTAAATCCCTGATCCATTGGTGTCTTAGCAGTTTTACAATTCTCCAGGTTATATCTTTTTAACAATTGGCTAATCTTCTTAGCTTGCAAAATTTTGAATCCTCTATTTGTCTTCATTATATCAAGACCCAAATAATGTTTAATTTCTCCTAAATTTCTAATCTTGAACTTTCTTTGTAATTCAGAAACAATATCATTTGCTTCTTGTTCAGTCTTTGTTATAATCGCTATATCATCTGTAAATAATAGCAACAGAGAAATCAAACCATCTTTCTCTCTCCTAAATAAACAAGGATCAGCTATACCAGCTTTAAAATCCATGGAAACTAATTCTTTTACAATGCATTTATTCCATTCATAACCTGATTGCTTTAAACCATAAAGACTTTTCTTCAATTTCCAATAATCATTTTTTCCATCATCTTTTAAACCTAATGGCTTTCTCATATAAATGGTATGTTGTAAAGGTGCATGTAGATATGCAGTTTCGACATCTACATGATTAATTATGCATTTATTTTTAGCTGCCCAAACTAATGCTCCTCTCAATGTATTTGCTCTCAGACTAGGTGCAAATACCTCATCATAATCCTTATCTGATTGAGCAAATCCCTGAGCAACTAATCTTGCTTTATGGGTAACAGTGCCATCCACACCAGTCTTTAATTTATACACCCATCTGCAACCTATTGCACGCTCACCTGGTGGTAACTTTACATCTTCATATACCTCAAGATCCTTTAAAGATTTTAATTCCTTATTCATAGCTTCCTGCCAAGCTACCTGTTCCTTTGTTGGATACAGCTTAAGTTCATTATAATTAGATGGTTCCACATTAATCTGGCATACAATACTTGCCTGATATCTATCAGGTGGACGTCTCTCCCTAGTTGACCTCCTAGGCAATTTAGTACAAGTTGTTGGAATTTCCTCTTCCTTTTCCTCCCCTATCGAAGTATCTTCTACATCATCCATAGATGGTTCTTCCATAGATGATTCCTCTATTGAGGATTCTTTCACTATCCTATCATCAGTATTTTTCTTATCAGAATCATCCGGAAACAATGGATCCTCAACAACAATACTATCTTGTTCCTTGTATTCCTGTTCCAGTTTACTCCATCCAACATGCTCAAGGAATTTAGCACTTGCACTACAATATACTTTAGTAGTACCTGGCTCCCAGAATCTAAATGATCTATGATTAGATTCATACCCTACAAAACATAATTTCCGTGCTCTATGTTGTCCCTTTCGCCTTACTTGTGTGGGAATATGCACCCATGCTGGTGCACCAAATGTATGCAAATAATTAAGATTTGGTTTCCTACCATACCAACGGGTAAATGGCAATTCACCAGTTGTTGCATTCACTACATTGTTCAAAACATGGTTAGCACACATTATAGCTTCACCCCAGAGTCTTTCTGGTAAACCAGAATCTGAAATCATGGTTCTAGACATAGCCTGTAATGTCTGACCTCTACGTTCAATATGCGCATTATGTTGTGGCCGAAAAGGAGCAGAACGCTTATGTTCAATACCAGCTCTCTTTAGCATATCTTCAAATCTCTTATTGGTAAACTCAGTACCATTATCTGTTACTAAACTAACCAGTTTCTTATTCATTTTTCGTTCAACAAACCTTAACCAGTTTACAAAATGCTGATATGTTTCTGTTTTTGTTTTCATCAGATAACAGAAACCATATCTAGAAAAATGATCAACTATGCTCAATATATAACAGGCTCCACCTAAACTGGGTTTCTTAGGGCCAATGAGATCAGCAAATACAACCTCTAATGGTTCCTTGGTTTTAAATCCATTTAACCTGTTTGCAGGAATTACCTTGCTCTTTTCCTGATTGCAAGCATTACAATTTAAATATCTTGCACAAGGTTTTAATTTTATACCATTAGATAACTCAACAGTTTTCTTTAAAATTTTGAAATTCAAATGTCCCATACGTCTATGGAGCAAATGAATACATTCATCATGAGGCTTTCTATTTTCATAAACTGAATTAGCCTTATTTAATGGACTATCATGGATAATGTATAAGCCATCATGCAATCTTGCAGTAACTCTTTTACCTTGTTTTTCAATTAAACATTTATCTTCCTGAAAAGTTACCACAAACCCTGCTTTTACCAATTCTCTCACAGATAGTAAGTTATTTTTAAGGTTAGGTACATATAACATTGGTAAACTTTCATTAATACATGAACAATATGCATTACCTTCTCCAGATACTCTCAATTTCCAGCCATTTGCTAATGATACATGCTGGTTACTTTTAGTCATATTTACAAATCTCTCTTTACTTTTAGTTATACACTGAGATGCCCCACTGTCTATTATCCAGATATCATGGCTTACAGTTTTATTTGTACTTGATATAGCTGCACTAACATCATTATGCTCTCTGCATATTACTAGCATTCTGCTTTTTTCCCTTTTTACAGAATCTGGCTATATGACCCTTAGCCCCACAAGAATAACATTTCCTAACAATATAGGCAGTTGAAGACCGGTTTTCTTCCTGTGGTTGTTTCTCTCTCAGTTGTTTTCTATCTTGCCTTCTTCTAGACTCTTCTAACAGTCTTCCTATTATGCCAGTCAATGTCAGTTCATCTCTGGTCAAAACTTCCAGTGAAGACACATAATCATCATAAGAGTCATCCAAAGAAGAAAGAATAATAATATAAACTTGATGCAACTCTGAGAAAATCAGTTCTTTTTCATGTAGCTCTTGTAATGTTCTCTTCATAAACTCCAAATGAGCTAACATGTCACCACCTTTTAACAAACGTGCTCTGAACAGTTTACGTGTAAGGTGTATGTGCGCACCAACACTATCACGAACATAAAGTCTCTTTAAGGTACTCCAACACTTGGCAGCAGAATCTTCACCATGAATATGGACCAGTTGCCGATCACTCAGTGTCAGTCCAATAATACTAAGAGCCTTTTCATTATCCCGGTTAAAGGCAGCTATTTTCTTCTTATCTTCATCATTTGTTGGATCCCAAGCTGTTATATCAGGTGGATTATTAACCACAGTCCATAATCCTTCTTTACGCAAAAGTAAGCTGCACTTCATAGACCAGGAAACATAGTTAGTTCCATCTAACCTGGTTATCAGGGATAAGCTAGTTGACTGTTCTTGTGCCATTGTTAATTTAACAGTAAACCACAAGTTAGCTGTCTGAGTATGAAACTGAATATTCACACTAACTCTCAATATCTCTCTGGGCCCATAACCAGTGTTAATGTATTAGCAGAGTATTCCTTGTGTTACCAAGGTTGTGCATACAGAAACGTTTAGATTGAGATCAGTTGTGAATAAGTACTCAGCCACACACAGATACACTAACTTGAATTAAAGTTTACTTTAAGAAATAGCATGTTCCTATAAACAGTCCAAAGTCATACACTTAATAGTCATAATAACAATACAAGTACTATCAAGTACAAATACATTTTAGCTATAATACATAACTACAACACAGAGAGAAATGCAGAGCATACATACTCTAGGCCTTGCTCTAATAAGTAGCAGAGACCACACACTGAGTAGCAGAGACTACACTAAGTAGCAGAGACCAAAGACAAACAGAGAGGGACTCCCATAGAAATAAGCTGTGAACTCTAGCTCCCTCTTGTGGCAATCTGCAACACCTAAGCTAAACAGACTTATAGCTGTTAAAAACTAGACATATATTATCTATCCAATCAGTTATGGTCAGAGACCTAACAGTTAGTTAAACAACCTATCATTTTTTCTAGTAGGTATCCCTATAATTAAACAATCAAATCACTTAATCAACTGACAATCAATGGTCTTCTCCCAGCCCGGGCTCATTAAAGGCGGGGAAGGGGTGGGAGGAGCCAGATGGCGGCAGCCGAGGCTGACGGTGAAGAGGGGAGCTCGGCAGCGGCTGGAGAAGCAGGGGGACATTGCCCACCCACCAATGCAGCCCCCCGCAGCGGGAGCAGCAAGGCCGCGGTGGCAGTTCTTCTAGGAGGCTCCAGCCTGAATGCTTCTCCCCATTCGATGATCCCAGGCATCATCACGCATTTGGGGCTTCTCTGGCTGCTGAAGGGGGGGGACGGAGATCGCTCCTGCCACCCATTCCCCCCCCCAGCTGCCCAAGAAGCCTCGAACATGCGAAGATGCCTAGAATCATCGCCGCACGTTCGGAGCTTCTCGGGCTGCTGTTGGGGGGGGGAACAGAGATAGCTCCTGCCGCCTGTCCCCCCCCTTAAGCAGCCCGAGAGGCCTCGAACGTGCGAAGATGCCTGGGATCATCTCAGCTGAGAGGCACACGTGGACAGAGAGAGAGAGAGAGACTGTTCTCCATCTTCGTCTCTCAGCAGGGAAGGGAGGGAATCGGTGGACCTGAGCTGTCTGAGGCGCGGAATGGGAACAATGGGAGAGCCGCACAGCAAGGACTCAAGTCGGTTCCTGAGGTGGGGGGCATGACATTCCAGAGCGACACCGAAGGAGGCGACTCTTTCAGTGTCTCACGCGCTCCCTCAGCCATCCTCCCATGCTTGGACTCACAGTGGGGTAGGAAGGCAGCGCATGTGCAGTGCCAGAAACTCGGCTTCTGGGCATGCGCAGAAGAAAAAAAAAACTTTTAAATTTTTTTTTAAAAAAGATGGCGGCGCCCAGGGACCGGCAACTGACCCCACCGGGCCAGTGATGTCACCAGTGGGCTCCTACCGGTGCTGGAACACCGGGCCGCACCGGGAGAAACCTACCCCTGGGCCAATGTATGTAGGCCCTTTCCCCATTGTTAGAATTGTCTATTCGGTCCTGGTACAGTTAGAGCTACCCAAAACCCTAAATGGCAGCAGTGTGCTCTCTCTCTCTCTCTCTCTCTCTCTCTCTCACACACACACACACACACACACACACACACACACACACACACACACAAACAGAGGTTGGATCTTTCTTTCTTTCTTTCTTTTCTCCCGCCCTCCTCCTGCCCCACCCACCAGAAACCCTTGGATTCCCTCCCCAACCCTGCATGGCCCATACAGGCACCACCCATGCGAGTGATGTAGAGTTGGCCACGTCCACTCAGTCACATGACCCCCTCAGCCACGCCCACCCAGATGGTCATTAGGAAGAACCGCTTGTTAAATTACTTGAATCTCACCACTGCTGCAGTTTTAACTCCCTCTATCACTTCTCTGTTTGTAAGAATTAAGTCCAGTAGTCCAATTAAGTCCCTCTAGTACCGTGATGGCGAACCTATGGCACGGGTGCCACAAGTGGCATGCGGAGCCATATCAGTGGGCACGCGAGCTCAGGTCCGGCGCGCATGTGCGCACCGGCCGGCTGATTTTCGGGCCTTCTGGGCCCACTGGGAATCAGGAAAGAGGCTGTTTCCAGCCTCCAGAGGGGGTGGGGAAGGCCGTTTTCACCCTCCCCAGGCTCCTAGAAGCCTGGAGAGAGCAAAAAATGGGCGTGCCATTGCATGCTGGGAGTGGGGAGGTCATATGCACATGCGTGGGGGTGCATGGAATTATGGGTGTGGGCACGCACACACGTGATCCCACGCATCCCCCCCCCTTTTTGGCACGCAAACCAAAAAAGGTTCGCCATCACTGCTCTAGTACCCTCCTCTACCTTTTGGACAACAAAGTGGTCAGCTAGGTTGGTCAGGAACCTATTCGATTTTATAGCTACATGTTAGCTACACATCCTTATTTTTATCTACATATCTACTGAAGGCCAATTTTCAGGGAGTGCTATGTTTACTAGTTAATTATATGGGAACAAAAAAGATTTATATAAACCAGCAGCACCCAGATGAAATTGTTCAGCAGTAGATTCTCCCCACATTTTTTGATAAACTGGCTACTCCTACCTTTTCCTCTATGCTGTTGATCATCACTAGGTGGAATCCCATAGAGGTGCATGATTGGTTGGCCACATCCCAAGTTCCTGGAGAGTAGGAAAAGAAGTAGTAGCTCCCCTGAAAGAAGGTCCAATCCATAGAAAAGGGGTTGCAAGCTGGATTGAGAAGGAGAAAAATGTATTGCCACCTTAGAATTGATTCTGATCTTAAATGTTGTTGATGTGAAATTATTATGTGGAATTTTGTAACCATAAACTGCTGTTTGGTTGGAATTCCAGATTTAAGTGCCATACCTCCATCACCAACCCAAATGTATATATAAATGCTGACATGGGAACACCATCATTTTGTGTGTGTGTATTTATATTTGGGATTAGGCATTAGCTACTTGCACTTCTAATTATTGTGCAGGAAATACATATACATAATCACAATGATTGCAGGGTAGTGGATGTGGACTGAAAGAAATACAGTATTCTCATTTAGATAACAAAAACATTAAACTAAAAGGAGCTTAAATGTCAAGGCTCACTATCCCTGGGAAAGATCTTGATTTGAATAATTTCAAAAGAAATAAGTCCATGATTTTCCTTGCAAGTCAACTTAATCTTAGGTCTTTACTGAAGAGATAAAAGTTCTATTCTTATTTTACATAATGCAGATCAGGTTTAAGTCTGGTAGAATAAGATTTAGGTGGTATCAGCAAGACAAAGATAAAAGGCCTTAATTATAGCACATGTAATATAAAACTTTTGCTGCTAGGAAGATTCAAATGCTTATTTCCCCCTCCCCTCCCGCCCCCGACATCCTCTGACTCCCTGCCTCATCTGATTTCTAATAAGATTATGTTAAAAAAAAAGAAGTGCAGCCCCTTCTCTTCCATATAGGGCACTTGCCTCCAACACAATCCATATTTCATATAATACCTGAGCTCTAACATAGCAATCACAATCACTGGGGATGATGAGATTGCTGAACTTGAAAGTGTATCTGCCAGCCACCCAAAACGGCCAAGTAAAGCCAGAGGGATGTTGCTATGTGTTCCATAGATAGGCTTCCTGGATGCCTTAACCAGCGAAGTTTGCTTTCTGGAACATTATGAATATCTGGTGATTGGCTGTGCCAACCATTCTGAGAACACCTCACTGAGCTCTCCAAATCCTAACTGATTATGAATTCTATGTCTTCATTTATAAGGAAACCATTTCCCCACCTCCACTGTTAAAAAGGGCTTTTTTCTCCATAAAATTTCTGAGTAAAATATATCCCACAATAGATTTCACAACAAGGGATTTACTTGGTCTTTGTGATATGTTTGGACTACACCTCAGAAATCAGGTGGAATCAAGATGGAAGTTAAATTTAAATTTAATTTAATTTAAAAGCAATTAAAGTTAATTAAGTGAACAGTAGCAAGGTAGAGTGATGAGCACCAGATAGGCACTATTTTTAAAAATGATATGAATAGTCCCAAATATGTAA
This sequence comes from Diadophis punctatus similis, assembly GCA_023053685.1. Lineage (NCBI taxonomy): Eukaryota > Metazoa > Chordata > Lepidosauria > Squamata > Dipsadidae > Diadophis > Diadophis punctatus. The sequence continues at coordinate 105,886,100 of JALIGW010000002.1, forward strand.
TCTCTGAATTTCAGCATCTGCTCCTTGCTGAGAAGACAGAGATGAGCCATATATTATCCATATATGATCGAAGCAGAAATCATAGCTGCAGACATGACCCATGTCCTGGGTAAGACATAGCATGAACAGCAGTTTTGGCTGTCAGATCTCAGTGCATCTAGACTCTAGATCAGTGGTTCCCAACCTTTTTGTGATCAAGTACCACTTGGAGGTCCCGTACAGTCGCCGCGTACCACCTGGTTCCAGAGAAACTAAATTCGATCAGATTTCCATAATTGTACCGTTCCTTTTTTGGCCCCGCGCATCCAGCAACTGGATTCTCAGGCCGCTGGGACCAGGTGGGTGGCGTGTGGCAACAGTTGCAAATCGTTGCCAGATTATCTTGTGTTAGGCAGTAAACATTTTTGTGAAGTAAAAAATAACTAACTAAAAATCGTTCATGACCCCGAAAGTGTTCGCGTACCACCTGGAAGGCCCTCGCGTACCACTAGTGGTACACGTACCACAGGTTGGGAACCACTGCTCTAGATTCTAGAGCCTCCAAGCACCAACACCCTTCCCTCCTGGATAAAGTGAAGAAGCCCTTGAAGAAAGAGATGTTACAGAGACTCACTGCTGCAGATGTTGCTATGTGTTCCATAGATGAGCCAGCGACTCCAGCGCCCATTCTGGCTATACAGCATTGCTAGCTTTTTGGCACTATTGCCATAGTTGAAGTACAGATCTGTGCCCTGAAGGGCCAGCAGGTCATGGTCGCGGCACTCCCAGTGTTGAAATGATCTCTGCACATTGCAAGGCTTCAGAAGGATAGCCACCCTGTTTTTTGCTGTGGAGGCTTCCACACATAGCTGTGATGCCACATGACGAAGGAGGCCTCTGGAGAGCCACTGAAAGCGCTGGCTTGGGACATCAGGGTCACAGGAAACTTTGATGAGATTGTTGGGCTGTTTTATAGTCATGCAAGCATTGTGAGCTTCATTGAACAGTAAGAAGGGGTCAGGTACTAGAAGATGAAGCGGAGTTAGTGTGGAAGAAGGATAGGCAAAGGGTGAGCCAGAAGGGGGTTAGAAAGAGGGAGAAAAACAGAGAGAAAAACTTAGGTCTCTGCTCAGCATAATCAAAAAAGCACCAAAGGAAAGGAAAGCCCCACAATTCAACACTTTTTGAAATGTGATTTGTTTTTCTCTTTTAGGCATACTTGAAACTGGGTGAATGAAATCTCTTTCAGTTTTAGATCCTGACAGGTCTAGAAGCTATCAGATGCTTGAGAGGTATTAAGGACCTTCACACTGTGATTGCTACACTAATTAGTAGTACAAATAGCCCACAACATGAAGTATAATCAAATATTACATACCAAACATTTATGTAAGATTTTTCATCAATCATAGATAGGAGAAGCCAATTGCATGCAACTATTCAGACAGAGAACACTTAGTAAATGTAAAGGTAATAAAATACTTTTAAAATATTTTTTCAAACCATTTAAAACTGAGGGCAGACCAGTGGAGGGAATCTGGAATGATGACCCACAAGCTTTCTACTAGTTAATCTGGCTTTGATCAAGTAAATTCTCCCTCACTGTAAGATCCAATCTCTTTTTTTACATTTTTAATATTTGTCTAAATAACTGATTTTCTAACAGTTTTATTTGTTCATTTGTTAATTTATTGCACAAACATTTATATTCCATTTATTTCAAAGACATTGGGCTGCTTAAAATAAGATAAGAGTTATAGCAACTTGTCCCTAAAGACAAAATTTACAAAATAACCTACGGTAAGTGGCACAGGTGTAGTTTTTAGAATTAATATTAAAGCAGAAAGATGATAAATATTTTAACAATGAATAATGAAACTTGAATAAATAACAGCCAGCCAAATGATCCCAAAATGAAAAGTAACAAGAATTGTATATAGATTTTCATAAACTACATTAAAAAGGCAATTATTTATTAAAACACATTTCCTATTTCTGTTTGCAGTTTTCTTGGCATTAGTTCTGAAAAATACTCCAGTGAAGAAAAAGAACATTCATTTACTATTTAAATATTAGTTTGCTTAAATTCTTTCATTGGAGAATTGGTCCAATTTTTTCCCTCCCAAGGAATTAACACTTTGACATGGTGGGGGCACAGTAGAGCACTAGTGACTTTTTTTTAAAACAATTTTTTTATTTTACTTTGGTTCAAACATCATCTTCCATTAAACAGTGTGTCGTCTGGGTACAAATATTTTCTGCAAATATTTTATACAATAACAATAATTACAATCATATTTATTATTTTATCCTTAACTTAATACTAATTTTCTCTATTTCACTCCTCTGCTTATTTCCACTTTTCATATTTATTCTCTAGCCATTGATAAAATAATTTCCATAAGTTATAATAATCAGATTGTTCCTTCTCTTTAATTTCAAGTGTTAACCTATTCATTTCTGCACATTCTAATATTTTCCTAATCACAGTCTCATCCATAGGGATCTCTTCATTTTTCCAATTTTGTGCAAATACATTCCTAGCTGCTGTTATTATGTGAATTATCAAATATACATTTTTCAGTGTACTTTGTGTGCATTGCTAATAGGACGATGGAAGTCCTGAGTAGATATAGTTCATACCATTTTTAATGAAAATTATCAGTACTTTTGATTAGTGATGTCATCAAAGTAAACAAAGCCATGTGTTGATTATGTCACCAGATCATGACCCTAAGCGGAAGTGACATGACCAGCCCCCACCCTCTGGATATGACATGCATAGCCCTTGGCATTAGTTCTGAAAAATACTCCAGTGAAGAAAAAGAACATTCATACGTGGGCATAATCCACCCCCACGTGGGCATAATCCACCCCACGTGGTGCCGGATATGAGGTGTTGGCCTAAGCCCATCAAAATAAGCTTGAGTAACCCTAACAGATAAGGTGTGGTGCAAGGCCATAGCCCTATTTTCATGACAGTCAAGCCTCTGGGGACATGATTAGATTAACCCTTAGACTAATTCTATGGGCCTGTGTTTTTTGGGGAAACAAATCCTACTTTGGGGGGGCTGTGAAATAAAAAATGCTTTTTATTTGTAATGATTCTGGCCTATTGATGCTTTTAATTTTTGTGGAGTTTTAAAAATCAGTGCCTCAAAAGCTGGGGGAAAAGGAGCCCCTAAATGGCAGCCAGGGCCTGCATTTAATCCCTTTTTTTCTAAAAGGTATTTATTTCCAGGCAGTTTTAAAATCACTTCCTCGAATTCAGGGGGCGGGGGGGAACCCCCACAGCCCTTTTAAAACCCGCATCTAGTTTTTACCTTTGTAAAAATCTAAAGACACATATTTTGCCAATTGTACCCTAAAATCTTCATGTGAAGCATGGCCTTAATAAAATTTATTCGCCCCCCCCATAGCAAAAGACAAGGAATATTAACAGGAATTAAAATGCTCACAAGAGGCAAGCAGCCAGGGGGTTAACACTTGTTCAGGCATGTCAGGACCGCAATTCCAGGCATGCGTGTTTGTGTCTGTTACTTAAAAAAAAGGGTGTGTGTGTGTTAGGCCTTGTTCAGGACATGCCCGGGCATATCATACTCCCGTGATTCTGGACATGTGCAAGGCTCAAGGGATGGGTCATTGCAAGGGCAGAGGAGTTTGTGCAGGTAGCAATTTAATTTAATTTAGCCCTGCCCCGGAGATTGTTGGGTGTGAGACGCTCCTTCTAATGTTGGACTTAGGGGTTTAGGTGGGCCTTTTGCTGACGTACCTTCCTCCCAGCTGTGTTGCAAAGGCCCTGCCTGAGCTGCTCGAGGCGGTATCCAGGTTGGCGGTTGAGTTCCCCAGGCTTATAGTGCTGGGGGACTTCAACCTGCCTTCAGCCGGCGAATCCTCTGATGCGGCTCAGGAGTTCATGGCTTCCATGAAAACCATGGACCTGACCCAAGTAGTTCAGGGTCCGACTCATGAGGGAGGTCACACGCTTGACCTAGTGTTTCTCTCAGGGCAGTGGAGAGATGATCTGAAGTTGAGGACTTTAGCCATCTCCCCTTTGTCGTGGTCAGATCATTTCCTACTGAGGTTAGATTTCATGGCTCCACTCCTCTCACGCAGGGAGGCGGGACCGATTAAGTGGTTCCGCTCCAGGCGCCTAATGGAGCTCGAAGGATTCCAGAGGGAACTTGGGGAGATACCAGAATCCCTAGTACACAATTCATCTGAGTCCCTGGTGGCTGCGTGGAATAACGTGGCATAAGGGGCGTTGGATCGGATTGTGCCTTTGCGGCCTCTCTGAGGCAGTGGATCCCAGAGAGCTCCCTGGTTTACTGAGGAGCTCTGGGAGATGAAACACCAGAAGAGACGCCTAGAGTGAGGTTGGAGAGCCAGTAAAGCTGAATCTGATCAAACACTACTAAGAACCTTTATTAGGTCTTATTTAGTGGCATTTTTCAGCTCTTATTGCATCTGCCGATTCACTCCCAGCCGCCCTGTTTAGGGTGACTCGCTCCCTCCTTACTAAAGGGGGGGAACGAGGAACACTTGCAGGGTAGAGCTGAGGAATTTGTTCAGTTTCTGGCGGATAAAGTCGCTCAGATCTGGACGAACCTGGACTCTGATTGGATAGGGCCAACCGAGTTGACAGGGATGGGTCTTAGTCCAGTTTTATGGGATGAATTTCAGCCTGCCACTCCTGATGATGTTGACAAGGCCGTGGGAGCGATGAGCACCTCCACTTGTTTATTGGACCCGTGCCCCTCCTGGTTGGTTTCTCACAAGAAGCCTTCCCTGGACCCAGCGGATTTAAAGAACTTCCATCCAGTCTCCAACCTTCCTTTTGTGGGGAAGGTTGTTGAGAAAGTGGTGGCGTTCCAATTTTTTTTAAGCTGCCGGTTCTGTGGGTGTGGCTTAATTTTTGTGGGTGTGGCTTACTTTTGTGGGCATGGCTTGATGGTCATGTGACTGGGTGGGAGTGGCTTGACGGTCATGTGACCAGGTGGGAGTGGCTTGGCAGTTATGTGACTGGGTGGGGGTGGCTTGGTGATCATGTGACTGGGTGGGTGTGGCCAACTTGACATTATTCATGTCAAGGGTTAGGGTTATGGTGCCTAGCATGTCTTCACCTCAAAGGCTTCAACAAGATACAATTTCCCTATCTATTTACTACTACTGAACATCCAAAATAAACTATTTAATCCTATGTATATATACCATATGTGGACATACATATTACACACAGGCACACAAAAATATACATTATTTACTGTATATACTGTATGTGTATGTACACACACACACACACATACACACACACACACAGAGAGAGAGAGAGAGAGAGAGAGCTCTTCTAAAACTATACACATTCAACCTCACTTACTGCATTTGCAAAACACACCCAGAGTCCACTTTCTGCCACACATTTAACCATAACTTCTGTACATTAGAATATTACACATGCCTTCAGATGTACCTCTCTAGCTTGCACATGACTTTTAGAGCCAGGAGATGTCATGGATTGAGTAAAATGTGATGAAACTCACTTAACAATGCTCTTGCTTAGCAACCAAAATTTTGGGCTCAATTGTGGTCATAAGTCAAGGACTATCTCTGCCTTCCTCTGCATGTTCTAGTAAACTCCTTCTCCTTTCTGGCAATTTTCCTCTCTGTTAGAGGCACCAAAATAACCCAGACAATAACCCAAAAAAGTTTCCTGCTGCAGGAGGGGGTTGGACTAGATGACCTCCGAGATGTCTTCCAACCCTAAATTGCTGTGCTGTTTCAAAGTGTCTTCTAAAGCCACGTCTAGTGCCAAGGTTTGTGGTGCTTCCTCTCTCTCTCTCTCTCTCTCTCTCTCTCTCTCTCTCTCTCTCTCTCTCTCTCTCTCTCTCTCTCTCTCTCTCTCTCTCTCTCTCTCTCTCTCTCTCTCTCTCTCTCTCTCTCTCTGCCTTCTCTCCCTTCCTTCCTCTTTTTTTCCTTTCTGTCTCTTTCTCTTTATCTCTCTTTCTCTCTCTCTCTCTCTCTCTTTCTTTCTTTCTTGTCTCTCCCTCCCTCCCTTTCTTTCTCCCTTTCTTTCTTTGTCTCTTTCTTTTTCTTCTCTCTCTCCCTCTCTCTCTCTCCCTCCCTCCCTCCCTCCCTCCCTCCCTCCCTCTCTCTCTCTCTCTCTCTCTCTCTCTCTCTCTCTCTCTCACACACACACACACACACACACACACACACACACACACACACACCTACACACCTGGTCTCGGCACAAAGTATCTGTTGTTACATAAGTTTTCATTTCTCTCTAAAATACACCTGATACTAATCAATTCAATACCCTATCTCTTAACTACGTAAAGCATAAGGGAAGGGAAGAAAGGGACTAACCTTAAAAAAGTTTACTTGGCAGTAAGGCCAGTGGGATTTACTCCTAATAGATACACATGATTGCAGGCAGACAGCTAGCTAAGTAAAATTTCTACGTTAACAAAATTTATACCTAAACAACAGAATATAGGAGCAAAAAATCATAGCAATAGTCTGAGCTATGCTTTTCTTCTTTAAATGGAAGTACTACCCATTTTAACCAGACAGTAAGACTCATTAGTTTGGAATATTAGTATGGCTTGCACTGAACCTTGACAGTACTTATTTTCCTTACAAACTAGCTCAACTTTGTTTCCTTTAAATCTTACTTTCATTTCACACCATCTGCTTCAGACCAAGAGCTCCATTTTTAGGGAAAGAGAGTGGAGGGGGGGGGGGGCTTTGGAAATAAAAGCACCGCAAGAGAGAAAAAGAAAGGCATGCTCTGGATTCTCCAAGCCTTCTGAGCCGGGAAGCCCTCCACATTCTCATTCTTCCCAATCTCTTCCCTTCCCACTCCTGGATCCTTCTTCCCCCCTCCCCCCTCACTTCCTTTTTCATGAAGCTCCTTTCAGGGTGGGAGGAAAAACCAAATAAAAACGGGAAGGAGGCAAGGACAGAAAATGGTGCATGGCTGCAAAACAGGAGGGCATTTTTCAGCCGCTTTCTGGGACTGAAAAGTTGAGGGGACCCAAGGAAGCAGCAACTGGCCAGGACTAAGACGACCCCCGCTCCTACCCCCCACCATCCCACACCACCTTTTTCTCTCCCCGCCCCCGCTCTTCTCTCTCCTGGGAAGAAGGGGACTAACCTTAAAAAAAAAAAAGCTCTGCTGCTGACTGAGAAAGCAGTAGCTAGGAATGATGTTGCTACGGAGTTAAAACAACGAAAAAATTGTCCTTCCCCTGTTCCTACCCTCTCTCTTTTTCTCCCCACCAGTTTCTTTTAGCTTTGGCTCTGGTGCCAAAAGAGAAAATTCTCTTTTGTTTGTGAAGTCCCCCTTTTTTTTCTGTCCAGCTGGAGAAAGACGGGAGAGCTGCTGCTACCCCTTATCAGTCCCAGTGCAGCATCTGCACTCTGTCTCTGTCTCTGTCTCTGTCTCTGTCTCTGTCTCTGTCTCTGTCTCTGTCTCTGTCTCTGTCTCTGTCTCTCTCTCTCTCTCTCTCTCTCTCTCTCTCTCTCTCTCTCTCTCTCTCACACACACACACACACACACACACACACACCTGGTCTGGGACAAACTTATCTGGCGAGCAGCAGCGGCAGGAGAAGGAAGAAAGCGGCATGTCCACGGGACCTGAGGCAGATGCAGGCAGCAGTCATCCAAAAGCCCCATTGAAGCCGAGAGCTCTCTCTCCCCCTCTTTCATTCTCTTTCTTTCTCTCTCTTTCCCTCTTTCATTCTCTCTCTCTCTCTATTCTGTCGTGTAGATGAGACTGCAGGATGCTTTGTCTGGGAGAGTCAATTTAGGTCTGATACGCCTAGCGAAGCAATGGAGAAGGAGGTGGCAGGCCGCCCCCTTTCCTCTCTTGCTGTGCGGGATGGCAATGAATGCAGGTGTGGGTTCTAAGCAAGGGTGGGGGTTCTAACTTACCTCGCTGCTGGTTTTCTCCCTCCCACACTGTGTGGGCACACCTCATGGGCGCATGCACGCATGCACAGTAAAAAATAAAAATAAAAATAAAAAAACAAAGAAAACAAAGCCAAAAAAAAAAGATGGCGACCGCATGCACAGTGCCGGAACTCAGTTTCTGCCCATGCTCAAAAGGAAAAAAAAATTAAAAATTCAATTTTTTTTGAAAAAAATAAAAATAAAATCGAAAAAAAGATGACCGGCACCAATCGATCTGGTTTGGTGACGTCATTGTGACATCACCAGTGGGTCACTACCGGTTCGGATGAACCGGTCCAAACCGGGAGGAACCCACCCCTGGTTATGATAAAGAATTTTTTTTATTCAGACCCATTTTGTACCGCTGCCGTATGGCGTGTTGTAATTTTACCGATGAGACGCAGAGTAATTACCAGACAGCCTGTGAAATGGTGAATGGTTCTACATTATCTCCCAGCAATGGTAAGTAAATATGTTTTTATTTATGATCATGTAAATGTTGCTGGAGCACACTAACAGGCTGTGCTTTATATTTTGCAGAATTAATAACACCTAGACAGCAAACACTTCAAGACACCCCGATTTTATATGCCTGTGATAATCACCAGTCACAAAACTTCTGCAGATTTTTCTGATCTAGACTATAACTGGGATTCTGAGCTATCCCAGAGACCACACTATCTACCCTGTGAGTTAAAGAGCTGCAATTTGTATAAAGACTGGTTTGCTTACGACTGCGGACATGATTTGTGGGGTGCAGGCGGGTCAACATATTGTAAAATAGCATGTTATGATCCTTTATCTTCTGATTCTGATAGTGATGATGAGGGATATTTTTCTGATGGTGGAGCCATGCCCCCCTCTGAACTCTGTTTAACCAATAAAAGACTGTGTTAACATCAACGCTTGAGCATTTGTCAGTGGTCTTTCAGTATAATAATGCATGAAAAGCATCTAAGCCATATTTATTATACACCAGGATGTGTAGGGAGTTATGGAGGTGTGAATACCTTTTTTCAGGAAGCTAGAAAACATGATAAAAACCTGACCATGAAGCAAGTCAAGATGTGGCTGTCAGAGCAAGATGCTTATACTCTTCATAAGTCTGCAAGAATTAATTTTCCTAGAAATAAAACAGAAGTGTCTGGCTTAGATCATCAATGGCAGGCTGACCTCATAGATGTCTCCAAATTTTCTAAGGAGAACCATGGAAAAAAGTACATTTTAGCAGTTATCGATGTGTTATCTAAATATACCTGGGCATCCCCTTTATCTGATAAATCCGGGAGGGAAGTTACATCTGCCTTCCAGAATATCTTTGAAACAGGACGCGCACCCCGAAAAATACAGACAGATGGAGGTAAAGAGTTCTTGAATATTCCGCTGAAGAAACTTTTAGCATGTTATGGCATCCATCATTTTGTCACTCATAGTGAAACTAAAGCAGCCGTTATAGAGAGGTTTTTCCACACCCATCAGTGTGTGGAAATTTTGGCAGATACTCTTCAGGGGTACAATACCATCGTAGCATCGGGACTGCTCCCAACACCGTAAATTTTTCTAACGAAAGGGATGTGTGGATGAGGCTTTATGGGGTAGCTTTAAAAAGTAAAAGAAAGGAAAAATGTCTTAAGATTGGAGATCATGTCAGGGTATCCAGACTGAAGGGTAAGTTTGAAAAGGGCTATCAGCAAACCTATACGGATGAGATATTCATCGTCAAAGAACTGGGGACAAGGGGGGGAAAGAGTGGTACATAGATTAAATGATTACATAAGTGACCCTGTAAAGGGGGCTTTTTACTTTGAGGAGCTCCAAAAGGTTCCTGCTGACCAAATACCGCATATACAGAATAGAGATAGTTATCCAAAAAAGAGGGCGTGGGAGACACAAAGAGTTTCTAGTCAAATGGACTGGATGACCAGAGAAGTTCAACAGTTGGGTTAAGGAGACTGAAGTACAACCTCTTTGATATGGTGGAGTTTTACATCACCCTTCCCAGCAATGCATCAGCAGCAATTTCCCCCCCAAACAAAAATTCTAATTTTACTATTCAATTAGTGAGATCGTTGGATCTTCCAGGGTCATGGGAAGTAGGGCTAGCAGAAATACAGTATCCGCATAGTTGGCACACATTAACTTCTCCTGGATATTTTGAAATTGCTAACGAGAGAAAGAGATGGCATTTTTCTTTGAGAAGCAGGTACTATAACAGCATCCGACAACTGTTAGAAAATATGAACAAGCTTATATCAAATGCCAAGGACGGACCTAAGACAAGCCTACATTATGATTCAGTGGTTCGAAAAATTAATCTTAAAGGAGATGAACCGCATACCATTGTAGTTAGCGGAGAACTTGGACATCTGTTAGGTATGTTCCCTGGATTCAGCACCTTATATGTTTTTTTTTCAAAAAGGTTTTTATTTTTTCCTCCACCACTTTTACATTTCAATAAACATATACCTTAAATCATTACAATAAAATACACAATTTTACATTTATACTCCATCATTTAAAAATCAATATCTTATCTATACGCTTATATCATCAATCATCAGTCTATTCTGCTTTTCTTTCCATTGTACTCCCCCTCTCTACCTCCATCATCTCCTCCTACTTTCTTACTCCTTCACTCCTCCTCTAACTCTCTCTACTCCTTCTCTTCCTCCCCTTCTACTTCATCTTACACTCTCTTAGCCTTCCCCTGAGTACTCTTTTATCCTCTTATGTTTAACAGGCTGATGATAAAATCTCAAATTTAAACTCTTCATATCCCTTCTAAAAAAGAAAAGAAATTTTGTTGTTATTATATCATTTCTTTATATGTAACACTTTATTTCTAGGTATATACTGCTAACTTCATTTTTCCTCCCCCCCAAAAAGAAAAAAAAATCTAGTTTTGTCATCTGGGATATTCACCAATTATTTTTCCAATTCTACTCCTGAATTCTCCGCTGTTTATTAGTTTCCAAATTCATTTTTATTCTCCTACTTCTTAATTTTGGCCAAATTGCTTCCTCCACTTTTTTGTCTCTTTATTCATTGGTTTATATATTTTTTTCCTCTATTTTATCACAAAAAACTAAATGCCCAATTATACATTCCAATTTCTTATATTAATCATAAAATTTCTTCTTTGATTATTTACACTCAAATTAAACATTTCACATTGAAAAAATATGATTTTTAAATTTTTCCTTTAAACATATCTCATTTCAAAACACAAAAGAAAAATAATACGCAATCATATTATGCCTTTTTACTTACTAATCATCAAAAATCTTTCTGAATTATTCAATTAAGTATTCAACTCTTAAAATAATATATTTTTCCCTTTTAAAGATTTTCATTTAAACAAATTCATATGTAAAAAAAATACACAATCATAATATATCTTTTCAATTCTAGTATTCATATTTATCATTCATACTTCTCATATTAACATTATTTTATCTGAAATATCAAATCTTTAACTTCATTGCACAATATTAATCTATATATAAAAGGACAAAAAATCAGCTCTTAATAAAATAGTAACTCATATAAGAAGAAAAAGAAAAAAACATTACCATAATATTTCAATATCTTCATCCATTCGCTTTTAATTTCTCGACTAATTCATTTATATATATATATATATTTCCTCCACCCCCATCTGATTAAATTCTCTTCCCTCTGTCTTTTGATTTTATACCAATAAGTTCTCTTTCCCCATGCTCTTTTCCTCCCTCTTAAATTTACTTTCTGCATATATCTGCTTTTCTCCATTCTTTTTTCCATTTTATGTATCTCAAAATCCTTGTCATCAATCTGAACATAGTTATTCTTAATATCATCATCTCTATTATTGTTGTAACTATTATCTTTATCTCTATTTTCACTGTTTAACCCAGTGGAATATTTATCTTTATCATAATCATTAGTCAGCATTGCATTTTCAATATTATTTCCCTTTTCATCATCATTTATAATATCTTCTTCGCTCTTCTTTTCTTCTTCTATTCTATCCAGTTTTTTTCCATTTGTACTTCATTTTTTCCTGTCTCAAAAGCTCCAAATACAGTTCTTCTAAAATCTTCAAAAAGATCCTTCATAAACTCAGCCAGTTCTTCATAGTCAATTTTCTCCATCTTTAATATTCAACAAAGTCAAACTGTTTTAGAGTCATAAATTTTTAATTTTACAGTCCATCCAGCTGCTAACAAAGATGTAATCCACAGTCAAAAAGCCAAGTCCTTTTGTTCCTTTTTTGTCAATCTTTATTCACATTCATTCTTATCCAAATAGTCCAGTCTTTCCACTCCTTTATTTGTTATTAAAAGTTTCAGTCCAATTTTTGTTCTTCTCCATCTCAATCCAATGTTATCTTTTATACAATAACAGCTGCTTTATTCAAAGTCCACAGCTGTTCTTTGTTCAAGGCCGCTGCTGTCCAAACACCATAAAAGTATTTCCACAACAACAATTTTTCCAACCGCCAGATGGCACTCTCCAGTCAAATTTCTTTTCTCTATCCTATTAAAGTTTTCTGTTTTCAATCAGTTCTAATTTTCCAATTATTCCTTCCAAGTTTACTTTCCAAATTTCTTTCATCATTATCCAGTCTTTAAAACACAATTCTAAATCTTTAATAGTTGGGCTTTAGTTACAGGTCCCTTTAATTTTGTTCCACCATTGTATCCACATATTAACAGCCGCTTCCTGATTTCCGGTCTCTTCCCCCCCCCCTTTAAATTAGAACGTTTCTTTTAAGATTTTCTTTGGGCAGTGTGACTCACCAGCCTCCATCTTCTTCAACTTCTCCAGCACATATTTCAAAAATTTTCTTTCCCAGATGACTCCAAACGCTGTTTCAAATCCTTGCAGATGTGAACCGCCGTGGCTAAGGATGACATGGAATGGTCGTCTTCATACGCCGCCGGTCGAGGAGACAAAGCCGGCTCCCTGGGGGGTTTGCAGCCCCCCCAATCCGCCGACAGGCACTCCTCTTCTTCCCCACCCCACCTGGGTGGTTCTGACCCGGTCCTGACCAGACCGGGTTCCCGGGCGGCGCAGATTCGGGGCTTTCCCACAGGACACGTGGAAAGCTCTGTACCGCCGCGGCACTGGCCATGCCTTCTCTCCACCTTATATGTCCCTCAGGAGTTGGGCGGCATACAAATCTATTAAATTAAATTAAATTAAATGTTTACACAGACATTGTAGAGCTCCAGATAGGGGGTGACTTCTATGTGCCATTACTGCGCTGTGTGCCTGTGCGGGGGCAAGACAATGATCTCATCACAATGACCTATGACCGTCCACATTGTGTACTGGTCAGCAAACATCACATTGATACCATTATAGAAATCAAAACCAATTAGGACAAAAACGTGCATTTTTATCACAGGAAGGTGATTGTCAAGCTTCATTTTAAGCCTCGGAAAAGTGAAGGATGGTTGTAATCAAGGAGCACGGGAGCCCTCAAGACTACGTTGCTTATTATAAGGCACAAGCCAGTGGCGGCCTTCCAGGCTGTCGAGGAGCCCCCATTATGTATGGGCTAGGTTTAGGGGGTCTGTTCCATGGGCTTTTTCGAAAAGCAATGCCTTTTTTGAGGAGGATTAGAAATCATTAAGCCGCATGTGAAATCTGCTGCCAAAAACATTGTCAGAGATGTTGCAGGGCATCTTGTATCCCATGTTGTTGAGAGGGGACAGGATGGATCAGGGATGTTCATAGCCAGGAAGAATTACGCATTGGGCCCGCCTATTCTGTTTAAAAAGAGAAGACTTGTGAAAAAGCCCCATCATACCAAGAGGAGATGTGCGCAGAAGAGGAAGCCCTGTGACAAGGAAGACATATTCTAATACAATATGGCATTTATTCATTTTGCTTCAGAGGAATGTGTTAAATCAGAACTGGATCTTTTTCAACTGGTGCCTACACAGACTAGTATTGAAAACAGTATCTATATCGAGATCCCTCCTTTATCAGTGCTAAAGAGCTGAGGTGGCGTAGCAGTTAGAGTGCAGTACTGCAGGCTACTTTAGCTGACTGTGATCAGCAGTTCAGCTGTTCAAATCTCACCGGTTCAGGATTGACTCAGCCTTCCATCCTTCCGGGGTAGGTAAAATGAGGACCCTGATTATTGGGGCCAATGTAAATATACATTGCTTAATGGTGTAAACCGCTTAGAGAGTGCTTGCACTATGAGGCGGTATATAAGTCTCATTAATAAATAAATAATAAATAACACCCAACGCTCCCCTGGAATTTTTTTATCACAGGGCATGGTAAGCATTACACGGTTAAACAACACCCTGCTGTATGTGAGTTGCAAGATTATAAAGGCTGATGGGACGGATATTGATGATGGGGCAAGGGTGGCCCTAACCAACTACCCCATAGCATCGCTGTTTAACCAGCTGGATGTTACCTTGGGAGATCGGCTCATTACACAGAGCCATCATTGCTATTCTTATCGGGCCGTGATTGAACTGATTCTGAACTTTGGTGGTGATGCACTGGGTACACAATTTACAGCTGGCGGGTTTTACAAAGATGACTTGGACCTCATGGAGAGTACTCTACTGACAGCCGCTGGGAACTCCAGTTTCAAAGCGAGAGCAAGACACACAGCCGGTAGTCATAAATGGGACCTGCTTGGACCTCTGCATAGCGATCTGTTTTTTCAAGACAGACTGCTAATTAACAGCATTGATGTGAAAGTCAAACTCACAAGAAGCAGAAATGAATTTTGCGTGATGAAGGATGACAATGAGAATTACAAAGTGCAACTCCTGATGGCTTCTCTCTTTGTAAAACATGTAAAAGTAGCCCCAGGAGTGAGCCTTGGCCATGCAGCAGCTTTGCTCACCTCCAATGCCAAATACCCCATTGATCGAGTGGGGATGAAGGTTTACAGCATTCCTGCAGGTAGCCTTGTGTGTAATCAGGAAAATCTATTTCTGGGGCAGCTACCTAAACAACTAGTGATTGGGTTTGTGGGCATTGCATCTTTTAGTGGGGATTATGAAAGAAACCCATTCAATTTTCAAAAATGCAATGTCAATTTTTGCACCCTGCATTGTGATGGCGAGCAGATCCCCTCAAAACCTCTTCAGCATGATTATGAGCACGGTCTTTTTGTGAGAGAGTACATGCAGATGGTGCAAGCAACAGGCAAAGGTATGAAAGACAGGATACTGTTAATCAGTTGGGAAGAGTTTAACCGAGGGTATACTTTGTATTGTTTTGACTTGAGTCCTGATCAGGGGTGCTCTGAGCACTATTCTTTGATCAGGAATGGTAACCTCAGAGCCAAAATTAGATTTGCACAACCCCCTCCCCAACACCATCAACATGATTCTCTATGCAATCTTTGAAAACCTTATTGAAATAAGTCACACACGGAATGTACTTTTTGATTATATGTGAGTATGGACACACTGCAGCTCCTCTACTTGTTCTCTGGAAATACTGCCTTTCTAGGGGTCTATCCTTGTGACCTGCTACCCCAGAGACAAATCTCTAAAAGACTTTTTGGATTAATTGTAAATACCCACCCTCACACTCTGCCTGGTGAACACTGGCTGGCTCTCTACTTCCCATCTCCCGGATATGGCGAATTTTTTGATTCTTATGGAAGACCGCCGGATAGCCCTGACTTTACTGGCTCCATAGTGATATTTTTAGAACAGCAAGCTGAGAAGTACACATTTCACCAACGCCAACTGCAACACCCCAGCGCTGTGACCTGCGGGCAACACTGTGCGTTTTTTCTACTGAAAAAAGGAGTGGGACTTCCGGTGGTGCCGTTTCCCGTTCTAAGAAGCAAAAAGGACAGGGCTCTGTCCCAATGCTTCTATTTTCCTGTCAGGGGACCAGATTTGGTGCGATCGAACACGAAGAGTCCGATCGATGGAGAGGGGAAATACTGAAGTCTTAGAGGCAACTTGCTATTGCCTTGTAGGACGGGGCTAAACCCCTCAACTCTGACTGGAAAGAAGAACCGGCAGTTTCTGACCGGCCATTGCGGAGACGACCACAAAGAAGGAAGGAGAAAAGACAACAATAAGCTACATCGGAGATTTTGAGATTACGTAAAATCGGAGGTGCAGAGTGAGTGAGCTTGAAATTGAGCAACAGATGAGGAGGCGGCAAACCAAATTGAACTGCTGTAAGAGTTGAATAAACGCTGAAAGACCGGAGTCACTTGTGAGTGACGAGGCAAAAAGTTTAAGAGCACTTTTACCAGTGAAAGGATTGGAGCTCCGTAGAATACACATTGAGAGAACTCTAAACTTTGAAGCTAACGATCCTGAATTGCAGCTATACTAAAGACAGAAAGCTTTGGTCTCTGCTGTGGGGATTTGGATCCTGTTTCTCCTGAGAGGAATAGAGATACGAAGGTACTTGTGATATTTGTGATATCTGAGCAGCCATTTCTAAGACACTTTGTAGCACTTAAAGAGACAGTGAATAAGAATGTATACTTTTCTTTTGAAACGGCTTCTACTTTAGCTACTGATTGAAACACGAAAAAGAAAGATAAAAGGACTATTAATTGACTGAGTTTACAACTAAAAAAAAACTTTTTGAACAGTTGGGAATACATTACAAAGAGACTTGTCTTTGAAATAGCCAAAATCATTGTGGAGAACTGGGGTCTCAGTAAAAGTGAGAAGCAAGGACTATAACCTAACTACTTACAAATCAACTACTGTGGGGTGAGACTGATTGATATTACCATCCAGTTTTTCCTTTTGGATGAAGTCTTGAATAAATTGTTAATTATCTATAAATATTTATCTTAAAACTGTAAAACCTATATTAACTAATTTGGTTGGTTGTATTAGTAATCCTTAAGGTAAGATAAGATATATGTATATATATATGTCTTTGGGTATTCGGGTTTTCTCCCGCGTGGAATTGGAAGTGTCTTGGCGACGTTTCGATGAAGTCTCATTCATCATCTTCAGGCTGGTGTCTTCTGCTTCCTGCTTCTAGGAGCAATATGAGATTGCTGCTGTTTCTTCCTTTTAACTGCCAGTGGAGCTTTGAACTGATAGGAAGGGAGCTTGGCTGTGTTCTGATTGGTTGGAGGTGTGTTCTGATTGGTTGGGGGCTTGGCTGTGCTCTGATTGGCTGGGGGGTTAGCAGTGCTCTGATTGGCTGGGGGTGTTCTCAGGTTACTCTGACTTGCAGGGGCATTTGAGCTGGTGAGCTGCATTGCTGCTGTTTGGCTTCTGGTTCGTGGTTGTGCCACATCTTCATGGAGGGTGTCAGTTTGCTTCATGTATGGATTGGAGGAGTTTAAAGTGGCTAATGATGCAGCTGTAGTATGGCTTCTGGTTTGTGGTCGTGCCTCATTGGTGTGGGTTTGGGTTTGCTTATTGCGTGGATGTGTGGTGGTGACATCCTGTGTGGTTTTCGTGAGTGTGGGTTTGGTGTCATTCTTTGTGTTAGGGACTCGTTTGTCAATAAGGGCAGGTTTCCAAATGGCTGGTAGGCGGGAGGTGTCATCTCGTTTATTCATGCTGTGTGGGCGTTTTTCTATCTCGATGGCTTCTCTGATTATTCTGTTGTTAAAGTGTTCAGTTTTGGCGATAGTTCTGGTCTTTTTAAAGTCGATTTCATGTCCTGTGGCTTTAAGATGTTGGACCAGGGAAGAAGTTGGTTCCTCTTTTTTGACTGTGTTCTTGTGTTCTTCAATGCGTGCACTTATTCTTCTGTTGGTTTGTCCAATGTATGTGGTGGGCAGGCGGTGCATGGAATTTCATATACTCCTTGATTTTCTAACTCAATTTTGTCTTTGGGGTTTCTTAGGATGGTGGATATTTTTCGGTTTGTGAAGAATGCTGTCTTGATGTTGTGTTTGTGGAGGATCTTGCTGATTCTGTCTGTGGTGCCTTTTATGTATGGGAGGAGGGCTTTGCCGTTTTCTTGTTCTCTGTCTTGGATTTTAGTGGGGGTTTCTTTTTGGATTAGGTTGGTGATCTTATTTCTTTGGAATCCATTGGATGCTAGTACGTTAGTGAGCGTATTTAGTTCGGTTTTTAGGTGTTGTTCGTCAGCTAGGCGTTTTGTTCTGGAGATGAGTGTCTTGGCTACAGAGTTGATCTGTGCTGGGTGGTGGTGTGAGAGTGCATGCAGATAGTGGTTAGTGTGGGTTTTCTTCTGGTGGATGGTGTGTCCTAGGGAGCCATTGGATTTCTTGTAGACTAAGACATCCAGGAAGGGAAGTTGGTTGTTAGCTTCTGTTTCCATGGTGAACTGTATTTTGGGGTGTAGGCTGTTGAGGTGTATGAGGAAGTTGTCCAGTTTTTCTTTCCCGTGTGGCCAGATTATGAAGGTGTTGTCTACATATCTGAGCCAGAGTTTGGGTTTGTGATCAGATTTTTCTAGAGCTTGGGTTTCAAAGTGTTCCATGTAGAGGTTTGCAATGACAGGTGAGAGGGGTGATCCCATGGGTGCTCCTTCCATTTGTTTGTATTTTTGTCCGTTATAGATGAAGTATGTGTTAGATAGGCAGTGGTTGGTCAGATCTAGGATGTGCTTGGGGGGTTATATTTGTTTTGGATAGCTGTCAAGGCTTCTTTGATTGGCACTTGGGTGAAGAGGGATATGACATCGAAGCTCACGAGTAGGTTGCTGGGCTGTAAGTTTTGTTTCTTTATGATCTCTATGAACTGGAATGTGGACAATGAACCAATCTTTAATTAAAGATAAGGAATTTAGAGATTGGCTTGAGAAAGAATTAGAAATATTTTTAAAAATAAATAAATCAGATGAGATTACACCCCAAACTCTGTGGGATACAACAAAAGCATATATCCGTGGACTAATAATATCATATACATCAAAAAAGAAAAAGGAAAAAAGTGCCTATTTGAATTTTTTATATAAAGAGTTAAAAACAAAAGAGTCAGAATTACAGTATGATCCACAAAATAAGTATACAAAAGAACAACGAGATTTAATAAAACATAGAATAAATCTCAATACCCAAGAAGAATTAGCCACAAATATAAGAATGGCCAAGCAACATTATTTTTAGAACGCAAATAAGCCAAGTAGATGGCTGGCTTATAGATTAAGAAAACAAAAAGAAGCTAAAATAATAGATAAATTAGTAGATGATGAAGGAACGATTCATAGGGAGGAGAAAAAAAGTATAGCATTAAAATTTTATTAAAAACTTTATGCTAGCGAAGAAATAAATGAAGGGAAAGTTAAGAACTATTTAGATTTTGCAAATGTTAAGCAAATTACTGAAGACCAAAAACAAGCTCTGAATAGACCTATCACAAAGACGGAACTGCAAGCTATCATAAAACAACAGAAAAATAATAAAACCCCGGGACCGGATGGTTTACTGGTTGAGATATACAAAAATATACCAAATATTTTTGAAGATTTTTTGTTGCAGCTTTTTAATGATATTTTAGAAAAGGCACAGATACCATCATCTCGGTCCAAAGCCCTAATTACACTGATCCCTAAAGAAGACGCAGAACATGAATTAATTCAAAACTATCGGCCTATATCCCTCCTCAATGCAGATTACAAAATATTCATTTCCATTATAGCACAAAGATTCAAGAAAATACTGAATGAACACATACACCAGGATCAAAACGCCAAATTAAAAATAATTTAAGAACAATAATAAATACTCTTGAATACTATGAGGAACATCCCGGCAAGCAACTTGCACTGGTTTTCCTTGACGCCCAAAAGGCATTTGATAACGTAAATTGGAATTTTATTATTTATCAATTGGGAAAAATGAATTTTGGGACTAAATTTATAAAATTAATCCAATCAACATACTCAAAACAAGTGGCTTCCATTATAATAAATGGCGAATGCACAGAAAAATTTGAAATCCAAAAAGGAGTTAGACAGGGTTGCCCACTATCTCCTCTGCTATTTATATTAACATTGGAAACATTATTAATAAAAATAAGAGAAGATCAAGAGGTTAAAGGTTTAAAGATTAGGAAGGAAGAATATAAGACTCAAGCCTTTGCCGATGATTTGGCCTTTATAATTGAAGAACCACTTGAATCTGGACCAAAATTAATAAAATTAATTGAGGAATTTGGAGAAGTAGCGGGACTTAAAATAAATAAAAACAAAACTAAAATTATAACCAAAAATCTTACAAAATCGCAGATTAAGCAATTGGAAGAATTAATAGGTATGCAGGTGGTGAAAAAAGTAAAATACCTAGGAATTTGGCTCACGGCAAAGTGCTCAACAATTAAGGAAGAAAATTATACCAAATTATTAACTCAAATTAAAAAGGATTTGGAGAAATTTTTTCTCAGATTTGACAAAGATAACATCAAAATTTATTTGGCAAGGAAAAAAACCGAGAATAAGGCAAAATTCATTTCAAGATGTTAAAGAAAGAGGTGGACTGGGTGTCCCAAATTGGCAATTATATTATTATTCGGCAGGTTTATCTTGGATTAGAGAATGGATACAGCTTAAAAACAGTAGAACCTTGACGATTGAAGGGCATGACCTTCATCTGGGATGGCATGCATATATCTGGGATGATAAATATAAAGTACACACTTATTTCAAAAAACATTTATTAAGAAATTCACTCCTTCAAATTTGGCTACAAATTAAAAGACAACATTATTCAAAAATTCCAATTTGGTATTCTCCCGTTGAAGCCCTTAAACATCCCAGTTTAATGTCTTATGACAGAGCTATAAAATATAAAGAATTAATCAATGAACAGGGAAATTTGAAGTGTAGAGATGAATTGGCAGAAGGAGGTATAAATTTAGACTGGTGGACATATACCCAAATCCAAGCAAAGTTCTACAAAGATAATAAGACATATGGTTTTCAGAAGGAATATAGCAACTTTGACAGGACATTTCTGGGGCCGGAAGATAATTTGATTGGAAAAATTTATAAATTTTTAATAAAATATAAATTAGAAGAGGAGATAGTAAAAGAACCAATGCTGAGATGGGCCAAAAACTTTGGATATTCAATAGATTTAGATAAATGGGAAGAAACTTGGATGACAAATTGGCGGATGACAATGTCAGTGGCCTTCAAGGAGAACCAGTGCAAGATGTTTTATAGGTGGCACCTTCCACCGACAAGAATTGCAAGGATTTCTCAGAATTCATCTGCCTTATGTTGGAAATGCAAAAAAGAAATAGGCACATACTATCATACCTGGTGGACCTGTAAGAAAGCTAAGAGCTATTGGGCCATTATAGGGAAGTGGATTAAAGAAATAACCCAGGAAGAAGTTTTTAATAAACCCGAGTTTTTCTTGTTAGGCATCATTGAACCAAGAGTTAACAAAGATATCCATTACATTACTATTCACATTCTAACGTCAGCTAGGATTATATACGTGCAGTTCTGGAAAAACAGTGAAACGCCTACAGAGGAGGACATAATTAGAAAGATAATGGACTGCGCTGAGATGGACAAATTAACAAAGGAATTAAAGGATAAACAAGAATCAGACTTTTATATAATATGGAACAAATTTTATGATTGGTTAAGAAAAAGAAGGAATGTATAAAATGTATATCTGCCAACTCTGAATAATATAAGATATTTGTGTGTAAAAATTCATTAAATGTAACACGGTATATTTATATTAATATAAGTAAAAATTATAGATTTAAAAGGCTATATAGATAATACGGATATAGTTGTTTATTATGGTAAAAAAAATGTAACTTAAATTATGTAAAGTTCCGAGGATAGCTTATTGGAGTTAGGGGCTAAACAGAAAAGCCCAAAATGTTTATTTGTTGTTGTGTATGTCACTGTTGTATTGTTGTATAGTTTTGTGTATTTAATTAAAAAAATAAAAAAATATTAAAAGAAAAAAGAAAAAAGAAAAAAGGAGTGGACTATGAAAATACTTTAAAGATGTACACCAATGCCAATATTAAAAATGATCAAATGGTAAAGCTGTTTGTAAAAACTATAAAGGTGGGAAGGGTGTTTGGAACCTGTAACCATCACCAGTGCATGCAGACATGCCTGCCTTACTGTAAAATAAAGAAAAAGACTTAAACGTTTTACTTGTTTCACAGCTTTGCGACCGCGGCGATTACCGCAGGAATATAAAATCGGGGTGTCTTGAAGTGTTTGCTGTCTAGGTGTTATTAATTCGGAGTCTGCAAAATATAAAGCAAAGCCTGTCAGTATGCTCCAGCAACATTTACATTATCATAAATAAAAACTTATTTACTTACCATTGCTGGGAGATAATGTAAAACCATTCACCATTTCACAGGCTGTCTGGTAATTACTCTGCGTCTCATCGATAAAATTACAACATGCCATGTGGCAGGCGTACAAAACGGGTCTGAATAAAAAAAAATTCTTTATCTATTTTCTTTATTTATAACCCCTGCAACAGAGTTTGTTGCATTCTGCTGGCTGGGGCCTTGTGTCAGAGCATGCGATGCTAGCTTTTGCTGTTGTTTTAAAAACATCTTTGGAATAAGTATTTGCCATCTTCAAAAGACTGCTGGAATTAAATCGCTACCTGCACAAACTCCTCTGCCCTTGCAATGACATTTATTTATTTATTAAAATTAAAATTTTTTTTAATTTTTTAAGTTAATTAATTTAACTTGCGCATGTCCAGAATCACGGGGGTATGACATGCCCGGGCATGTCCCGAACAAGGCCTACCCCCCCCCTTTTTTTTAACTAAGAGACACAAACACGCATGCCTGGAATTGCAGTCCTGACATGCCTGAACAAGTCTTAACCTCCTGGCTGCTTGCCTCTTGTGAGCATTTTAATTCCTGTTAATATTCCTTGTCTTTTGCTATGAAGGGTGGGGTGGGGTGGGGCAGAATAAATTTTATTAAGGCCGTGCTTCACATGAGGATTTTAGGGTACAATTGGCAAAATATATGTCTTTAGATTTTTACAAAGGTAAAAACTAGCTGCGGGTTTTAAAAGGGCTGTGGTGTTGTCCCCCCCCCCCGCATTCGAGGAAGTGATTTTAAAACTGCCTGGAAATAAATACCTTTTAGAAAAAAGGGGATTAAATGCAGGCCCTGGCTGCCATTTAGGGGCTCCTTTTCCCCCAGCTTTTGAGGCACTGATTTTTATAACTCCACAAAAATTAAAAGTATCAATAGGACAGAATGATTACAAATAAAAAGCACTTTTTATTTCACAGCCCCCCCAAAGTAGGATTTGTTTCCCAAAAAAACACAGGCCCATAGAATTAGTCTAGGGCAGTGGTTCCCAAAGTGGGCGGTACCGCCCTCCGGGAGGCGGTGGCAACCCTTAGGGGGGTGGTGAGAGGCAAGGTTGGCGACAGGGGGGTGGTGAGAGGGGCCAGGGGGGCAGTAGGTGGTTCACCATGCTTTTGCACTTGAAGCTCCCTCGCGTTCCTCGCTCTTGTGTGCAGGGCAGTCCATTCTGAAAGAAAACGCGAGATGTTTTCTTTCAGAATGGGCTGCCCTGCACAGAAGAGTGTTACACGGAGTTACAAGTGCTAGATATGATTCCCGTCTCGCAGCCCGCCCAGCCCCCACGCAGGCTCTGCTCCGCCCCGCACGACTGGTCACCCCAAACTGCATCCCACCGCACAACGGGCATCCTACCTAGCACTTGAAGCTCTCTCGCATTCCTTGCTCTTGTGTGCAGGGCAGCCCATTCTGAAAGAAAATGCGAGATGTTTTCTTTAAGAATAGTCTGCCCTGCACCCAAGAGCATGGAATGCGACGGAGTTACAAGTACTGAGCGTGGCACAGCGACGAGGGAAGCCGACCACTCCCAAAGCTGCTCGGGTGAGCGCTTGCAGACCCGCGGGAAGGCCCTGCTGCGGAACCTGCGCATGCGTGAACTTTCCAGCCAGGTGTCCCCGTTGCCTAGCAACCCAGCGCACGCAATTCGGCGGGCTCCCCTCCGGCATGGCACACCTGTGGATCTCAGCCCAGCTGCCCCCCGACATCAACCCCAACAAGGTGCCTGTGGCCTTCGGACGCCGTGGCCTCCCCAAGCTCAATGAAGAGCTGCAGCACCCTGAGCTGCTGACGCGTCAGCCAGCCTTGATGGCGCTCTGCGACCTGGTGCACGACCCGGAGAACGCTTACCAAGCCATCGGCCTGGGTCAGCGGTGGCGGCCTGGCCACGGCTGGCGGGAGGGAAGGGAAGGGAGGGAAAAAGGAAAGAAAAAGGAAAGAAAGAAAGAAAGAAAGAAAGAAAGAAAGAAAGAAAGAAAGAAAGAAAGAAAGAAAGAAAGAGAGAGAGAGAGAGGGAGGGAGGGAGGAAGACAGAAAAAAAGAGAAAGAAAGATGGTAGAAAGGAAGGAAGATAGACAGAAAAAGAAAGGAGGGAGGGAAGAAGAAAAGAAAAAGGAAAGAAAGAAAAAGAAAAAGAAAGAAAGAAAGATGGTAGGAAGGAAGGAAGGAAGGAAGGAAGAAAGATGGTAGGAAGGAAGGAAGGAAGGAAGACAGACAGAAAACAAAAGGAGGGAGGGAAGGGAAGGGAGGGAAGAAGGAAAGAAAGAGGAAAGAAAGAGGGAGGGAGGGAGGGAGGAAGAAAGAAAGAAAGATGGTAGGAAGGAAGGAAGACAGAAAGAAAGAAAAAGATGGTAGGTAGGAAGGAAGACAGACAGACAGACAGAAAGAAAAGAAAAAAAGAAAAAGAAAGATGATAGGAAGAAAGACAGAAAGAGAAAGAAAGAAGGGGGAAGGTAGAGAAGAAAGAAAGAACGAAAGAAAGACTTGTGACCACAATTGAGCCTAACATTTTGGTTGCTAAGCAAGAGCATTGTTAAGTGAGTTTCACCACACTTTACAAGTTGGCCATGCCCACCCGGTCACCTTACCACTAAGCCACGCCCACCTGAGGGGGTGGGGTGGGGGCGGTGAGGATGAGTTTGTAGCACCAAGGGGGCGGTGGACTGAAAAAGTTTGGGAACCACTGGTCTAGGAGTTAATCTAATCATGTCCCCAGAGGCTTGACTGTCATGAAAATAGGGCTATGGCCTTGCACCACACCTTATCTGTTAGGGTTACTCAAGCTTATCTTGATGGGCTTAGGCCAACACATCATATCCGGCACCACGTGGGGTGGATTATGCACATCACATCCGGGGAGGAGGGCTGTGCACATCATATCCGACCATCCCCACCCTGCTGGCCTTCCGTAAAGCCATTAAAACATGGCTCTTCCGGCAGGCGGGGTGAATAAAAAGATCAGATTCCCCATTAATGGTGTCTTTTTTTTAATAATGTTTGAATAATGCTTTTAATTTTTAAATTGTTCTTATTGTTCTTATTACACGTTCTTATCTATGTTGTACGCCGCCCTGAGTCCTGCGGGATTGGGCGGCCTATAACAGCGCTTATTAAATTAAATTAAATTAAATATCCAGAGGGTGGGGCTTGTCACATCACTTCCGCTTAGGGTCATGACCTGGTGATGTAATCAACACATGGCTTTGTTTACTTTGATGACATCACTGATCAAAAGTACTGATAATTTTCATTTAAAAAAGGTATGAACTACCATATTTTTCAGAGTATAAGACGCATCTTTTTGCCCCCCAAAAGAGGCTGGAAATGTTGGTGCGTCTTATACACCGAATAAGCTATTTTTGGCCTCCAGAAGCCCTGCCCCCGCATCCCATTTTTGTGAAAAACGGGCCATTATTTGAAAAAATGGGGGTGTTTTTGCCTTCCCCCACCCCCTAGGAGCGCTCTGCAGGCTTCCCAAACCCTCTGCATGCCCTGCTTTTGCAAAAAAATGAGTGAAAAACGGGCCATTTTTTGCAGAAATGGTGTTTTTGCCTTCCCCCACCCTCTAGGAGTGCTCTGCAGGCTTCCCAAACCCTCTGCATGCCCTGTTTTTGCAAAAAAATGAGCAAAAAACGGGGCGTTTTTCTCAAAAACTGGTGTTTTTGCCTTCTAATTATCCATCTAGCATGACTGGAGAAGGAATTCTGGGAGTTGAAGTCTACTAGTCTTAAAGCTGTCAAGTTTGAAGACCCCTGGGTTAGGAGTTAGGGGTGCAAGGGTCTTCAAACTTGGCAAGTTTAAGACTTGTGGACTTCAACTCCCATTCCTGAGCTAGCATGACTGGAGGAGGAATTCTGGGAGTTGAAGTCCACAAGTCTTAAAGCTGTCAAGTTTGAAGTTTGTAAAAAGTGTACATGGTTATAAAAAGTATTCTGCTACACTGGTATTTTATTAAATAATATATTACTACACCATTTGGTTCAGAATACTTTTTTCCTTGTTTTCCTCCTCTAAAATATAGGTGCGTCTTATACTGCAATGCGTCTTATACTCAGAAAAATACGGTATATCTACTGTCCTGGCAAGATCCTGGCAAGAATCATCACTCTTGATGATACTGTAAGGTCAATATCTAAGCTAAGAAACTACCTAACAAGGTTGAAGATCAGTGGAATACTGCAGGAGAAGGGGAACCAACCCATCTAGCAGCAGGAATTCCAAAATCAGATCCAGAAGGTAATGGCAAGCCACTTTTGTACTGGTACTAGTAAAACCGTATGGTTCTGGATGTAGTATTTAAATGAAACTAAGTGTCAGTTGATGGAAGTACATAGCTTGGCAGGTATTCCTTTAGTTCAATGTTCTCCAAACTTGGCAACTTTAAGGTACATAGACTTTAACTCCCAGAATTTCCCAGCCAGTTCTAGTTATGGGAAAGAATACTGGGTTTTCACAAGTAGATCTAGAAGTGATGATAGAACCCAATGTGAGCTGCAAGGAAGGATGATCGCTGATGGTCACTGATATTGTCACTATTGATAAAGAAATTTCTAGATATAAATGTATGTACTGTATACACAGATATGGAGACATAAATAATTGGAATATGGAATGTAATGGGCATGAACCAAGGAAACTTGAGATTGACAAAATGGAAATGAAGCATACTAAATTGAATGTTTTAAGACTAGGGGAGCTTTGGTAGACCAGAATGAGCCATTTTAAATCAGATTATAGTATGCAGGACATGAGTCTCATAAAGGAATGGAGTGGCTATGTCACTCCACAAAGATATTGGTACATATGTACTCATTTTTAAATAATAAAAAGAAACAGGATTTTATCGTTCAGAATTAGTGGATATTCAGTGATTCTTTCATGAGCATCTTCCCCAACTGTCCAGGATACTCACCTGCCTCTTGCAGCTGCTTGTTCTCTTGGTGTGCTTGTTCCAGAGTAGCAACCATCTTAGAATCTGTTCAGGCACACACAGGCAGACTTATCTCAGAAAGAGATACCAATCCAAAGGGCAATGCTGAGGCCAACAAAACAGTCTCATTTGCCAAATGGGGATGTTTAAAAGTGTTGTCTTCCCTGGCTTTTATTGGGACAACTAACATAGTTTATCCAACAGAGGACTATTCAGCATGCTCATATAAACATTATCAGCTTTCCTGCTCATAATCCCCTTCTTGGATTTTCTTTGATTATTGTATCCTTAGAAAATTATCCCACACATTACCCAGAGCCACAGCTCAGTTTTAATATGGAACACTTTCTTATTCCTCAAGCAGAACCAAGCATGCAACCAAATTAAGCACAGCTACTTTGTTTTGATGCACTTCAAGGTTGAATGGTCTGTAACACAGTTGTAAAAAAAAAGCCAGGCATATTTTTGCTATTCATACACTAACTTTCTATCTTGCTTTCCTCTAGGTGTTCATGTAAGTTAGATAGCACTTTCTCCTACACTTTTTCTCTGCAATAGCAATCGAACATCAGGCTGAAAGAGAGATTGGCCCAAAGTCAAGTCATAAGCTTTTATGACTGAGGATGAATTTAAACGCAGTGGCGCAGTGGTTAGAGTGCAGCACTGCAGGCTACTTCAGCTGACTGCTAGCTGCAGTTCAGCTGTTCAAATCTCACCGGCTCAAGGTTGACTCAGCCTTCCATCCTTCTGAGGTCGGTAAAATGAGGACCCAGATTGTTGGGGGAAATATGTTGAACTCTGTAAACCGCTTAGAGAGAGCTGTAAAGCACTATGAAGCGGTATATAAGTCTAAGTGCTATTGCTTTTGCTATTGCTAAATTAGGGTCTTCCCTTTCCTGTTCCATCACCTTAATCCAACAATTCCCAACTATTTTTCAGATCAGTGGGGCAAAGTTGGAATTTTGAAAGAATGGTAGAGGTCGCTCACAAAATCTCTACTTTTGTGTGTAATCACAAAATGCCTGTCGGGGGTGGAGGGACAATCAGAGGGGAAATACTAATTTGCTGGATCTCACCTGACACAACTCTTTCTAGACTCCTCCTTTTTTAGATTCTGTCTACTATGCATGTTTATCTTTCTCACCTGGGTAGGTGAGCATACTTTCCAATAAAGCAATGAGTTTCAATCATCCTTTTTTGTGGGGGGACAAAGGCACTCTTGGGGGGAAAAAAACCACCTGGATATTGGGATTTTGTTTTGCTTCCCATTTTAATTTTTTTTAAAGTAAAACATTCAAGTGGAACCGGGCTTGAAACTTGTTGAACACCAAGGGAAGTATCTGCAGATACATTGGTGTTCCTGGGCTCCATGCTGGCAATCCCTAACTGGTCACTACTCTAGTTAATAGAGAAGTATGTTGCATCTACTGAGGCATAAGAGAGGGTTTGAAATGATGAAATGATAAATTATGCAAACTGTCACCAGGGGCAGTTTAAACTAGTTATTTTGCTTCCAGTGGTCATCTCAGTAGATATCTAGAGATCACACAGAGCAATTGACCCTTCGGCCACATCAATTTTTTTCTGATGGATCTGCTGCTTCCTACAAGTTCTCGATTGGTGGAAGCCAAAAGAAGGGAGACTGTTTCTTGGGGAATCCAAAAATGCCATGAAGTGCTCCAAGCTTTCCCCTTCCAAAAGCTAAGCAGGAGCTCTATCTTCTGCCACTAGGTAGTGGACCTAAGCCTAGATCCCAGGAAGTCTTCCTGAATTCCACCTTTATATTCTGATTCTAAGAGAATATTTTGGGGGCTGATGGATGCCCATCTCATAACCTATCAATCTTTGGAGAACACTTACAGTGTACCAGTCCCAGAGCGAGCAGCAACACATTCAGGGACACAGATGTGGCCAGCACAAGGGCACCAGTTACCATGGCAGCTCTGCATGTGAAAGCTGGTTTCCAGCATGCTGTAAAGAAAGAATTTGGGTTGCTCCTTCTCTCCCAGCAACTGCCCTTCCAGCCCCATATTACAAACTTTTTTGGGGAAAAATGCTTAAAATGAATCTTATCTTTTGCTAAATATATGTTTATTTGTTTATTTAATTCATGCCCAAAGAACGAGGACCTTCGTAAGAGTGCAGCATAGAAGATTTATTTAGGCTTATATACAAGAATCTGGTCAACTAAAGTTCATCACTAAATTGGTGCCAGAAAAGGGTAAGTTGAATTCAGGAAGAGATGCCCTTGGAGCACTTATGAGAATGGAACAATTCTAAATTAATAATGCACTTGACTCTTCCCCCATCCCTAGCTCTGTCTGCTCTTCTACAACAACTTAGTTAATTATTTCACATAGAGAGTTAATAATTTATTCTATGTACCTTCTTTGTCTATCTGAAGTAACTTCTTTTTTTAAAAATAGTTTTTATTAAATTATTTACATTTTAAAAAAAATACAAAAAACGAAACAACACACTAGGACAAAACACCAACAAACATACAACTATACCAGTGGTTCCCAACCTTTTTGTGATCGAGTACCACTTGGAGGTCCCGTACAGTCGCCGCGTACCACCTGGTTCCAGAGAAACTAAATTCGATCAGATATCACTTTATTTCCATAATTGTACCGTTCCTTTTTTGGCCCCGCGCATCCAGCAACTGGATTCTCGGGCCGCTGGGACCAGGTGGGTGGCGTGTGGCAACAGTTGTGTTAGGCAGTAAGCATTTTTGTGAAGTAAAAAATAACTAACTAAAAATCGTTCATGACCCCGAAAGTGTTCGCATACCACCTGGAAGGCCCTCGCGTACCACTAGTGGTACACGTACCACAGGTTGGGAACCACTGAACTATACAATATAACCTCTAAGGTTATTTTACAGCAATTAATATCGATGATTTATATTTATATAATTTTAATAATTCACCTATATCTATAATCTTTTCCAATAACATATTTCCTTTTAAACTCAGTAAATATAGTTATACTAACGTTATGTATATAAAATATCTATTAATTAGTAACTTCTTTCTGCCTTTCTTCCAAGTTTCAAATGCTTTGGGCTCTTTCTCATGGAAACTATCTAGGTGATAGCTTGGCCTATTCCTAAATAAAGTTCCTATACATAGACCTTCCTGAGAAGCTTGGTCTTGCTTTCCATACCTGGAGAACAATCTGCAGGCAGCAGCTCTACTTCTTTCCCATTCAGTCTGATTGCTGGGTCAATAGGCTCATATGTACTCTCCACCTCTGGGTTCTCTTTGGAATCTGTTGGGAGGCAAAGGAAATTCTAATAAGACATTCCCAGTTGCATTTTGTGTTACTGGTATGTCCTCATTGTCAAGTGCAAGTAATCAGATCCACACAAGAAAGGTTCAAGTTGATTACTTTATTATATTCTATCTATAATGCTCGTCCTCCCCTGGGAACAAACAGAAAAAGTTCCATGGAATTTAGGAATAGGGACAATCCTAGATCTCTTGTGGCTAAATCCTCACTCAATCCCTCATCCTTGCCTGGTTGAGACTTTCCCAACATCACAAAGGGAAGGCCAGACTAAAGATATGAGAAGTTGTGAGGCATTTGGGATTGACATATTAGTCAAGACAGAAGAATACTGGTTAGAATTAATTCTTGGGATCACAACAATATCTCCTACCATTGATAGGAAGCTCCTTGCCTATTTCTTATTTTGTAATGAGAAATAAAAAGGAAAAGAGAGAAATAGAGTAAAGCTTCTCCCTTACTTGCCATTAATGTAAAACAAGTGAAAGATCTATTGGTTATCAATCTACTTATTAATATCAATTACAATCAACAGGAAGTATTCTATTAATGTTGCAGGAAATTTTTACTGAATGGTCAGAAATCAATCCTCTTCAGTGATCTGGAAAATCACAAATAATTTCATGACATCAACATTTTGCAATTCTGCAAAGTTTTAAATTATAATCTCATATACAGTATATCATACAATATATGACAGCTGGAACAAATGTTAAATATTCTGCATATTAAAATCATAGAATCAGAGGTTTAGAAGGGAACTCAGAGGAATTCCTATCCAACCCTCAGGAAGCTTCATACTATTCTGGACCATCCAGTTAACCATCCAGTCATTTCTTAAAACCTCCAGTGATTGCACACCCACAACTTCAAGAGGCAAGCTTTTGCTGACAGCTCTCTCAGTCAGAAAATTCCTCCTTAGTTCAAATTTGGATGTAAAGCTCTATACAGCTTCCACCCACCAGTTCTTGTCTTATCCTCAGGTGCCAGGGAGATTTTATTTTATTTTATTTTATTTACAGATTTTGATCTATGAAATCCCCTCATTTATGCTATAAATGATTCGTGCTATCATGAGTCTCCTTAGCCTTCTCATGTCTCCTTAAAGCCTTAAAGGAGAGTGAAGGGAAACATAGTGCTTTAGTAATAACCCTGTTTCTTTTGTAATAACTAGATTTTCAATTTCCACTTAAAATCACTTTCCCATTCATTTTCTTTCATTTGTAAAAAAAATTTTCCTTAAATTAGTGTTGGATGAGGTAATGCTTGCATTTGTTATCCCAAGGGTATCTGTGTTTAATTCATTGTTTGGGTCCCATCTTCCACAATGTTTAATATCCTTCCATAATTAAATACTGAGAATCCCAAACCAGAATGTGCTAATTGTCTTCTATTTCGTGCAAAGATGCAGTTTGTTGTTATCCCAACTGCTCCAGAAACATGCCCTCATCTGTACAAGAAACACAAATGAACTGACATTGAGAAAAAGTAAATGGCTATTTCTGATACTTCCAATATGGTCATTTATTTTTCAGGTTCATATTCGCATTCAACATTATTTAAACCATCTTTTTTATGTCATGGTGGACTCTCACTTGCATAACTTGAGTTTGAGATGCCCATACAATAAATCATCTATGCCCCCAGGGGTGGGTTCTAAATTTTTTTACTAACAGTTCTGTGGGCATGGCTTATTTTGTGGGTGTGTCTTGATGGTCATATGATGGTGGGCGTGGCTTCATGGTCATGTGAATGGGTGGGCATGGCTTCATAGTCATGTGACTGGGTGGGTGTGGCCAACTCAATGTCACTCACATCAAGGGGCGCCTCGCCTGGCCCCTCCCCTCTCAGCCATTCCTTGTCACACCCAGCCTCAATGTATCTATAGTTCTGTAAAAATGTTCACCTTTTTTCAACTTTATTATCTACATACTATAGATGTACTTTCATGGACCACTGAAAGGAGGAAATGGCTCACATGCTTTGCCCAAGAGTGTGATAGGCAACAGGCTTTTAAGGGCTGCCAGAAAGAAGGGGGGGCAATGTATTTTCCAAAGCACCAGAAGGCAAAACAAGAAGCAATGGATAGAAACTGAACAAAGAGAGAAGCAACCTAAAACTAAGGAGAAACTTCCTGACAGTGAGAACCAATATAGGTGCAGAAATATTTCAGTCATAATTTCACATATAAAATAGCCATTCGTGTAATACAACCTGCATATTGTTCAAACAGTAATTACTATTATGACTGATGTTTGACAGCAAGCCTAAAAGTCAAAGATCACAAGAGTGCTTCTTTCTCTGTATCTATACAAAACATCACATACCAGGAGTAGCATATTAAGCTGGACTTATGCAACCTGATGTACAAAATAAACACACACATATTTATGCTCTGGACATTGAATGCATGTAAATCCCTGAAAAATATGTGGTAGCCCTGGGCAAAAGAAAGGCAGTAAAATCACTCTAGGTGTAGGGACAGTGTAAAATATTAACACATGATAAATGAACAATTCAAAAAATAGCACAGAGTTTTCTTTCTTTTTCTCTCCCTTCCTTCCTCTTTCTTTCTTTCTCCTCTCTCTCTCTCTCCTTTCCTTCCTCTTTCTTTCTTTCTTTCTTTCTTTCTTTCTTTCTTTCTTTCTTTCTTTCTTTCTTTCTTTATTTATTTTCTCTCTCTCCTTTCCTCTTTCTTTCTTTCTTTCTTTCTTTCTTTATTTTCTCTCTCTCCTTTCCTCTTTCTTTCTTTCTTTCTTTCTTTCTTTCTTTCTTTCTTTCTTTCTCTTTCTTTCTCTCTTTCTTTCTCTTTCTCTTTTTTCTTTTTCTTTCTTTTTCTCTTTCTCTTTCTTTTTCTCTTTCTTTTTCTCTTTCTTGTTTCTTTCTCCCTTCCTCTTTCCTTCTCTTTCTTTCCCTTTCCCTTTCTCTTTCTCTTTCTTTGTCTCTTTTTCTTTCTTTCTTTCTTTCTTTCTTTCTTTCTTTCTTTCTTTCTTTCTTTCTTTCTTTCTCTTTCTGACTTCCTTTCTTTCTTTCTTCCTCTTTCTTCCTTTGTCTCTTTCTCTCTCTCTCTCTCTCCCTTCCTTCCTTCCTTCCTTCCTTCCTTCCTTCCTTCCTTCCTTCCTTCTTTCTTTCTTTCTTTCTTTCTTTCTTTCTTTCTTTCTCTTTCCTCTCTCTCTCTTATTAATTTTGAAACATATCAAATAGAAGTCAAAACAAATGTCCTGTGATGAGGAGAATTAGTTCTTAGTCCTTCTGATCAGCAGTCTTATTAATTTGACTAACATAGATATTCCATGTGCAGAGCATTACCCAACATCAATTTGGGTACTGCCACTAAGGTAGCATCCTGTCCCAGGTTACAGACTATGGGTAGTATATTATTTCCTACAGCCAATTAAAATCTGAAGTGTTTTTTCTGGCCTATGAGTTAGTTTTTCATTACTTACTGCAACTGTTACAAACAAGCTAATCAATCAATGTCAAATCAAGAGGTGCTTTAAGAGAGCTGAAAATCTTGCCCAACAGCAGCCAGATGGGCATGAAAACGTCTTCCTCTATTTCTGGTTTTAAAAAGCAATGAAGCTCACTAGAAACATCCATTATATTGAGCTACAGAACTGAGTCTACCTAGTCCATACATAAACGGTGGCACTTATACAATATATAGTCCCATTTCTTATTTCTCAAAATCATATCTCATATGGATGGGCAAATGGATGGCCATAATAATTACTCTGGGTTTCATAGGGCCTCTAAGAAGAGAAGAAACATACTTGTTTAACTCAGAAGTGACCAATACACAGTGGGGAGTCCCAGAACTCCCAGGAAGTTTTCCTGATCAGCGGCATCAGCGGTTGGGCGGGGAGTTTTCCTGCGTGGATTTTGCTGCCGCTGGTGGGGTGGTGGTGAAAAGCAAGCTCCAGGCGGTTGCAGGCGGCACTGCCCTGGGACATCTGCCTGGCCTCTCGGAGCGCCACCTGCCACCCCGGAGCTCACTTTTCACCACCGCCCCGCTGCCGCCACCCACCAGCCAAAGCCATGCAGGAAAACATCCCGGGAGTTCCAGGACGCCCTGAACTCCCAGGGAGTTTTCCTGCATGGCTTTTGCCAGCTGGCGGTGGTGGTGGGGGTGTGTGAAAAGTGAGTTCTAGGTGGTGGCGGGTGGCGCTGCCCTGGGACATCTACCTGGCCTCTCGGAATGCCACCTGCCACTGCCTGGAGCTCGCTTTTCACACACACCTGCCACCCACCAGCCAAAGCTGTGCAGGAAAACCTCCTGGGAGTTCAAGGACACCCTGAACTCCCGGGGAGTTTTCCTGTGTGGCTTTTTCCAGCAGGCAGCGGCGGTGGGGTGAAAAGTGAGCTCTAGGCGGTGGCGGGCGGCGCTGCCCTGGGACATCTGCCCGGCCTCTCGGAGCACCGCCCGCCACCGCCTGGAGCTTGCTTTTCACCCCCCGCCACCTGCCGGCCAAAGCCATGCAGGAAAACTTTCTGGGAGTTCCAGGATGCTCTTGTCTTTTTTGCTCAATTCACCATCTGCTTATTTCAAGTTTCTGTTATCTGTGTTCTTTAGAAAACTTAAGAGCACCTACAGTAGATTGTGGGTAAATGGATAAAATTTACATAGAATACATAGAATCATGGGGCTGGAACAGTGGTAGGATTCAAATTTTTTACTACCAGTTCTGTGGGTGTGGCTTGGTGGGCGTGGTTTGGGGGCATGGCAGAGGAAGGATACTGCAAAATCTCCATTCCAACCCCACTCCAGGGGAAGGATACTGTAAAATATTCCCTCCCCACTCCAGGGGAAGGATACTGCAAAATCTCCATTCCAACCCCACTCCAGGAGAAGGATACTGTAAAATCTCCATTCCCTCCCCACTCCAGGGGAAGGTTACTGCAAAATCCCCATTTCCTCCCGATCAGCTGGGACTCGGGAGGCAGAGAATAGACTGGTGGGGCCAGTCAGAGGTGGTATTTACTGGTTCACTGAATTACTCAAAATTTCTGCTACCAGTTCTCCAGACCTGGTCAGAACCTGCTGAAACCCACCTCTGGGCTGGAAGGGTCCTCAGAGATCTTCTAGCCCACCCTCCTGCTGAAGGCAGGAGAACTTATACCATCCTAGTCAAATGGTTGTCCAGTCTATTTTTGAAACCCTCCAGTGATGGAGCACCCACAACTTCAGGGGGAAAACTCTTCCATTGATTAATTGCTCTGACTGTTAGAAAATTTCTACTTACTGCTAGGTTGGATATCTCTTTAACAAGCTTCCACCCATTTCTTCTATTCCTGCCCTCTGGTCCTTTGGAGAATAATTTAATCCCTTTTTCCCTCTTACCCTACAAGTACTGGAAGACAATTATCATGTTTCATCTAATACTTCTCTTTGATATGCTAGACATACCTAGCTCCCACAAGTGTTCATTATCATTTGAATCCTTCAGACTCTTTATCATCTTTGTTGCTCTTCTCTGCACACTTTCTAGTGTCTCAATGTCTTTTTTCTATCATGATGACCAGAATGTATGCAGTATTCCAAGTGTGGCCTCATTAGTACAGTATAAAGCAGCATTATCACTTCTCATGATCTTGATAGTATCCCTCGTTTGATGCAGCCCAGGGCTGTATTGACCTTTTTTGGTAGCTGCAGCACATTTCAACCATTCTTCCAGTTATCTGTTCCTCTCCTCATCCTTAACAACCATCTGGTTAACATACAGTTAGGATGGTTCCAGTGAAGTATGTCTAGTCTAAGGAAGGGAAGAATTAGCCTGACATGAGAGCAGTCTTCCAGTATTTGAGAGGCTGTAACAGAGAAGAGGAGGTCAACTTATTCTCCAAAGCACCCGAGGGCAGGACAAGAAGTAACAGTTGGAAGATAATTAAAGATCCAATCTACAACTAAGGAGAAATCTCCTGATAGTGAGAACAATTAATCAATGGAAAAGCTTGCCTCCAGCTGTTGGACTTCACTAGAAGACCTCTAAGGTACCTTCTAACTCTATTGTTCTGTGTTCTATGTTCTTATTTTTTAAGTCCTTGCATATTGTTGGTAGGAAAAAAGAAAAATTTGGACAAAAAAAGGCAAATTTACATTATCTATGCAATAGATTGTTAAGTATTTGTTAATTTTTAAAGTAGTTTTGATCAACCAATTCTGAGGGTGTATAACTTCCCAAATTGGTAATTTGTGTTAAAATACATTCCTATTAATCTAAAATTAACGTTTATATTTTAACTTCCCAGAGGCTGGTAGGAGGAGCTGCTGCCTGTGAGTGGAAGAGACTGAGAGGAGAAAGCTAGATTCAAACTGCCCCCATTACATTTTAACTTCCCAGAGGCTGGTAGGAGGAGCTGCTGCCTGTGAGTGGAAGAGACTGAGAGGGAGTACAGAGGATAAAGGTAACAGATATACCTTTATCTGATAAGGTCAGCCCTTGCTGACCTTAATAGGGATACTAAAGTGACAGGTCAAGGTAGTTGTGATAATGATAACTCAAATAAGCAGGGGATCGTGGTCCAAGATGAAGAACTTACTTTGGAAAGGGAAAGTGTGAATCATGTATTACACAACAGTTACACAAGAGCAGCAAGGTATCCAAAAAGAGAAGCTACCTTCTGGTTGGTGATTCAATTGTAAGGGATGTAAATTTAGGAAAGGATATGGAGGTTTTGAAAGAGGTCAGGTGTCTGCCAGGTATTACTGCCTACAGAGACAAGAGGCGTATTCTTAAGGTAGTCAAGAATGCCAGTAATGGGGAATTCTTAAACGATTTGGCTGAGTCTGAAATTCTTCCAAACGCCTGGGCCGACCATAATCCTTTATGGATAAAATGGAAAGAGCCAAATAGTAAAATAAGAGCAAGATGGACCTTAAACCAAACAATAACAAGGGAAAAGATTATATTAAAATGATGCAGAAAGAATTAGACATCTTTTTTCGGATTAATACTAAAGAACAGACTTCCCTAAGAACTCTATGGGATACAACGAAGGCATACATAAGGGGGCTGTCCATAGCTTACTTGGCCAAATGTAATAAAGAGAGAAATAACAAATTAAATACATTAACAACTAAATTACACAAATTAGAGAAAACATTGCAAGAAGACCCCAAAGATTCTAAAACATTAGAGGACTTAAATATAACCAGGCATAAAATAAACTTGATAACGCAAGAGCACTTGGCCAGGAAACTTAAATTAGCAAAACAAAACTACTTCGAATCAGCCAACAAACCAGGAAGATGGCTCGCTTATAAACTTGCAAAAGAAAAAGCAGATAGAACAATTGACGCTCTTCAGGACCAAAACGGGGAAATACATACCAGAATCACTGAGAAAAAAAATATAATTCAAACTTTTTATACCGATCTCTACAAACAGGAAGACCCAAAAGACGAAGTAATTAAAGAATATCTCAATGAAAGCAATTTGCCAATCGTGCTGGAAGAGGACAGGAATATGCTAAATGACAAGATTACTTTAATGGAATTAAGAAATGCCATCGGTAAACAAAAGAATAATAAATCACCAGGTCCGGACGGTATCCCCTTTGAAATATACAAAAACTTACAAAGTTCATTAGAATTAGTAATGTTAGACTTATTCAATGAAACAATGGAAAAAGGGGAACTACCTGAGTCCTGGAAAGAAGCATAAACTCTGATATCGGTCACTCATGCCCTTGTCACCTCGCGTTTGGACTACTGCAATGCGCTCTACATGGGGCTACCCTTGAAGAGTATCCGGAGACTTCAGCTGGTGCAAAATGCGGCTGCGCGTGCTGTGGTGGGTGTGCCAAGGTACACCCACGTGACACCGATACTCCGCCAGCTGCATTGGTTGCCCATCGGTCTCCGGGTCCAATTCAAGGTGTTGATCACCATCTTTAAAGCCCTTCATGGCTTAGGACCAGGATATCTTCGGGACCGCATTCTGCCTCATACTTCCCTCCGACCGGTTAGGGCCCACAGAGTTGGCCTCCTCCAGGTCCCGTCGACCAAGCAATGTCGGCTGGCGGGCCCTAGGGGGAGAGCCTTCTCTGTGGCTGGCCCCGCGCTCTGGAACCAACTACCCCCAGAGACCCGGACTATCCCCACTCTGCTGGCTTTCCGAAAAGCCATTAAAACATGGCTTTTCCTGCAGGTGGGGGGGACAGCGTAATTCCATCTGAGCCTACCCCCAAGTATGTATGTGTCGAATGGATGTTGTTGTTTTAAATAATTGTTTTTAAATTTTTGTATTTGTTTTTAAACTTCATGTAATTTTTTGTTTATTCTTGTATTTCTCCTTGCTGTAAGCCGCCCTGAGTCCTTCGGGAGTTGGGCGGCATATAAGAATAACAAAATAAATAAATAAATAAATAAATATCCAAGGAAGATTCGAATAAACAACAGATCCAAAATTACAGACCGATTTCATTACTAAATACGGATTACAAAATACTCGCATCAATAATGGCTGAACGATTCAAAAAAATCTTAAATCGGATTATCCACTCAGATCAAAACGGTTTTTTTTACCCCACAGACAGATAAGGAACAACACTAGAATAATACTCAATATACTAGAGTACTACGATATACACATAGATAAACAACTAGCGCTTATATTTGTTGATGCTCAAAAAGCGTTCGACAACCTTTACTGGCAATTTTTTATTATACAACTAGAAAAAATGAAATTTGGTGAAAAATTTATAGGGTTGATCAGAGCTATATATAGTAATCAAACAGCAAAAATAATAGTAAATAACAATATAACAGGGAAAATAGATATTAAAAAAGGAGTACGTCAAGGATGCCCATTAGCCCCATTAATTTTCATATTAGCATTGGAAAGCCTACTGAGGAAAGTTAGAAGCATGCAAGAGATAAAAGGCCTAAAAATCAGGAAGGAGGAATTCAAACTTCAAGCCTTCGCTGATGATATGACATTTATAGTTGAAGAACCTCTAGACACTGGCCCGACTCTAATCAATGAAATTGAAAAATTTGGAAAGGCGGCAGGCCTAAAAATTAATAAGGAAAAAACAAAAATAATAACTAAAAACATGACACCGAAACAAAATATCAAATTGGAAAATTTATTAGGTATGAAAATAGTTAAAAGAGTTAAATATCTTGGGATATGGCTCACTGCGAGATGTAGCTCATTAAAGGAGGTAATTATATAAAACTAATACAGAAAATTAGTAAGGACCTTGACGGATGGTCAAAACTTCAATTATCATTTATGGGTAAAATTGCGACAATCAAAATGAACATCCTACCCAAGATCTTATTCCTATTCCAGGTAATTCCAATAAAGTTGAATAAAACAGTTTTTTCAAATTTAAATAAAATGATTCACAAATTCATATGGGCCAAAAGAAAAGTGAGGATCAAACTGAAACTTCTTCAAGACCATAGGAGGAGAGGAGGATTTGGTCTCCCCAACTGGGAGCTATACCACCAATCTGTTACACTCAATTGAATGAGGGAATGGATCACACTTAAAAACAGAAGGATATTAACCCTAGAGGGTTTCGATTTGCAGATAGGTTGGCATGCCTTCTTATGGGGGGACACCTATAAAACACATACATATTTCCGCCGACATTATATAAGAAAGAACTTATTAGACACATGGCTAACAATAAGGAAGGACCATTATAGAAGTGTTCCAAAATGGATATCACCAACTGAAGCAATTATATACCCGAACCTCTTAGACGTAAATAAGATTATAACATATCAACAACTCCTAGACGAACACAATGAGATGTTCTCAAAACAAGAACTCAAAGAAAAAGGAATAGACCTTGATTGGTGGCACTATCTACAGGTCAAATCAAAATACAACAAAGATAAAACAAAATACAGATTTCAAAAAAAATGTGATTTAGATAGAATATTAATGGGCAATGACAAAAAAATGATTTCCAAACTATATAATTTCCTACTCCAATATAATCTATTCGAAGAGGTGGTAAAAGGCTCAATGATTGCATGGGCACAAAACTTTGGTTATCCAATTAATTTAAACGAATGGGAAAAAATTTGATCTATAAATTATAAATTAACACTGGCGATACCATACAAAGAAAACATATACAAAATGTTTTACCGGTGGCACCTTCCTCCAGCACGATTGGCAAAAATGTTCCCGAAACTTTCCCCAAAGTGCTGGAAGTGCAAAGAAGGTATAGGAACAGACTACCATCTATGGTGGACCTGCCCCAAAGCGAAGAACTTTTGGATTAAGATCAAAAACTGCCTTGAACAAATAACCTCAAAAACGATCCCCCTAAAGCCGGAGCTTTTCTTATTAGGTATTTTCAGAGAAAAAATGACGAATGAAGACAGATATATAATTCTACACATTACAACAGCCGTAAGAATTATATATGTGCAAATTTGGAAAACCGAACAAATCCCAACTACGTTAAATCTCATTAATAAAGTATTTGAATGCGCAGAACTTAGTAGGATGTCATTGGAAATGCAAGACAAAGATGACTCTGAATTCTATAAAACTTGGGACAGGTGGTATAATTGGCTTAACCACGCTCTTTTGGCACCCGAGGAAAAAAAGGTTCGCCATCACTGGTATAAATAATAACAAATGTCTACTTTTTCGCAAAGACCGGAACAAATTATCGGAATATATACAATTTTACAAGGTTTTAAAATATTAATCAAGCTGAACAAAAGAACCATTGTTGAAAAAGGAAAAATTGTTTTATTGTAATGATAATAGACTGAACATAATATAACAAGAGAAAAGAATAAGGAAAATATTGGAAGATATAAGAAAGATAATGATGTAAATAATAACTATAAAGAATAAACATGTTTTTGTATCACTAGGCTGTAAAAGGATAGTGTCGACTATCCTTTGATGTTTTCTATACTTCAATGTTTTCTATACTCAAAGATATTTGATACTCTATTTATATATACATATGTTTATACATGTTTTTATGTTTGTTTGTATGTTTGTTTGTCTTTTTAACATAATTAATAAAGACTATTTTTTAAAAAAGGAATGCCAGTAAGGACTGTGATGTTGATGCTATTATACATCTTGACACAAATGATCTGTCCCAAAAAGATGTACTTTCTGTGCAGAATGACTTCCAGAGCTTGGGGCATGAACTTAGTAGTATAGGTTGTAGGCTTATCTTTTCAGAGGTTTTATCAGTTTATAAGGAACAAAAAGGGAAAGGCCAGCGTGTAGCGGAGTCTAATGTGTGGCTAAAGGAGTGGTGTAAAAGGGAAGGCTTTGGTTTTATTAGTCATGATGTCTTCGTGAGACTCATCGCGCCTCGACAGCCTCTTGGAGTGAAAGGGGAGAAAGATTTCTTGCAGACTCATTTCTGGCGGAGTTTTGAATAGAGAAAGATTTCTTGTGTTCAGCGTGCAGCCAAAAGGTTCCTTTCTCCTGGTGCTGTGTCTTACGTGCACTCTCCCCCCACCCTGCCCAAGAGGTTTGGTCGCCGGCTGCTTCTGTTGCTGCGCCTGGCTAGATGTTTTGCTGTCAGCTGGATGTGGTCGCCAGCTGCTGCCCTCACTGCCACCACCTACAGAGGCCCTGGCCGGCCCCCTGCAGGCCAAGCTCAGCTGCGGGCAGGGAGCACTGGCCACGGATGGGCCAGCCAAGCTGCATCTGTCAGGGCTGCCCTCGGCGTGGCTGCCCGGTGTCTTACTGCCAGGTGGCTGGGAAGAGGAAGCGGGGCCTGCGGGAGGAAGGGAGTGCAGGCAAGGGTCCTGCGAGGCTCCCCTCCCCAGGAGGATTCCAGCTCAATCGCCATCCCATCTGGTGACTCCCAAGGTGGAGGGGATTCTCAGGCATGCCGGCAGGCGCTCCGGTCAGTCAGCACTCAGGTGGGGGGACCGCGGGGAGATTGGAGTGGAGAGGAGCAAGGGGGAAGGGGAGGCCTCTAATGACCATCACCATAGAGCCCGAAGCGCACTCACAGAGCAGCCGCTGACCTGGATGGGGTTTGGAAGCCGCAGAGCCAGAGTTTGGGGAAGAGAAAGAAAGACTTCTGCTGCTTTCTTTGCATGCAGCCAAAAGCAGAAGCAGCAGAAGTCTTTCTTTCTTTTGCTTCCTCAAATTCCAGCTCTGCAGCTTCCAAACCCCAGCCAGGGCAGCAGCCGCTCTGTGAGTGCACTTCCCGCTCTATGGTGACGGCTGGAGCTGGAACTGGAGCTAAACAGACCAACCGAGAGATGCCACAGAGCTGCCAGACGCCCATCTCGCGGCATGCCCCACCTCTGCGCCCCGAAAATAATAAGCCTTCCCCGATAATAAGGCCAAGGCCATATTTGGGGGTCAAAAAATTTAAGGCCCTGTCTTATTTTCAGGGAAACATGGTACAACTGATAATGAATGAAGATCAAAGAGTCCCAGAAAGAGAGGAGACAGTAGAAAGAATGGAGGAAAAGATAGAACAGACAAAACAGCAAACAAAACAAGAGGATGAGAAGGAGAAGGCGATAAAGATAATGATTGATGAAATAAACCAAGGGAAAAGTACCTTAAGAGACTTAAAATGGAATTGGATAACCTGGAAGATACTTTTGAAAGGGAGACAGGGATTTGGGTGGACACTTGGGAGACCTGGCAGCTTAGGAGGATAGAGAAATATTCAGATTGAATGAGAAGACACAGATGCTGATAGGAGACAAAGATCCAAGAGACGAGTATGGGAAGCAAGTCAAAAAACGAATAAGAATTGAAGTATTAAAATGGACAAGAGATGATGGATAGAAAGAAATTATCATTACTTTTGTTGTTGTTAATACAAAGATGGCCTGATTAAAAACTAGAATAGAGGTAGAAATAAAAATACACACCTTTATATAAAGCAAGAGTTAGATGGAAAGATTGGAGGTTGAAAG
The DNA here is from genome assembly GCA_023053685.1 of Diadophis punctatus similis. Taxonomy (NCBI): domain Eukaryota; kingdom Metazoa; phylum Chordata; class Lepidosauria; order Squamata; family Dipsadidae; genus Diadophis; species Diadophis punctatus. The sequence goes on from JALIGW010000002.1 coordinate 105,929,407, forward strand.
ATGATATTATTAGGTATGTTTAAATAATAGGATGACTGCTACTGGAATGGCATATTATGACTTTGAACAACCAAATAATGAAGGACTATGTCTTAATATAAACAAGTGTATTAATGCTAGGATTAGTAATGGAGGCCTGATTAGAAGTTAGAATAGAGGTAAAAATAAGAAATAGGGGGAATATTAGCAGATATAATTTTAATATAATAGAATATAAGTAATAATTAGATGGAAAGATTAGAGCAGGGGTCAGCAACCCATGGCTCTGGAGCCGCATGTGGCTCTTTCATCCCTCTGCTGCGGCTCTATGGTTGGAGAATCAGACTTACAGTTGGCAGAGGAAAAAGGACGCTGAGCCAGGAGGAGATTCCGGTCGGCAGATGAAAAAGGACACCACACTAGGGGGAGACTCTATGGTGGGGGAACCGGCCTTCTGGTCAGCTCCAGAATGGAGCTTCCGGTTAGGACTTTTGTGGCTCTTTGAGTGTTTAAGGTTACCGACCCCTGGATTAGAGGTTGAAAGATGGTATGACTATGTATGCTTAAGAATATCATTGGCATTAAAATGGAACATTGAAATATTGAATAACTACTCTAAAAAACAATCATGTATATCAATACTAGGGATTAATGCAAGAACTATTGTTATTACTATTATTGGTGTTTGTATCAAAATGAATTATACCCAGAGGCCACACTGTTCATATATTGATACTGATATTGATGTATATTTTAAAAAATCCAATAAAACTTTTTTAAAAAACAGGAAAAGAGGCAAATGCCTGAAACTTCATTCTGTGTACAGCTAGGGGTAGGCATAATACTGAAGAGGTGTCTCCAAGTTTGCCATCTTACATGCCCCACTAGTTCCATTTGATCAGATGTTATACTTGCCACTTACCTGCCCACTTTCTCTGATCAAGGACCTTGGGATCTTCTGTCTGTTGCTCAAGCACATCCACATTGCTATAGATTCCTTTCCATGATGCCATCTCGTAGAAATGCTCCCATGCAAAACTTGCTGTGTAAAATGTGTGCCAACTAATCAAGTTCTGTCTACACAAAATGGGAGGATCCCATCATAACTGACTGGCTGATATGAAGGAAATGAGGCAGGAACTATCTAAAGGTCCTGGATGCCAGCAAAACATAAAGAAAGCTCTTTCTATGTCCTGCTCAAGTGTCCCAATGTAGCAATTCAGTGAATAAGGAAATATATATATATCCTACCAAGCTTGTTGATCAACATGTGAAATTTTCAGAATAGATCGATACAAGTTGGACAGTTGGAAAGAGTTCTAAATTGAACTTAAAAATTAACATGAATGAAAATGAATAAATAAGTGCATGCACATTATGTTTCAGAGTTTAAAAATATTTCAATAAAGTATTTGTAACTAGCCACATATGATTGTAATCCATGTGACACAGGTGCCCAGGGTTTAGCACAGACTAAGAGGCTGGAAGTACAGTCCAAGACTTAAGAAGGGCCCTAGCTGGGTTACAGAAAATGGTAGAAGTCTCAGGCTTGATCTCTTGGTGTAATGTTTCTGGCATTGTTGTTTCCAAACCATGAGTGCTGGCAGACTTTCTGAATGGTAGACAGTTCTGCCCAAAGCAGGAGTCCTTATACCATCCAGGACAAATGGACACCCAATCTTTTCTTAAAAATCTCCAGCAATGGAGCACCCACAACTTTCAGGAGCATGCTCTTCAACTGATTAACAGTTCTTAATGTCAATTGAGTTCCTTCTTAATTCTAGATTGGATCTCCCTTTGATGAGCTTCACCCAGTGTTTCTTGTCCTGTCTTCTGAGAACAAGTCAGCAGCCTCTCAATTACTGGAAGACAGCTATCATGTGACTCCCAATCTTTCTCTTTGTTATGCTAGACATAACTAGTTTCCTTAGCTGTTCATCATACAGTTTAGCCTCTAGACCAGTGGTTCTCAACCTTTCTAATGCCGCGACCCCTTAATACAGTTCCTCATGTTGTGGTGACCCCCAACCATAAAATTATTTTCGTTGCTACTTCATAACTGTAATTTTGCTACTGTTATGAATCGTAATGTAAATATCTAATATGCAGGATGTATTTTCATTGTTACAAATTGAACATAATTAAAGCATAGCAATTAATCACAAAAACAATATGTAATTATGCCAGATCAGAAATTCTCGGGCCAGTCTTTGCAAGAGCACAAGGAATATCATCTTCCACAACAAGTCTACTTCTGTATTTAGACTTGATAACCAACAAGTGTACAGCAATATTTCTCAATCTCAGCAACTTTTAAGGTGCCTGGACTTCAACTCCCAGAATTCAAAGCAAATCTGGCTAGGGAATTTTGGGAGTTGAAGTCCAGGTATATTCAAGTTGTTGAGGTTGAGAAATTGTGGCCTGCAGTGTCAAAAAACTAGAAATCAGATAAGCTTCCAGCAAAGTAATCCCTGTTTAGTAGCTTTCTTCCAGGACTCCAAAGTTTCAGGAGGCAAGCGGGGCAAAAAAAACCATGATTAGTCCAAAAACATTGCCAGGGTCCCCAAAGCCAATTTCCTCTTTTAAGCTCTTTCTTCTTAAAACAGCCCCATATTCCTTCCTCCCCCATGGGGCCTGCTCACCCACCCTTTCCAAAACCCCTGCAAAGACAACAATTTTAATTTGCAAGGCTCTTCTTTCAACAGTTTCTTTCTTTCTTTCTTTCTTTCTTTCTTTCTTTCTTTCTTTCTTTCTTTCTTTCTTTCTTTCTTTCTTTCTTTCTTTCTTTCCCTTTCTCTCGCTTTTTTCTCTTCCTTCCTTACTCCCTCCCAACCTTCCTCTTCTTTCTTTCTTTCTTTCTCTTTCTTTTTTTCTTTTTTCTTTTTTCTTTTTTTCTTTTTTTCTTTCTCTTTCTTTCTTTCTTTCTTTCTTTCTTTCTTTCTTTCTTTCTTTCTTTCTTTCTTTCTTTCTTTCTTTCTTTCTTTCTTTCTTTCTTTCTTTCCCTCTCACTTTTTTCTCTTTCTTGCTTCCTTCCTCCCACCCTCCACCTAACATTCCTCTTCTTCCTCTTCCCTTCCTTCCTTCCTTCCTTCTCTAGTCTTCCTTCCTTCCTTCTCTTTTCTCTTCTTCCCTCTTTCCTAGCCCTTGCATTGCAAGATCCACGTGTGCCAAACTCTCTGGCAACCCGGACAAATAAGCGCATTGTGGTCATTCAGTGACTCCAGGAAAGCGGAGCGAGCAGGGAGGGGGATCCTGCCTGCCCTGCCTACACTTGTAGCAAAGCCAGCCTGCCCCACAGAGCAGACCTTGGCCGGGGAACCAGCCAGCCAGCCAGCCAAGTCTGCCCACCCCACCCTTGCCTTGCCTTCTCCAAAAGGTGCCCTCCACTTGGGGGCAACCCTTTGGAGAAAGCTCCCCGTGCAAAAAAAAAGGCTGGCCCCAAGAGACCCAGACATGCCCTGGAGAGAGCAGCCCTGGAACCCCGGCCACAATTTCCTGCTTCTCCCCCACCCCTCTGCACCCCTTCCCCAGTCCGATCCATATCCCACCTGGGAGATGGGGGGCTGCAAATCCCCACTACCATGCAGTGATTCCGTCCACGACTCCTTGCTCCCCATTGTGCGTCTCCAAAAGCGCGCTTTGGAGAAGTTGCCCAACAGGAGGAGGGTAGACCTGGAAGAAAAAGGGGGGCTGCCAGTCATAGGGACCCCCAATTAGAAACCCCCTCCCCCTGCTCTCCCTCCCCCCTCCTCCCTCCTGGGGACCCTCCCACCCCAGCCAGGATCGCTCCCCAAGCGCGCCTGGGGGGACCCTCTCCAAAGCCGGCCGGGTGCGCCATTGCGCATCTTGTAAATGTCGCTGTAAGTGCCAGAGCCGATGCGCTGGATGAGCTCATGGTCCCCTCGCCCAGCCACTGAGCCAGGGCCGGACGGCGCAGCCAGGGCCAGCAGCAGCTGAGGGGCTCATCAAGCGCATCGGCTCTGGCACTTACGGCAACGTTTACAAGGTGCATAACGGCGCGCCCAGGGCGCACGGTCGGCTTTGAAGAGGATCCCCCTGGGTGTGGGGGAGGGAAAGGTGCCGCCTCTGGGGTGGAGAGGAGCCACAGAGGCGGCCAAGCGAGCAGGAAGGAAGGCAGGAGGATCCCAAGCCCCATCTTGCAAGCCCGCCTGGGCTCTTCTTCCGCCGCAGAAAAGGACAGCCGGCAATGCGATGGAGAGGCGGGCTCTGCAGCTGGCGGTCAAGAGTCCCTCTGGGCACGTGCAGAGCGCTCCGCTGCAGAGGATGCATGCACGCCTGTACAGGGGAGTCCCCCAATTACAACCTCAAGGGAGCCCACCTTAGGCGACCCCTGTGAAACGGTCGTTTGAACCCCAAAGGGATCATGACTCCCAGGTTGAGAACTGCTGCTCTAGACCTTTATCATCTTTGTAGCTCTTCTCTGTACTCTTTCTGAGGTTTCAATATCTTTTTTGTATCGTCATGACCAGACTTGGATGCAGCACTCCAAGTATGATCTCACTAGTGCAGTGTAAAGCGGTACTATCACTTCCTCTGATCTTGATGCTATCCCTCTGTTGATGCAGTCTAGGACTACATTGGCTTTTTAGCAGGTGCAGCATACTGCTGGCCCATACTTAAATGATAGTCCACCAGGACATCTAGATCCTTCTAACAGTTACTGCTGTTGAGCTAGGTACTGCCTATTCTATACCTGTACATTTGGTTTTTTCTTGTCTAAGTGTAGGACTTTACTTTTCTCACCCCTGAACTGCATCCTACTGAGTAGGACCCAATGTCTATCAAGAGCCTTCTGAATTTTGAGTTTATTTTCCAATATATTAGCTATTCCCCTAAGCTGGTGCCATCTGCAAATGTGATGAGCTCCTTTTCAATCCCCTCATTTAGGTCACTTATGAAGCTGTTGAAGAATACTGGTTCAAGACATGTACTTCCATTGCTTATTTCCACTGCTTTTTCCATGTAGATGTAGTTTCATTGAGGACTTACACATTGAGTGCAGTTTGTCAGCCAGTTATGAATCCATCTGGTGGTGATGCTGCCTTACCAAGAAGCAGGCTGTGGTCTACTTTGTCAAATGCCTTACTGAAGTCCAAGTACAATATATCTACAGCAATTCCTTGATAAGTAATTATCTTATTCCTACAAATTAGTAACAAAATTTACTAGAAATTTAATGCCGTGACAAATGTCCCCCATCATCAAAAAAGGGAAAAAACCAGATCCAGGTAACTACAGACCAATCAGCCTAACATCAATACCCAGGAAAATACTGGAAAAAATAATTAAAAAACAGATCTGCCACCACCTAAAAACAAGCAAAGTAATAACCAGCAGCCAACACGGGTTTGTTAAGAACAAATCATGCCAAACCAATCTCACTTCATTCTTCAACATTGTGACCAAATTAGACCAGCGAAATACAGTGGACGTAATATACTTGGACTTCAGCAAAGCATTTGACAAAGTAGACCACAACATACCTCTTTGTAAGCTAGAAAAAAGTAGGATAGACAGCTACACAACCAGATGGGTTAACAACTGGCTGACTAACCGTACCCAACGAGTAGTCCTCAATGGGTCTAAGTCCACATGGAGAGAAGTAAGCAGTGGGGTACCACAAGGTTCCATCCTAGGCCCAGTTCTCTTCAATATCTTCATAAATGACCTAGATGATAGGTCATTTAGATAGATGATAATAGAAGGGGATGATACTAAGCTGGCAGGAGTAGCTAATACCCCAGAGGACAGGCTCAGGATCTAGATGGATCTTGACAGACTTGAACACTGGGCCCAATCTAATAAAATGAAATTCAATGCAGAGAAAAGTAAAATCCTACACCTAGGTAAGAAAAACCAAAGATATACATATAAACTGGGTGAAACCACAATCAATAGCAGTGACTGCGAGAGGGATCTTGGAGTCTTGGTGGACAACCAACTAAATATGAGCCAGCAATGTGTAGCAGCAGCCAAAAAAGCCAATGCAATCCTAAATTGCATTAATAGAGGGATACAATCTAGGACTAGGGAGGTACTAATACCACTCTATAAAGCCTTAGTTAGACGACACCTAGAGTACTGCATCCAGTTTTGGTCACCACACTACAAAAAATATATTGAAACTCTAGAGAAAGTGCAGAGGAGAGCAACCAGGATGATTAGGGGACTGGAAACTATAACATACAAAGAGCGGTTGCAGGAACTGGGCATGGCCAGTCTAGCGAAGAGAAGGACCAGGGGAGACATGATAGCAGTGTTCCAATATTTGAGGGGCTGCCACAGAGAGGAGGGGGTCAGGCTGTTTTCCAAGGCACCAGAAGGCCAGACAAGGAATAGTGGATGGAAGCTGACCAAGGAGAGATTCAACCTGGAAATAAGGAGAAACTTTCTGATGGTGAGAGCGATCAACCAGTCGAACAGCTTGCCTACGGAGAGCTCCAACACTTGAGACTTTCAAAGGGAGATTGGACTGCCATTTGTCCAAGATGGTGTAGGGACTCCTGCTTGAGCGGGAGGGGGGTTGGACTAGATGACCTACAAGATCCCTTCCAACTCTAATAATCTGTAATCTGTAATCTATGTAATTGCTCTGTTTTGTGGTCTCAGTGAAACATCATGTGCCCTTGCAGATAAGTAAACACTTTGCTAGACATCCTGGTTGCTGGATAGTATTGGACTGATTTTGAGAGCAACACTATTGTAGCAGATGGATGAGCAGGCTATAGTGGAGACTGGAAAATGTTAGACCAATATCTAATTTTACATTATCTTACACCAAACATTGCCAGTTACTCTCATATAGTGGTTACTAAGAATAATAACTTCTTTCCTGTCTTAGAGTTCTGAAGCATAGCTTGGCCTTTATGATGGGCAGATTGAATAGTCTTCCTGTTGATGGGCAGCTAGAAAAATGACTTTGTGGAGGTCACAGGAAAGGTGATAATAGCAGGTCACATTCTTTTCCTGTATTGTCCTTTTTGTAGGTTTAAACAACTTATGCCCTTATCCTGGAGCATTCCATAAGGAAGAGAAGGAAATCTGCTTTGTATGCACCTTAACTTTTACCAGATGTATTTTATTTATTAGATTTATATATTTGCAACATAAACCTGGGTGGTTACAAATGATCATTAAAACAATTTAAAAATATTTATTAGATTTATATACTTGCATAATAACCCTGTGTTGCTCACAATGACAATAAAAACAGTAAAAAAAAGATTAAAAAGCAACACAGAAATTCCTGGCACCCCCAATCTGGAGATATTGATATTGATATCTCCAGCAACAGCAAGAGTTACATTTTGGGCCATGTTGTCTGCTTTTCAATGTGCCTAGTTTTTAATAGAGAATTGTATACTTACAGGAATTTTAGAATAGGATTCTGAGTATCTTGATTTTTTTTAATCATTGAAAAATGAGTTTTATGTGTTTAGAGTAGAAAATCAATCTGAAATCTTTTGTGGAAGAAAAAGGAGGACATTTTTCCTGAAACACTGAGCATGGCTAGGCAAAGAATAATTATGGAATGCTATATATTATCCAAGAAATTATTCCTTGCACCAACATGCACTCATACACACATCCCATTAATGTAATTTGGGGTGCATCTGTACTACCAGCCTAGAGGCTTCAAAGGGTAGGTGTGGGCTATGTTTAGGGAGGGAGGCAACAGCAGGGGGAAAAGCAGTGAGAGCCAGACTGATGAAAAGAGGAGCCTGAACAGAACAGTTGAGAAATGCCAGTATTTCATGCAGAACACCTCTCCTGGGCCTGCACAGGAAACCCCATCTGCATTATCAAGAGAGCTTCTGTTGGGCCTGCTGATGAGAGCTAACTTCAGAATGCAAATGGAGGCGGAAGCAGGCAGCCCACCACATGTCTTCTTATCATCCAGACAGCCTTGTATCCTTTCCCTTTTCCATCCAGCTGATTGAATGCTCACGTTCAAATACACCATCCAAGCCTAACTTTCCCAATGAGGTAAAGTGCCTTCCATTTTCATTCTGTCTTTCCCTGGTTGTCTTCTAGGTACATTACTTTGAAGCTTGTGTTTGCAGCTGGTACTTCTTGAGAAACGTACAACAGTTCTGGAACAGCATTACCCAGTTTGTGCCCTCTGGATGCACTGAGACTACAGTGCCCAGGAACAGCAGCCAACAATGCCTTTAATGCTGGGATTTGTAACCCTAAATACAGAGTTCCACATTTGGGAAGTCTGGCCTGAATGGGCAGCTACAATGATTGGCTAGTTCTGTTCCTTTGGACCTTTCTACTAAATATTTATATTCCTATGAATCAAACTAATATAGTAAGTCCTTCTCTTTCCCTACTTATTTAATCTTTCAAGTATTCTTTCCTAACCTGGGACCTCTACGTGTTTGGAAAGAATTCCTGGAAGATGCTTCATCAATATAGGTGAAAAACAATTGTAGACTGGGTTTCATTCATATCACCCTCAAGCTTCATTTGTGCTCAGAGGAAGTGTAAACTGTTCTCCAAAAGATTTTTGTAAGAATCAGGCTGATCTTCTCATGGGAATTATTAGTGGCTAAAGTAATAATTGGTAATTCAGAATTTCCTGCTTGTTTCACTTCTGAGGAGACCTAGGAAGAAGCAGGGAAAGGACATAATGATAAAACATTTACATGACTCCGCTTCCATGTTCAGTCCAGGGACATCAACTTTATCAATGTCCTTAGTTAGTTAGGCTAGATGGAACTGTAGCTGTGTCCACAGCACATTTGATCCACAGTTAAAGGAGGTGTAGTTTATTGCATTAATTCAATACTTACATGAAACTGTAAGCCACAAAAAATATTTTAGGGTATTATGCTGGTTAAATTAGCCAATATGGAGCTGCTTCTTTCACACTTTTGTCCTAAGTATCCCAGGTCTCATCCCACTGCTTCTGTCATCCTGAGAACTGAGCAACTTCACCAGCATCCTTCTTTTTATACCATCATAACAGTATTTGCAACCAAGAATAGTTTTTAATATGTAATTGTAGAGAGAATGGTGGAGAACCTTGGTCCTTTCCCCACCCAGCCAACATTGAGACCACAACACTCGTTTGTTGTGAAACTGATCACCGACACAGCCATTTCTTGGTAAGATAGAAAAATATGGGATAGAAGCATCACAACCAGATGGATTCATAAGGTCCCCATAAATCCCTATCGGGGCGCCGCCATTCTTGTGGGGAAGGCCTGGATGCCAGTTTACAGCCTTTCCTTGTCTCTGGTCTTTCTTTTACTTTGATGTCCTAGGAATGGGAGGGGGGAGGGAATAGCCTGGGGCCATCTGTTTTGTCTCAGCTCCAAGAGAACAAGCAAACAGCACCTGAGAACAGGTTATCACCTTCCCAGCTCGAGGTTCTCACAACCTTGCACCTGTGGATTGGCTCACCTTCGGACTGGACGGAGGGGAGGGGTTTCTACAACTTTTAACCTAACGGTTTTGAGCGGGAATTTCAAATCCTGTCTTGGTCTTCTTGCTATCACTATCTCCCAATAAAAGTTCCTTTTGAAATGATGCTGGCTTTAAGAGTTCTGCTTTCTTGAAGAGAGAGGAGAGGCAAGTCCTTACATTAGGCAAGATCTGCAAAAGTGGTCAATCCGGAGAAGCTCTGCTCTCCCGAAGGGACCCTGCAAACCATGTCTGACCAGGGCAGCAAACATAGAGGAGAGTGCTGGGGGGAATCCTCCACCATGACCCAGGCCACGCCCACCCAGCCACATTCACCCAGCCACATGACCACCTAGCCACACCCCCAGCCAGTCCGCCCCCCCAACAGTCTGAGGGACCGTGAATTGGCCCCATTTAAAAAGTTTGAGGATCCCTGCCCTAGAGCTAGCCATGGGGAGCCACGAGACTCTAACCTTCATAGTGGCACTCGGGATGGAATGGCCCCTTGTTTTGAGACTTACATGGTTGAAGCGCTGGAACCCCTGAGCAGACTGGAAAAAAGGGATCCTGGGGTTCCCCGGAGAGGGGGTAACACTCCTGATGATGCCAGCCAGCAGCAGAAAGGTAGGCCAAAAAAGGAAGCAACCGCCACTCTGAAAGACGAGCTGTTCACAAGGCATCCCCCGAGAATACAGAGATCAAAGTGTTCAGCGAAGAGGGCTCGAATGAACTTCCGACCCACCAACCCACTGACTGTGCCATTGAAATTTTCCCTGGGGCTAAGCTGCCAAAACCAAAGCTGTACTCAATGAGCCCTAGGGAGCTGGAAGAGCTATGTGTCTTCATAGACAAGAACTTAGCCTGGGGTTTCATCCAACTGGCCAGACTCAAAGTAGCTGCCCTGGTGTTGTTCCGGAGAAAAAAAGATGAGTCGCTTCGATTATGCATTGATTATAGAGGACTGAATGCAGTGTGTGTGGAAAATATGTACTCCCCTTCATGAAGGACATACTGGCCCATTTATCCAGGGCAAGAATTTTCTCCAAATTGGACTTGCACAAAGCCTATTACAGGGTCAGAATTAAGGAAGGGGACAAGTGGGAAATCACGTTCAACTGCCCCCCTGGGATGCTTCCAATTTAATGTGCTCCCCTTTGGACTGCAGGAAGCTGTATTCATGCAGCTGATAAATGAGGTGCTTCATGAACACCTTTTCAAGGGGGTTTTGGTGTATCTTGATGACATATTAATCTTCACAGATAAAAGCGGAACTTGTGAAACTTGTCCGTGCAGTCCTAAACAAACTCCGAGCTGCAAAGCTCTACGTCAAATTGTCCAATGCAAATTTCACAGAGAGAAAATAGACTATCTAGGCTACCACATCTCCCACGATGGAGTAGAAATGGACCCAGATAAGGTATGGGCAATAACTGAGTGGCCCCCACTATGCACAAGGAGGCAGCTACAAAGCTTCCTTGGCTTTGCCAATTTCTACAGGCAATTCATCCCAGCTTTCGCCCAGATTGTGCTCCCCATCACTAACCTACTAAAAACCAGAGGAGGAGACAAACCAAAACCGAGCCAGCCCTTGAACTGGACCATGGAATGCCAAGCAGCATTCAAAAACCTAAAGAGAAAAAGGGGGCATGGCCAGCGCCGGAGCGGCACGGAGTTCCCCACGCTCCGCTGGGGAACCCCGAATTCCAGCTGCCAGGAGACCCGGTACAAGTTGGTACCGGGTCAGAACCTCCCTGGAGGGGAGGGGAGAAAGAGAGATACCGTCAGTGGACTGGGGGGGGTGGCAAAACCCCCAGGGAGCAGACATAATCTCTCAGCCGGCGGCTGCAAAAGGCAACCAAAGATGTCATCCTAGCTTCGGCGGCCACAAACGAAAGGAGAAGATTGAAAAGATTGTGAGTCAACTGGGAAGGAAGATTCAAGACTATGTGCTGGAGAGTGTGAAGAAAACAGAAGCTGGTGAGTGATGCTGCCAATAGAAAGCTTTAAAAGAACCTTTTTAACATTTAAAGGGGAACAAAAGGATTAGAAATTGAGAAAGCAGCTACCTAGCAAGTAAAGATCATGGAGAAATTAAGTTAAACAGAACTGAAACTAAAGCCCAATTTTGAGAACTTGAACCTTTGTTATAACTGACCTGGTGGAGATTTAAGAAACTGGAAAGATAAGTCTGGAAGAGAATATATTGTAAAAGTTGACCTGATTTAAAATACAGAGGAACATTGCTGAACAGTAAGGTAGATTTGGGAGATTGGAAACTGAGAATGCCATCTGCTGGTTGGAGGAACTACTACAATTGTGGAATATTCATTTGGATATTTTGACAGCTGCTGACCTTGAACAGGAAAAACTATTTTGAAGTCTGGAAAAACTTAAAACAGTGACCAGCTTGTTATTGTATTAAAAGACAGTGTTTGGATTTATTTGGATAAGAATGAACTTGGAAAGAACTTTAATATTAAAGGATCAAAAGGATTTGGACTTTGAATGAGCAACATGCAAACTTAAGTGCTGCAATTGATAATACTTCATTTAAAAGAAGATAATTAAAAAAGGCTGTGGAAACAGATTTTTGTTAGCAGCTGGATGGACGGTAAAGATTTGTGACTTGTGATTTTGATAATATGGAGGCAAATGATTATGAAGAGTTGGTGGCATTCCTGAAAGACTTGTGTGAAGATTTAAAAAGATGCTTTTTGGGATTTGGAGCTGGAAAAGAAAAGAGAATAGATGATAATAAAGATGAAAACGAAGAACAAGAAGATAATAGAGGAAAGAAGATATTGGAAGAGAAAAACCAGATTGATGAAGACACCGGGATTTACAGCGATAAAAGAAAAAAGGACATTGAAAATGGACAAATCAATGATTATGTTGAAATTAATGATGATTACACTGGGATTTACAGTGACAAAAGGAGAGTAGGGGGAGAATATTGGTATTGGATGAAACAATTTAAAAAAGAAGGGAAATAAGGAAAAGAGAATAAGAATTGAAGGTAGACCTATGCAAATAATACACTTAAAGGGGAGAAAAGGAGCTTGGAAGAAAAGAAGTAGGGGGTACAAATGTAAAAGGAAGAAAAAAAGAAGTTAAGAAAAGAGGGATGGAAATCAAAAGAAAATGGATGATTGATGAGGGGGTGGAATAGAATTTTTTCTACTCTAGTATTATACTATATTAGATTGTGATGATGATTATTTTTCCATTTTAGTATTATAATTGTATTTGATTGTGATAATAATTATTAATAGTGAATAAGACTTGTCTAAATAATTAATATAATCATTTATATGAATAGGTTTTTTTTCCTGTGAATTTATAATTATATTATAGATTGGTATAAGATTGGTTTATTAAATTAATTTAAAATTGATGGAACTAAATATTTGTACTGTCAGAGGGAAAGATAAAATATAAAAAAGAATGAAAATAGGTTAATTTTTGGAAGCATACAGAATTTGAATAATAATAATAATTATTATTGTATATGATAAGATTTGAATAATTAATTAATTTGAAATAACATCGAAAGAATTCTGATGATTAATATGAGAAGTTGAAATGAATAATTAATATGATTATAAGATTTTAATATAAATTATATACCGTATTTTTCGGAGTATAAGACGCACCGGAGTATAAGACGCACCTAGATTTTAGAGGAGGAAAACAAGGAAAAAAGTATTCTGAACCAAATGGTGCAGTAATATATTATTTAATAAAATACCAGTGTAGCAGAATACTTTTTACAATCATGTATACTTTTTACAACCATGTACATTTTTTACAACCATGTATACTTTTTACAAACTTCAAACTTGTCAGCTTTAAGACTAGTGGACTTCAACTCCCAGAATTCCTCCTCCAGTCATGCTAGCTCAGGAATGGGAGTTGAAGTCCACAAGTCTTAAACTTGCCAAGTTTGAAGACCCTTGCACCCCTAACCCCTAACCCAGGTGTCTTCAAACTTGACAGCTTTAAGACTAGTGGACTTCAACTCCCAGAATTCCTCCTCCAGTCATGCTAGATGGGGTAATTAGAAGGCAAAAATGCCCCAATTTTTGCAAAAAACGGCCCATTTTTCGCTCATTTTTTTGCAAAAACAGGGCATGCAGAGGATCTGGGAAGCCTGCAGTGGACTCCTAGGGGGTGGGGGAAGGCAAAAATGCCCCAATTTTTTCAAAAAATGGCCCGTTTTTTGCTCAATGTTTTGCAAAAACAGGGCATGCAAAGGATCTGGGAAGCCTGCAGAGCACTCCTGGGCGTGGGGGAAGGCAAACCCCCCCATTTTTGCAAAAAAAAACCGGCCCATTTTTTGCAAAAATTGGATGCGGGGGTGTGGCTTCGGGAGGCTAAAAATGGCTGTATTCAGTGTATAAGATGCACCGACATTTCCACCCTCTTTTTGGGGGCAAAAAGATGTGTCTTATACTCCAAAAAATACGGTAATTGAAATGTTGATTTTCATGGGGCATTTAGTTATGATAAAAATAGGGGACAAGAAAAACGAATGATGAGTAAAGAGATTAAGGAAGGGGAGGAAGCAATACGGCTTAAAATTAAGAGGTAGGAGAGACAATAACTATCTTGAGAAGTTAAGCTATAGTGGTTAATTTGGAGTGAAAATTTGAAATTAATTGTGGAGATCCCAGAAGACAAAATTAGATTTTTTTTGGAGGCAGCATTACTTTAGCAACATATATCTAGAATAAATTATTATATATAAAGAAATGATATAACAACAAAAATTTTTAGAAGAGGCACTGCAGTTTAAAATTTGGGAATATATCTAGAGATGTACAATTTCCGAAAATTTTGAAGCTCGGAAAAAAACCCGGTTTTTCCCGGTTTTTCGGGGGGAAATGGAAATTTTCGGAAAAATTGAAAAAAATGCTACATTAGCACTTTTTTGTCTTTTTAAGATTGAAAGTCATTCTGTTACTTTAGGAACATAAAATAGGACTATGGACAATTTGACTTGGCATAAAATTATCACAACTAGCATATTAAAAATATAGTGTAGCCAAACAATTATCACAAACAGAATTTACTTTTTTATAATATTTATTTGTAACAAAGGGAGCAACAATCTCCTGCTTACTAGTTTATGTGGAACAGCCAAAAAGCCTCCACAAAACAATTTTCAAAACCAAAAGTAACAATTTTTCATATTTCCTCTCCACAGTATTAAATAAAAATAAAAATAAAAACCTCATTCTCATAAAAAGAATTGAAGATGGGGGAAGTGTTAAGAAGAGAGTGGGACTAAGTTTCAATGGACATTTAATCAGAATCATTTTCTGAGCTGAAATTGTCAGTATCCGTCTCTGCTTCTGCAGCTACTCTTTTTTGTCCGTCATCACAATTAGGAACTTCTAAAAACTGAAGGTTTGCCCGGATCGAAACAAGCTTCTCTACCCTTTCACATGTTAGTTTATTTCTTGACTTAGTGTGAGTGTTTCCAAACATAGACCAGATTCTTTCACATGCTGCAGAAGATGGAGGTATCTGGAGAAGGCGAGAAGCAATAGGAGTCAGAGGCTGTGTTGTGCAAAGACCTTGCCACCATGTTGCAGGAGGAATATGTTTGGCAGAATCCCAGATTGCATTCCTTGACCAAATCCCTGAAGATGTTCTATATTCTGCAACATTTGAAAGTACCTTCCCAACATCAAGTCCTAAATGTGATGCTTGTTTTGTGATCCAGTCAAATGCAGTAGCAGTGTTATCATCATCACTTATATTTGCACCTTTGAATCTTGGATCCAACAGATTTGCAGCAGCATGAATTGGATGACAACAAAATTCTTCCCTTTTTTTAATAAAACCTTTCACTTTACTTTCTTCTATAGTTGTAAGTGGAGATATACTGAGATTTTCAAAAACAGTTGTTTTTATCTTGGTCATTAGATAAGGAATTTCTGACAAAAGTGCACTATCTGATTCAGATGCAGTGACTGCTGCAGCAATTGGCTTTAGAATCTTCAGGGAATTTTGCAGCTGAACCCAGAAGACATCCTGATCAAGAACAGTGTTTCTTACATTCCTGGGTACTTTAAGATCTTCAACTATTACTGTTTCTTGAAGAGCTTCTTTGTTTTTTAGTAAACTTTCAAAGGAGATCACTACTCCAGCCCACTGAGTTTTACTACAGAGCTTCAGCATAACTATGCTATTCTTTGCATTTTTTCGACTTGCTTCCTCTTGAAAATTGCAGCTACAATATGAGTACCTTTTACATGTTTAATAACTTCTTTTGCTCGTCTATAGACCATTTGAAGGGTGGCCAACTTCATAATATCATTAAAAAGCAAGTTTAGCCCATGGGCTGCACATCCTATCGCAGTAATATGTGGATACTTCTCCATTATGATTTCCCATGCTGCTTTCATATTGCTGGCATTGTCAGTAAGCAAAGCAAATACTTTACCACTCCCAATTTTCTGTAAGCCATCACAGATTTTACAGCTGATATACTCTGCAGTATGTCTGTCCTCTCCTGTTTCAATGCTTTTGTAAAAAACTGGCTGAGGTGTTGTTATAACAAAATTTATAATTCCTTCTCCTCTCACATTTGTCCATCCATCTGTAAGTAGTGCAAGACACAGTGCTTCATTAATTTTTCCTTGCACCAATTCCATTACACGTTCATATTCTGACTCCAAAAGAGGCTTGCTCAAAGAATGTCTGCTGGGCAATTGGTATGATGGTCTTAATAATTTCAAAGCTTCCTGCCAGTATATATTTTCAGTTATTGAAAACGGCGTTCCAGAAGAATATATTGCTCTTGCAAGAGCTTGATCAATTTTTTCCTGATCTTCAAGGTGTCATCTTGTCTATAAATGAAGTTAGTGAATAATTTTTGGATGCAGCTGTCTTCAGTATGTTTACTTGAAGATGCTGCTGATGGGACAACACTTTGTGTTGCTGCTGACATTATAGATGGAGTAGAAAGAGGACTTCTTGAACGAGAACGTTGAGAAAAACTATGTGCATTGTCATCATTGTTGTCCTCTTCACTTCGATCCATGAAGGATTTTTTAATATCTACAGGATTTTTTAATATCTACATACAATAATGTGTTTTGTCATCCTGGTAGCATTTGGAAATGCATATTTCATCTGACAATATTTGCAAAACACATTTTTCTTTTCAGAAGAACTTGTAATGTGAAAATGCCTCCATATGCTAGATGTTGGTCTCACCATTTTTCTGAGGGGAGTAGGAAATAAAAACAAGAAAAAATGACTACTTTGCAAGAAGACACTAATCTATGGTTGTGTGTGTGGGTCACTGGGGGAAGAACCAGATTACTGGTAATTAAATTATTATTTACACAAAAGTTTATAAAGATAAACTAATGTAGCTAAATCATTCCGTTTTCTGGATTCAGATAAATGTAAACTCTTACCTTTTAAAATTAAGTATATACTTTCAGGTCCTTTTTGTTGCTCTGTATTTTCTTCCAATGCTTTTGAGGCCTAGTGAAGAGGACAGAACAAATCAAACACACCCACTAACATGCAAAAGCAAAACTGAAACCTTTTTCTTGTTACAATAGCAGCACCTCCTAAAGGAAGAAATGCATACTGTTCTTGCATTGGAGGGTTCAGTTTGTTACCTAGGACTTGCTTGTCCTCACTCAGTGCACAGAAATTAGAATAATCTGATATCATACATTTTTTTAAAGAAATGATTTGGAAAATATTTGAACACCCTGTCTTAAAATATTTTATTCATCATGTTAAAATAAAATATTCCACAATGTTTTTTCTTCTTTTTTCAATTTTTCCAATTTTTTGGAAAAAAACAAAAAAGCCTTCAGGGAAAAAACGAAACCCCCCCCCCCATTTTTTTCTGATTTTTTCCGGTTTTTTTCCGGGCCTTCACATCTCTAAATATATCATCAGTCTGTTAAATATGAGATGAGTTAGGATAAAGAGCACTCAGGGAAAGTAGGGAGAAAGAGGAAGTAGAAGGAAGGGAGAGGAGAAGGAGTGGAGAGAGGTAGAGGGGGGAGTGAAGGAGTAAGAAGGTAGGAGGAGGAGATGGAGATAGAGAGAGGGGAGTGTAATGGAAAGAAGAACAGACTGATGATCATTGATATACTGTAGGTGCAAAATAAGATATTGACTTCTGAATGACTGACTAAAATGTATAACTATGTATATCATTGTAATATTTTAAGGTATATGTGTATTGATTTACAAATGAAGTTGTGGAGAAAAAATAAAAAAAACTTTTTGCAAAAAGAAAAACTAAAGAGACTTTTTTATGCTGAGCCATTGTTAAAACACACGGAAAAACCTTTTGTCATCTAGGTAAATGCTAGTGGTGTGGCTGTCGGTGCTGTCCTAATCCAGGAAAACAAATAGGATGTTAGGTCCCATATATTTCTATTGGGACACTGGCATACTGGTGGAAGGGGGGAGGATTGGAGGGATCTCTATATGAAGTTTCTGTTTCTATTTCCTGCTTGGAGAGATCTCTATATGAAGTTCCTATTTCTGTTTCCTGAATTGCTGTGCTGTGAGTTTGTTCCTGCACTGCTGTACTGTGGGAGTGGTTTTTGTTTGCACTGCTTTAAGTTGCTGTTTTTAAGTGGGAAGATTTAGTTCCTGCTTAGACCTCTTGCTATCACAAGCCTTTTAATAAAAGGTCCTTTTGGAACAACTTCAGATTCAAGAGTCCTGTTTTCTTGTGAAGATTTGGATAGGCAAGACCTTACACAGGACCAATTACAGCCCTGCACATACACCTCAAAAAAGTTGACATGGAACAACGATGGGCGGTGTGGGAAAAGGAGGCCTATGCTGTCCGCTGGGCTCTCCTCACCTGGCGCCACTTCCTAGAGGGGAATAGGATTCCATTCCGGGTGTGGACTGACCATAAAAATCTCAAAACCCTGAGGAAAGTATCCCCTAAGCAAGTGCTCAATACTTTCAACGATTCAATTTCACCCTCCAATACATACCAGGAGGAAAAAATTTCCTGGCAGAAGCTTTGTCAAGGCTGCCACAATATAATAGCAGCAAACCAGAGATAGTTAAACCTTTGCTCTCAGCCATCCAGCTAGAAGCAAGGGTGATCACTAGAGCACAAGCGAGAGGGGACCCCCCTCCAGACAACACTACTACCTAGGCCTTTAAGCAGGCATTGGTTGACAACGAATGGTTCTTCAACCACAAAGATTTCTGCTCCATGAAAGATGGCTTGTCCTGGATGGGGGGGGGGAACTGTATGTTCCTGCAAGCCAGAGACTTACAATTATACCGACCTGCCATGACTCAAAAATGGCAGGAAACTTTGGATTTGTAAAAACACTACACTTAGTAAAAAGGCAGTTTTTGTGTATCCTTCAAAAAGGATATTGAAAGCTATGTCGCTAGCTGACCTATTTGTGTGGCAGCAAAAAGACAGCAAGGAAAAACGCCTGGCCTTTTACAGCCCTTGGCTGAACCTTCAGCACCCTGGAGAGATTTCCATGGATTTTATTATAGAATTGCCTGAAAGTGCAGGAAATACTGTCATTTGGGTAGTGACGGACCTGTTCTCAAAACAAAACTTCAAAAGTTCATCCCATGTCAGAAAATCCCTGTGGCCAAAACCTTAGTCAAAATGTTTCTCTGCCATATCTACCATTTGCATGGTGCCCCACAGAGGATAATTTCAGTCTGTGGGGTCCAATTCACCTCAGAGTTCTGGAGGGCATTCTTAGCCCTCCTAGGGACTGATCAGGGGCTGATTCTAGTCATCATCCAACAAATGGTGGCTCGGAATGCACAACCTCGGTTCTGGAACAATACCTAAGGTGATTCATAAACTATCAGCAGGATGACTGGACCGAACTCCTGCCCTTTGCAGAGGATGCCTACAACAATGCAGTCCATTCCAGCACAGGTTTCACCCCTTTCTGAGTGGTTACCAGCCAAGACTTTAACCCCATGCCAGAATTTCCAGCCGAAGAACCCACCATAGCCTCCCTAAAAGAGTGGATAGAAAAAATAGATGCACTTTTTGCCAACCAACTAACAAATATATGTAGGAAACACACTACAATGGTAATGCAGGACATCAATTATCCTGACATCAATTGGAAGACTAGTTCTGCACCAAGTGAGAAATCAAATAGGTTCCTGACCAACCTAGCTGACAACTTTGTTGTCCAAAAGGTAGAGGAGCGAACTAGAAGGACAGCCATACTGGACTTAATTCTTACAAACAGAGAAGAAGTGATGGAGTTGAAACTGCAGGAACCTTGGGTGAGAGTGACCATGTCATACTAGAATTCAGCATAACACAAATACAAGCAGTAGAACATAATGATACTAAAGTCTTAGATTTTAAAAGAGCTGATTTTGACAAACTCGGAGACAACTTGGGAATGATTCCTTGGATAAAAATCCTAAATGGGAAAACAACTCAAGAATCTTGGGAAACTCTGAAAAATATAATCATAAAAACCAAACAAAAAATCCAAGAAGAAACCAGCATGGCTGCACAAAGACCTCTCTGACAAATTGAAAGACAAAAAGGACAAGTACAAAAAATGGAAAGAGGGACACACAACTAAGACAGAATATCAGCAGATAGCTAGAATCTGCAAAGACAGAGTCAGGAAAGCAAAGGTTCAGAATGAACAAAGACTTGAAACAAAAGTCAAAGATAATAAAAAAGGTTCTTCCCACATATAAATAACAAGAAAAAATCAAGGAAACAGTCGATCCACTAAAGAGAGAAGATGGCAAGGAAGTAACAGGCAACAGAGAGAAAGCACAGCTGTTTAACTCATTCTTTGCATCGGTCTTCACACAAAAATAAACTATAGCCCAATCTACCAGAAATATAACTGCAAAAAACAGACTGGAAACAAGTTAAAATAAGCAAAAAAACAACAACAAAACAGTAAGAGAACACCTGTCTGAACTTGACAAATACAAATCACCAGGACCAGATGGATTACATCCCAGAGTTCTAAAGGAGCTGGCAGATGTCATCTCAGAACCACTGTTCCACATCTTTCAAAAATCGTGGAGCACTGGGGAACTATTAGAGGACTGGAAAAGAGCTGATGTGATTCCCATCTTCAAAAAAGGGAAAATAACAGATCCAGGAAACTACAGACCAATCAGCCTAACATCAATACCCAGAAAGATACTGGAAAAGATAATAAAAAAACAGATCTGCCAACATCTAGAAACAAGTAAAGTAATAACTAGAAGTCAGCATGGATTTGTTAAAAGCAGATCGTGCTAAACTGGGGGTCTGCAGCTCTTTGGGCCCTCTGCTGTGGCTCCCTGTTGGATGATCCCATCACTGACTGGCCCCGCCCCTCACCCTCCCCTCCCAGAAGGTAAGGGCAACGGCGGGGGATGGAGAAGCGACTGGGGCTGATTCTCCGGTGCCTCATTCTTGCTGGAGCTTCTTCCAGCCCTTGTTGGGCATACCTCGGTCGCTTGAGGAGACGCACAACCTGCTCTCTGCCCCGAGACACTGGCCCGACCCAGCCACGACTGACGCTGGCCTTGCTATCACAAGGGCTGGTGGGGTGGGAATGGGATCCGGGAGGAGCGGATGACAGAAAGTGAGATGGGCCTGCAGCACCCAGCTCCGGCTTTAAAACGTGCACGGGGAACTTTCGCCACCTGGAGGACATTTTTCAATTAAAGCCGTGTGTGTGTGTGTGTGTGTGTGTGTGTGTGTGTGTGTGTGTGTGTGTATCTCTGTATCTCTCTCTGTCTCTTCTCTCTCAGAAACCCAGCGAGCTCTCCTTGGGGGTCTTCACTACTCCTTTTCTTTCTTCTTGGCAACTTTTTGGAAATCCTGGCTGGCTGAGGAACAAGCACAAGCCACGGTGGAGGCTTCCCTTTGGGTGTCCCTCCTCCCCCTCCCCTCGTCATCCCCTGGCTGGCTGTGGTGGGGCCGGGAGGATGCGCACAAGTGGGGAGACCCTCCTCAAGTGAGTGCCCGCCCTTTTCAGTGCTTTCACTGAGCCCGGCCGCTTGCTTGAGGGTCTTCCCGCTCGTACACACCCTCCCAGCCTCACCACAGCCGGCAAGGGGGTTACAGGGGGAGGGGGAGGAGGGTCACTGGAGCATTAGTGCAGGAGCGAAGTGGCCCTGTAAATGCCTTCATGCAACATTTATGCTCAAGGCAGCCTTTGCCTCCTGCTGCTTGGGGCTGGAGCTCGTGCCTGCTACGCTCGGCCGAAGAGCTGCTGGGAGGGAGGGGAAGAGGACATGGCAAGGTGATGGCCGGAGCCTTAGTGCAGGAGCGAAGTGGCCCTATATTTGCCTTTGGGCCACATTTGGCTCAAGGCAGCCCTCTCCTCCCGCCACTTTGGGCTCGGAGATGTAAGCCGCATCCTGTTGCTAGGGGCGAGTCGGACAAGGTCGCATTGTGGCTCCATGTCATAATGGGCTCCAGGAGGAGGGGACCCCATCTCCCCCATTGTGAAGCGCTCTAAAGTTCACTGTGCTGCGCAAGGCACTGTGAGAGTGCCTCATGGCCTGCTCGACGCCTCATATCAGAATCGGAGGGGGGAGACATACAGAGAGAGAGAGAGAGACATAGACAGAGGGGGGAGAAATGGGGGGAGAGAGACAGATACAGAGACAGGGTGAGATAGGGAGACACACACACACACACAGAGATACAGAGAGGGGGGGGAGAGAAATAGTGTGAGCCTCAACGCTGCCTGCTTGCTTCGGCTGCCATAGAAACGGGGGGAGGAGGGAAGGTTAGGTATTTGGGAGGGGGGAAGCTGTGCTGGAGATGTCTCTTCATGTGTCGGATTAGGAGTTTAGGGAGGAAAGTTCTCATCACATACGGCCAGGCTGCATGAACATGTTTACAGCCTGCTCAAGGTTAACAGCTTCGACTGACCAGATGTGGAGGGTCCACCTGGACGTGTGCCCACATGACATCTTGGGGTGCCGGGATTGGATGATTTTCCCTGGGGGTTATGTGGGGAGGGATTTGAGATTATTTCTATATGCAATTTACATGCCTTTTGCCTCAGATCTTGCTTTCATTTTGTTGCTATCAGTTCTTGTCTAGTAAAAGTACTCTTCTCTATCATCATGGAGTTGGGGGTCTTTCTTTCCTGGACTTTGAACAGAAGCACATCTGACATTAAGCAAGATCTGCTTTATTAGTCAACCTGTAGAAAAATTTCTACCGAGGGGACTAAGCAAAACATGTCTAGCCAAGGCAGCGACCAGGAGGACCAGGAAGTGGCTGGATCCACCCCTCCCCAGTCCCGTCAGGGCTGGGTGAAATCGGAGTGGGTGTATGAGCCACAAGTTGAAGTGAAGGTAAGAGCCAAATGGTCATTGGGTGTGGGGCGTCTGGACGCACTGGAGGAAATTTCCTCCGGAGTAACCGCAGCCAGGTGCCGAAGAGGTGAGGCAGCCTGGCAGGAGGAAAACAAAGACCTCCTGCTGACCCAAGCTTTGCATCTGCTGCAAGAAGCATTAGAGAATCGGAGAAACTGCGAAAGGTATGCTTTGCCTGCTGGGGGAGAAACCGAAGAATTTGGGAAGGAGGAAGGTACCTCAGCCACCCCGAAGTGCCCCTGGGAGCCCAACCAGACCCAGCAGGGGCAGTAGGGACACCAGCAGCGGCAGCAGCCCAAGCCCCCCTGGTGAGGGGGGTGGTCCCCCAGAGGCATAGGATTCCAAAGATTCCACTGCTGGGAGTAAAATACGGTGGGGATCCCAAGGCTTTGGGATTTTTCCTGATCCAAGTGTGGAATCATATGCAAGAAAATGGGGAGGATTTCCCCACAGAAACAGCTAAGGTGAGGTACGACACCATGGCCCTAGAAGGAACCGTGGCTGAGTGGACGGTGGGTCTCCATAATGAGGATTCCCCAGTGATGAGGAATTATGATGCATTTATGGCCGCCCTCTGAGTGCATTTTAATGACCCCCTGGCTGAACGTAAAGCTAGAACCAGGATAAAACCCTGACCCAAGGGAGATCGGTGGCGGAATACACCCAAGAATTTCACCAGCTGGTTATCTAAATGTGTGGGTGGTCAGCCGAGGCCCTGATGGAATGCTATAAGGACGGCCTCAACGAGGACGTCTACCAAGGCTGTTGTTCTCGAAGGGCCCCCAAAGACTTGCAACGTTGGTATGTGATGGCAGCTGAGATGGAGATTGACCAGGCCAGAGATCAGTACAGAGGAGGTCGCAGCTGGAGCAAGCCTTCCCCTTTCGCCCCTAAGATGGTGAAGGGGGGTCAGGATCGAAGCCCAGATCACCAGCCTGCTTCAGATGCAGAAAAGAGTGACACCAAGCAGCTGAGTGTTTCACCAAGCCCGTCCCTAGGATGACCCCTGCTGGAGGGAAAAAGGTTGACAAGCCAGCAGCAAAAAACCGCAAAACAGCATTGAAAGGTGTGGAAGTTGTTGAGTTCGCCCCTCCAGGCCTGGAGGAGCTGGGAGCTCTGACCACCCCAGAGGACAGCGACAGGTAATCCGATGACAACCCCCCTGATAAGTCAACCCGCGGGGCCTGACCATCCCAGTAGAACTACAGGCACCATAACCCAGTGCCCAGGGGAAGATGCTGGCCATTTTGGACTCTGGGGTGCTAGATGTGTAATCAGCCCAGAGGTGGTGAAAAAAATGGGATTGAGACTGATATCGATGAAAGTGCCCCTTGCCTTCTGCCAGTTGGATGGGTCAGTAGCTGGGGGGGAGTGCCCATTTTGAGACTGAACCAGTTGAAATGAGGATGGGGGACCACTAAGAGACTTTGAGTTTTATTGTGGCCCCGGGGATGGAACGACCCGTCATACTTGGGTTACCCTGGCTCCGAAAATGGAACCCTAATGTGAATTGGAGAACGGGGCTATTGCGCATCCACAATAACCAGCAGGGAGAGCCCTTCCAGGGCCCCGAGGCCATCGAAGAGCAGGCAGCATTGGGGCAGAACGCATGGCAGGAGAGGAGAAAATACCTAAGGAATATTGGGACCTTAAGGGGGCTTTCAGCGAGTGGGTGTCAGACGTGCTCCCACCCCATTGACCCACGGATTGCAGCATAGAGATCCTGCCAGGGGTGAAACTCTCTAAACCTAAAATTTACTCCATGACTCCTCGTGAACTGGAGGAGTTGCGGAATTTCATTGACAAAAATTTGAAATGAGGTTTCATCCAACCTGCTAGGCCACGAGTGGCTGCCCCCGTGCTGTTCCGAGAGAAGAAAGATGGCTCTCTTTGCTTATGTGTTGACTATAAGAACCTAAACCCCATTTGCATTAAAAATGTCTACCCCTTGCCCCTGATGAAGGACATGCTAGCCCATCTAGCCAAGGGGAAGATTTTTACTAAACTGGACTTAAGAGAGGCCTATTACAGGGTCCGAATTAAAGAGGGTGATGAGTGGAAAACTGCTTTCAACTGCCCTCTAGGTTGTTTCCAGTTTCGGATGCTCCCTTTTGGTCTACAGGGGGCGCCGGCAGTATTCATGCAACTGATCAACGAAGTGCTCCATGAGCATCTTTACAAGGGGTTTTTGGTTTATCTTGATGACATTCTCATTTATTCGGAGACCATAGATGAACACGTGAGACTGTTGCAATCAGTTTTGAAAAAACTCATGGCGGCTGAGCTATATGCTAAATTGTCAAAATGTGAGTTCCACCAGAGTAAAATTGACTACTTGGATTACCGCATATCACATGAGGGCATTGAAATGGATCCTAAGAAGGTGTGGACAGTCATGGAGTGGGCGGCCCCACGCACCCGTAAGAAACTACAGAGTTTCCTAGGCTTTGCTAACTTTTATTGGCAGTTCATCCCTTCTTTTGCCCAGATTGCACTGCCAATCACAAACCTCCTTAAAATGAGGGGGGAGGCCAAGCCTAAGGCTAGTCAGCCCCTGGATTGGACCATGGAATGCCAAGCAGCTTTTGAAAAGCTCAAGCAACTATTTGCAGCCGATCTGATCCTTAAACACCCCGACACGGATGCCCCTTTTGTGGTTCAAGCAGATGCCAGCAATGTGGCAGTTGGAGCACTACTACTGCAAGCAAATGCTGATGGGGCTCTACAACCCTGTGCTTACACCTCCCGTAAATTAACTGAAACCGAAAGGGGGTGAGCAATTTGGGAGAAAGAAGCTTTTGCTGTCCGTTGGGCCCTACTGACCTGAAGAAATTTCCTTGAAGGGGCCAAACATCCTTTCAAAGTGTGGACGGATCATAAAAACCTTGAGGCATTGAAGACCCCTAGGAAGTTGTCACCTAAGCAGGCCCACTGGACACAGCATTTTAATCGATTTAATTTCTCCCTACGCTACCTACCTGGGGGGAAAACTTTATGGCTGATGCCTTGTCTAGGCTGCCCCAGTATAACAGCACATGGCAGGAAATAATCCGACCTGTGATCCCTTCTAAACAACTGGCCGTTCCAGTGGTCCCAAAAGAAAGTGGACTCAGATCTTTCGACCAACCTAAACTCTCAACTCACAGAAGTGTTGAAAACGGACGAATGGTTTTTGTCTCACTCAGAGTGTACCATTCGTGACGGCCTCGCCTGGGTAGGAGCCAAACTCTATGTGCCAGCTCTTATTAGGGAATTGGTGCTGCAAAAGGCCCATGATTCAAAGGCAGCAGGCCATTTTGGGTTTGTGAAAACATTGCACTTAGTTAAAAGGCAATTTTGGTGGCCATCATTGAAAAAGGACATTGAAGCTTATGTGGCTAGTTGCCCCATATGTGCTGCCACGAAGAGGCCACCTGGGAAACCGCCAGGGTTACTTCAAAATGTTGCTAGACCAGGGGCCCCATGGAAACAAATATCCATGGATTTCATTGTCGAGTTACCTGACAGTGGGGGTAATACAGTCATTTGGGTAATCACAGACCTGTTTTCTAAACAGGTCAATTTTGTGCCTTGCTCCAAGATTCCGTCAGCAAAGATGTTGGCTAAACTATTTATTCAGCATGTGTACAGGTTACACGGGGTCCCCGAATGAATAATCTCCCAGTTTTGGAAGGAGTTCCTGGCTCTGCCAGGCTCCGCCCAGGTCTTAAGCTCCGCCTATCACCCCCAAAGAAATGGGGCATGTGAACGAACTAACTCGGTCTTGGAGCAATACCTCAGGTGTTATATTAATTACCAACAAGATAATTGGGCTGACCTGCTACCTTTTGCTGAAGTAGCTTACAATAACTCTATTCATAGTAGAACGGGGTTTACCCCCTTCAGGGTGGTCTATGGCCAAGATTTTGTACCTATCCCTGAACTACCACAGGAGAAACCTCAGATTCCCTCTCTATGGGAGTGGATCAAACAGCTTCAAACGATTTGCACGTAACTCGCAAAGCATTAGACCAGTGGTTCCCAACCTGGGGGTCGGGACCCCTTTGGGGGTCGAACAACCATTTCCCAGGGGTCGCCCCGGCATCCTCAGTTCCCCCCCGCACAGCCACAAGCCTGGCCATATCGACTCAACTCGCCTGAGCCCTCCGATTGGTCGGGAGAGGTGCCATTCAGTTAGAAGCATTTGTGACACCTGGTGGCTGAGCTTTGATGGCATCAGCTAAGGGGCCAGCTTTGCTTTGAATTCTGGGAGTTGAAGTCCAGGCACCTTAAAAGTTGCTGAGATTGAGAAATATTGCTGTACACTTGTTGGTTATCAAGTCTAAATACAGAAGTAGACTTGTTGTGGAAGATGATATTCCTTGTGCTCTTGCAAAGACTGGCCCGAGAATTTCTGATCTGGCATAATTACATATTGTTTTTGTGATTAATCACTATGCTTTAATCATGTTCAATTTGTAACAATGAAAATACATCCTGCATATTAGATATTTACATTACGATTCATAACAGTAGCAAAATTAGTTATGAAGTAGCAACAAAAATAATTTTATGGTTGGGGGGTCACCACAACATGAGGAACTATATTAAGGGGTCGCGGCATTAGAAAGGTTGGGAACCACTGCATTAGACGAAGCTCACCCAGCCCATAAAAAACAGGCTGACAAGAAAAGGGTTAGGCCAAAGGAATACCAAGTCGGTGATAGAGTTTTCTTGTCAACTAAGTCCCTACAGACCACAGAAGTTGAAGAAACTTGGGCCTAAGTATGTGGGTCCTTTCCCCATTGTGAAAATTATAAATCCAGTGGCAATACAATTAGAACTTCCAAAAACCCTTAAAAGAATTCACCCTGTTTTCCATGTCAGCCTTTTGAAGCCCGAACAGACATCCTCTCTTCGGCCAACCCAGACCCCTCCCCGTGTGCCTTTATTTATCGAGGGTGAACAGCATTTCGAAATTAAGGAAATCCTTGACTCTAGAAGACAAAGGGGCAAAGTACAATATTTGGTAGCCTGGAAGCACTTCCCTTCCTCACATTCTGAATGGGTGAATGAGTGAGATATCAGAGCCCCTAGATCAGTGGTTCCCAACCTTTTTGTGATCGAGTACCACTTGGAGGTCCTGTACAGTCGCCGCGTACGACCTGGTTCCAGAGAAACTAAATTCGATCAGATATCACTTTATTTCCATAATTGTACCGTTCCTTTTTTGGCCCTGCGCATCCAGCAACTGGATTCTCGGGCCGCTGGGACCAGGTGGGTGGCGTGTGGCAACAGTTGTGTTAGGCAGTAAACATTTTTGTGAAGTAAAAAATAACTAACTAAAAATCGTTCATGACCCTGAAAGTGTTCACGTACCACCTGGAAGGCCCTCGCGTACCACTAGTGGTACACGTACCACAGGTTGGGAACCACTGCCCTAGATTAATTCAGTTGTTCCATTCCAAATACCCTGATAAACCATGAATGTGCTTTCCTTGTTATATTTATATATTTTTGCTTTTCTTCTGTTATGTTATGTTTCCCTAGGATTAACGTCCCTCTTGCAGGAGGGCCGAATGTCAGCCTCCACGCTGCCTGCTTGCTTGAGCTGCCATAGAAACAGGGGGAGGAGGGAAGGTTTGGGAGGGGGGAAAGCTGTGCTGGAGATGTCTCTTCATGTGTCTGATTAGGAGTTTAGGGAGGAAAGTTCTCATCACGTATGGCCAGGCTGCATGAACATGTTTACAGCCTGTTCAAGGTCAACAGCTTCGACTGACCAGATGTGGAGGGTCCACCTGGATGTGTGCCCACATGACATCTTGGGGTGCCGGGATTGGATGATTTGCTCGGGGGGTTATGTGGGGAGGGATTTGGGATTATTTCTATATGCAAGTTACGTGTCTTTTGCCTCAGATCTTGCTTTCATTTTGTCGCTATCCGTTCTTGTCTAGTAAAAGTACTCTTCTCTATCATCATGAAGTTGAGGTCTTTCTTTCCTGGACTTTGAACAGAAGCACACCTGAC
Organism: Diadophis punctatus similis; assembly: GCA_023053685.1. Lineage (NCBI taxonomy): Eukaryota > Metazoa > Chordata > Lepidosauria > Squamata > Dipsadidae > Diadophis > Diadophis punctatus. Next base: position 105,958,183 of record JALIGW010000002.1, read on the forward strand.
ACACATAGAGAGACAAACACAGAGAGAGGTGGAGAGAGAGACATAGAGATATAGAGAGTGGGAGATACATAGATACACAGAGAGGGGAGAGAGAGGTGGGGAGAGAGGGAGAGTCAGAGATAGATACAGAGAGGGGGAGAGATACACTGAGAGATACAGAAGGGGGGAGAGAGAGATGTCAAAAGGGTTTTGTGGTTTCCGGTGTTTTTTAACAACCGATTGTCTGCCCTAATGACCAGCTGGATAGGCATGGCTAGGGGTGTGTGTCATGTGACTGGGTGGGAGTGAGTGACATCGAGTTGGCCACACCCACCCAGGTTTTGTGGCTCCCGATGTTTTCTTTTCTGTGGGAAACGGGTCCAAATGACTCTTTGAGTGTTTAAGGTTGCAGGCCCCTGTGCTAAACCAATCTTATTTCATTCTTCAACATAGTGACTAAATTAGCAAACCAGCAAATACTGTTGATATAGTATACTTAGACTTCAGCAAGGCATTCAACAAGGTAGACCACAAGAAGAAAGTGGAATAGATAGCATTACCATCAGATGGATTTGTAACTGGCTGACACACCGTACTCAATGAGTAGTCCTTAATGGTACATGGAGGGAAGTAAGCAGTGGGGTAGCACAAGGTTCCATCTTAGGCCCAGTATTCTTCAATATCTTCATAAATGACAAATGAGGGAATAGAAGGGGAAGTTACCAAATTTGTGGGTGGTACTAAGCTGGCAGGAATAGCCAACACCCTAGATCAGGGGTGTCAAACTCGATTTCATTGAGGGCCGTATCAGGGTTGTGTTTGACCTCGGAGGGCCGGTGTGTGTGGTCAGGGGTGTGTGTGATCATGGTGGACGTGGCTGGGGTGGGCATGGCCATGGTGGGTGTTTGACACAGGCACAAGATGCATTTTTCCCTTCTCTTTTTTTTCCCCACAGTTCTTTAATAGAACCATTTTCCTCTCTCTTCTACCAGATATTACTGGCAAATATTTATTACTTATTCTTCATACTCCACTAAACTTTTTATTTCTAAATTTATACCCCATTTATTAATAGTAAATTGCTTTTCCAGGCAGAAAAAGCTATTTATAATATTGTTTTTTATTATTCAACTAATAATAAAAATACAATAGCATAAATAATATAATACAAGATCTAACAGCAGAGGTAAATTTCCAGGACAGCAAATAGAAATGGCTGTCAATTGTAGATTGTTGATTGTAGATTAAATAGACCTACAGTATGTAAAATCTGGCATTAAATTGTAGTATTAACATAGGATGTTGCTTATTTTCTATCCAGATCAGGCACTTACTTGAGGGCCACATAATTGTAATCCAGTCCAATCCAGTCCTTCTGCAGCACTCTGCCAGCCGAAAATGTTTTTTGATGGCAGAGTGCTGCTGGAGACTGGGGAGGCCAAAAATGGGCCACACGGTTTTGGCCGGCAGAGGCAATGCAGGCCGCTCATTTGATATTTCCAGGCCTGCCCCGCAGGCCAGATTTAAGCACCACATGGGCCGGATCTGGCCCGCGGGCCTTGAGTTTGATGGATCTTGACAGACTTGAACACTGGGCCCTATCTAACAAAATGAAATTCAATGTAGAGAAAAGTAAAGTCTTACACTTAGGCAAAAAAACCAAAAGTATACATATAGACTGGGTGAAACTAGGCTTAATACCAGTAACTGTGAGAGGGATTTTGGATTCTTGGTGGACAACCAATTAAATGAGTCAACAATGTGGACTAGATGACCTACAAGGTCCCTTCCAACTCTGTTAATCTGTAAACTCTGGAAAGTCTCTCTCCCTCCTCCTCCAGCAATCACTTGTCATTGCCAAAGCTGCAAGAACTTGCCATACTGTAGAGATCACCAATCATGAGCCCAGTATCATTTCATTTGTTTCATTAAAAAAAAACACAAAACAGTTAGTGTAGTCCAGTGGTTCCCAACATGGGCCCCATGCCCCACAGGGAGACAATTTGATTTTTAATGGGGGCAATTGGAACCTTTGGAACTTGGAACCAAGTTAATGGCCTTTTAGGCTTCCTCCGGGTGAATAGGAATTCACTTTTTGAATAGTAAGAATTCTATGTCACGGGGTGTGTGTGTGTGCGTCAGGATTGATGCTTAGGTGGGGCATGGTCAAAAAAAGGTTGGGAACCACTGATGTAGTCCATAGTTTAACCCCTCTGGCTGGCTAGGAATGTGAAGATGTGCTGGGGCTGAGTTTGAAGCAGGACTACATTAGTCAATGCAGAAACTATACAGACGTCTGTACCTCTTTCAGTGAAGGTCTGAAATAACTGCTAGTTCTGGAGTAGAAAATCTTGAGGAACAGAAGAAAAATATGTCATATCACATCCTACTCCTTTATTGTGGCTAAAAGGACAAAATCAGGCACCAGGAAATGACAGGAGTCTGAATTATTCTTTTCAGGCACTGCTATCATTTATCATCCCCTGTGTGGTGTTTAGTAAAGTGCTTTTCTGTTCTCCTTTGCAGCTTCAGGGTTATTTCATGTCACAGCAAGCTAAAGGGAAAGGATTAACCACTGTCTCTCAATCACATGCCCCTGACCTATAGCCAGTCAATTCCAGATCTGAATGTACCAAGACTGCTTGAGGGCCAGCCCTTCCTGATCCTTTTGCACAGCCAGAACTGGACACTGTCACAGGCAGGTAATACTGTGCCACATCCATTATGCAATGCTTTACAGTTTGTGGCAGGAGGAACAGTTCCAGCAGGTCTTCTGTAAGATCTTCTAAGACAGCAGGTGGTGCTAAAAGCATCCACAAGTTTCTTGACTTTGCTTGCCAGATAGTAAAACTTATTACAGAAGTGATTTGAGGGTGCTGTACCTATAGTAGCTAACTCCTCATAACTCCAAGATTTGGTTACTCAGCATTAAGGACCTTTGGGAGTTGCTAATTGGGTAGGAGGTGCCTGGGAGATTCCCTGGCGATGACGCAGACTTTTTTCTTCATCCTGTAAGGGAAAAAAAACACACTGCTGTGAATCAGATACCACTGCCAGTGGACAACTAGCAAAATCCGGCACTTATCATGGGGTTTATTTTGGATTGGTGAATCAACACTATAACAAATCCCCACCCCCCACCCCGTTCAGGAAAGGCCAGAAAAATATAATTAAAAAATATTAGAGTTACTCTCGGGGAGATCCTCTCCCTTGAAAGAATATAACATAACCCTGAAATATTTCCTTAAAGGATGGTGCAACTGAAAACAGATTTTGCTTACCCATCCTAGATAAGACTGACCCAGAGGTCTCCATTTCACCAAACCAAAAGAAAACTTTATGATAAGGACCAATATTCCATTCTCAATTGTGCAAGGAGGCATCAAACAACAGGACAGAGGCAAGCTGATTTCATATCAAAGGTGGGTGGGAGGCTGTATTTTAGACCAGGGCCCACCAATCCCAGGTCCATGAGCTCATGTGTGCATTTGTGCAAGCAGCGCGCATGCACGTGAAACCATTCCCTCTCTGCCCCTCCCCCCCCACTTCCACCAGCGCTGGTCTGCAGAGCTGGAAAGGTTGGGGGCCACTGTTTTAGACAAAGGAAAGACAAATTTGGCAACTTTCAAAAACCTGTTTCTGCCAAAGCAAAAATTCCACGTTAATAATAACCTAGCATTTATTTATTTTTCATTTATTTGATTTTATCCTGCCTTTTTTGTTAACTCCAGGTGGCATGCATACCTAATGATCCCTCCTCCAATTTTCCCTACAACAAGAGGAGTTGGGATGAGAGACAGCAAGTGACCCAAAGTCAACCAGCTGGTTTTCATGCCTAAGGAGGGTCTAGAATTCATTGTCTCTTGATTTCTAGTCCAATATCTTAGCTGCCACATCAATCTGACACTACAACAGATGAAAAGGGAAATGAAAGTAGGAGCTTATAGATAAAAAAGAGTGCAATTTGATAGAAAAGGAAAAAATCCGGTACTTAAAGACAGTGATTCCCTATGGTAATAAAACAGCAACTTAGAAAATAGAAGAATTTGTATAAGTCATATGTTCTTATTTTGTAAATAAACTTATTTAGTGATTCCAAATGATTGCTCCCTGTGTTTACTGTTGCCATGCCCAAATTCAAGAGAGATTTGAATGGCCTCACTGATCACCAAAGGAGAGAAAACATTGACTTCCTCCACAGTACTCCCTCTCTTCATTCTCTTTTCAATTCATCAATTGATGAATCTATTGATATTTAGAAAGGACACTGAAGCTTGATATTGGACCGTTGTAAGAGCAAGGGAAACCTGCCTGGTGGACAGTCATGCCTGCTAGAAGGCTGCTATTTGAAAGAGCTGCAACATGGGGAGTGAACACCTCAAACCATCAAAGGTGTTCAGAGAGAGGGAAGACTTCCTGCGTCACCCAAGGCCATTGGTGGTACCACAGGAAGAGGAAAGGATAAAGGAGATTATGAAGATAAATCAAGACAATGAGCAAAGGACACAGCATGTTGTAGTTGGCAGCTCAGTGTGTAATGAGCTGCTTATCAGAGAAGGCAGCATCAGGAACTGGTTGGGAGACTGCTTTTTATTGTTGTCACTACAAAAGGAAATCCTCTAGCTTTTTTGAGCTAAGGGAAGGGCAACACACTTAAAGGCACTGCCAGGCATATTAAGGAAATGGCTAGAGTCACACAGCAATCTGCATCTGGTAACTAGAAAGCTTGGTTTTCTGAATTCAGGAAACATATGGAACGTTTATCTTTCTTCTTTCCTGGGGGTTAGCAAAGTTGGTCAATTTGCAAGCAAATTAATTTTTAGTTGCCTCACCGACTTCTTCCTCTTTTGACAGAGGATAGGGATTTCCCATAGGAATAGGAAAATATTCCTTGTATTCTACAGCTATCTAACCTTGTCACTTACTCTTTAGACTACAGTGGTCCAAAGGGAAAAGTCAGCTTGTTAGGGGAAATTCAGCCTTTAAACTAACTGTCCTTTCTTGACAGAAGAAAAGTACAAACATCATATTCATATTCCAAGGAGGGAAACACTGTCCTTGCATATAGGCAGAATTGCTCATGACCTAGGAAACAGAGGCATATCTCTCAAGGGCTGAATGCCAGGTATGGGCTCCCATGCCAATCCAACTCCTCTATGGATAGGGTCCTCTTGAGCTCAGAGGGGACTTACTGTTTCAAAGACAGCATTCTGTTCAGCAGGAGCAAATAGCAACTCCTGTCCCTCTTCCTCCCGTACAGCATCCATTCCTTCATCCTCATACTCAGTTAGATAATCTGACTCTTCTCCTGGTTGTGGACAAACAAGGCTTTGGTAAACTTTTATAACATTTTTTCCTCATAAACACAGAAACCATCCTTCAGCTCTTTGCTTAGTAGCCACTTCTTAGTTTAAATGGATTCCTCCCATTTCATTCTGGAGCACAGGGAAAATTACACAGAACACAATTACAAATACATAGAAGTCAATTATTTAGTCTTATTAGGTCTTTGGATTAGCAGAAAGTTGTCTCAGCACCACTTGCTTAGTTAGAATGAATTCAGTGCTGCCACATCTACTCTAAAAGAATCCAGTAACCACTGATACTGTACTCACCATCGGCATAGCCCTCGGACAGATAGCTCTTGGCTGGTTCAATGCGAGAGATAATCTCTGCCAGATCTGTGAATCCTCCGCTAGGACACATTAACACCTTGGGAATGAAAAGAGATACCAACGTTATCTGAAGCTATCTTGCCACAACCTAGCTGTTCAATTTAAGTCTAATTCAATTTGAATATTCATATTAATCTGGAAAACTGATTTGATTTTACCATTTGAACTAATCTGGAAAATCAAGTCTGACTACATTAAATTTAATTTGAAACACTGTAAACATAGATCAGATAAGTTACTGCTGTAACTCTGAGCACTCTGGATAGGAAAGACTGGGTACGATCCATTAAACAATATTGCTGGGCAACTTTTATTCATTATTCCATGAACCATGGAATGATACCTAGCACATCCACACTTCCCGAACCTTTGTTGTTTGGAAATAGCTAGAACTCTGATTCTTAATTATCACTTCAGATTTTTTTTCTAATTAGCTGGAGAAGCTACAAGTAGAAAAGTTCTGGCAGTTCCTCCCCTTATACTTACATCCATGCGTTTGCTCTCATAGAAGTCTGCTGAGTGCTGATCCTGAACCATTTTTTCAATTAGATCACCACGGCACCAACCACCAAACACCACTTTTCCATGCTGATAACCTACATCCTATAGGAGAAGGATAAAGAGGAGTCACTCTAGAATAGAGGTAGCCCTCAACTTATGACCACAACTGAGCCCAAAATTGCTGTTGCTAAGCGAGACAGTTGTTAAGTGAATTTTGCCCCATTTTCAGACCTTTCTTACCACAGTTGTTAAATGAATCTGGCTTCCTCATTCACTTCGTTTGTCAGAAGGTCACCAAAGGTGATCAAATGACTTCTAGACACTGCAAGTGATTTATGACCATTTTCACATGACCATTGCAGCATCTCTGTGGTCATGTGATCAAAATTCAGAAGCTTGGCAACTAACTCATATTTGAGTTAAGTTACCAAGCGTCTGAATTTTGATCACATGACCATGGGGATACTGCAATGGTCATAATGTGAAAAATGGTCATAAGTTATTTTTTTCAGTGCCATTGTAATTTTGAATGGTTACTAAATGGTGGTTGTAAGTTGAGGACTTCCTGTATTCTGATCCTGTAGGAATATTTCAAGAAGCAATCTCCTCTAGACTTCAGACCAATTGGGACTAACACTAATTCCAGCTAACATGCAAAGCAAATCCAACTCTCAAGAAAATGAGCCAAGGAATTCCAAAGGAAGTCAAATATGTTTCAATAAGACTAGAAAAGTGTACTCAATAGAACTGCATCTCAATGGAAGATGCTACCCAAAGAACTTTCATGACCCCTTTTCTGCAAGCAGTAGTTGTTTGGGATCTTAGTGTGGAAGGGGCAAATCAACAATTTCACACGGTTATGTGTCTAGGTTAAAGGAATGGCATGTTTTAAACCACTGAAACCATCCCTGCATCTGCTTTCAAGGATACAACTCCAATCTAGGAATATTTAAAAATACTTCTGGGTAAGACTGCTTCTCTCATAGCCAACTAGGAGGCAGAAGTATAATGATTAGAGGAAATTTTCCAGATTATCTGAATGTATTGCTTCTAGATTAACAGATTAACAGTTGGAAGGGAACTTGTAGGTCATCTAGTCGAACCTCCTGTCCAAGCAGGAGACCCTATACCCTTTCTGACAAATGGCAATCCAACCTCTTCTTGAAATCCTCCAGTGATGAAGCTCCCACAATTTCTGAAGGCAAGCTGTTCCATTGGTTGATTGTTCTCACTGTCAGAAAATTTCTCATTTCTAGGTTGAATTGAGCAGTTTCCATCCATTATTCCTTGTCTGGCCTTCAGGTGCCTTGGAAAATAGCTTGACCCCCTCCTCTCTGTGGCAGCCCCTCAAATATTGGAACACTGCTATCATGTTTCTCCTGGTCCTTCTCTTCACTAGACTAGCCATGCCCAGTTCCTGTAACCATTCTTCATGTTTTAGTCTCCAGTCCCCTAATCATCCTGGTTGCTCTTCTCTGCACTTTTTCTAGTCTCAACATCTTTTTTATAATGTGGTGACCAAAACTGGATGCAGTATTATAGGTGCGGTCTAAGGCTTTATAGAGTGGTATTAGTACCTCACTTGATCTTGATTGTATCCCTCTGTTAATGCAATTTAGGATTGCATTGGCTTTTTTGGCTGCCGCTGCACACTGCTGACTCATATTTAGCTGGTTGTCCACTAAGACTCCAAGCTCTCTCTCACAGTTACTGCTATTAAGCCTGGTTTCACCCAGTCTATATGTATACTTTTGTTGTTTCTTGCAACAAGGCAGAAGACTTTACTTTTCTCTACATTGAATTTCATTTTGTTAGAGAGGGCCCAGTGTTCAAGTCTGTCAAGATCCATCTGGATCTTGAGCCTATCTTCTAGGGTGTTAGCTATTCCTGCCAGCTTAGTATCATCTGCAAATTTGGTAAGTTCCCCTTCTATTTCCTCATCTAAGTCATTTATGAAGATATTGAAGAGTACTGGGCCTAAGATGGAACCTTGTGGTACCCCACTGCTTACTTCCCTCCATGTAGACATTAAGGACTACTCGTTCAGTACAGTTTGTCAGCCAGTTACGAATCTATCTGGTGGTGATGTTGTTTATTACATATTTTTCTAGCTTACCAAGAAGTAGATTGTGGTCTATGTTGTCGAAGTCTATTATGTCCACAGTATTTCTCTGGTCTACTAATTTAGTCACTATGTTGAAGAATGAAATAAGATTGGTTTGGCATGATCTGTTTTTAACAAACCCTTGCTGGCTGCTAGTTACAGTATTACTTTACTCATTTCTAGATGTTGGCAGATCTGTTTTTTTATTATCTTTTCCAGTATATTTCCGGGTATTGATGTTAGGCTGATTGGTCTGTAGTTTCCTGGGTCTGGTCCCCCCCCCTTTTTTTTTGAAGATGGGAACCACATCAGGTCTTTTCCAGTCCTCTGGTAGTTCCCCAGTGCTTCACGATTTTTGAAAGATGTGGTACAGTGGCTCTGAGATGACATCTGCCAGCTTTTTAGAACTCTGGGATGTAGTCCATCAGGTCCCAGTGATTTGTATTCCTCAAGATCAGACAGATGTTCTCTAACTGTTTTTTGGCTTATGTTAACTTTTATTTCTAGTCTGTCTTTTACAGTTATGTTTTTAATAGGTTGGACTATAGTTTCTTTTTGCGTGAAGACCGATGCAAAGAATGAGTTAAGCAGCTCTGCTTTCTCTCTGTTGCCTTACTTCCTTGCCGTCTTCTCTCTTTAGTGGACCGACTGTTTCCTTGATTTTTTTCTTGTTATTTATATGAAGAACCAGTTTTTTAAAATTATCTTTGACTTTTGTTTCAAATTTTTGTTCATTCTGAGCCTTTGCTTTCCTGACTTCGTCTTTGCAGGTTCTTGCTATCTGTTGATATTCTGCCTTAGTTGTATGTCCCTCTTTCAATTTTTTGTACTTTTTGTCTTTCAATTTGGCAGAGAGATCTTTGTGCAGCCATGCTGGTTTCTTCTTGGATTTCTTGTTTTTCTTTCTCATTGGTATTGTGCTGGTTTGGGCTTTTATGATCATATTTTTCAGAGTTTCCCAAGATTCTTGAGTTGATTTCCCCTTTAGGATTTTCACCCAAGGAATCTTTCCCATGTTCTCTCTGAGTTTATTAAAATCAGCTCTTTCAAAATCTAAGACTCTGGTATCATTATGTTCTATTGCTTGTGTTTGCATTATGTTAAATTCTGCAGTTTCAACTCCCACTATCACTTCTTCTCTGTTTGTAAGTATTAAGTCCAGTATGGCTGTACCTCTAGTTCCCTCCTCTACCTTTTGGACAACAAAGTTGTCAGCAAGGTTGGTTAGGAACCTATTTGATTTCTCACTTGGTGCAGAACTAGTCTTCCAATTGATGTCAGGGTAATTGAAGTCCCCCATTACTATTGTAGTGTGTTTCTTACATATATTTGTTAGTTGGTTAGTTTCTGCTTGATTGGGTGGCCTATAGTATACACCTATGGCCATGTCATTCTTTTTTTATTTATTTATGAAGAAGAGGACTGGCAATTAAAAAAAATTGAAGGCTTTCAGTTTTCCACTGTCATATACTGGAATGCGTTTCCAGTTTGGTAATCTCTGACGAAAGCCTATAGTGTTTGGCAAAATGTAACTGCCAATCAGTAGGATTTAGATTAAATCTTGAGACTGATTTGAATGACAGTTGATTCTGGGAATGTACTGTATGCTGGGGAGAGATTTAGGTTTTAAAAAGTAGGCTAAATATGCTGTTTTCTCTTTGATAGTTGATAACAGATTGCAAAGTTGGTCTTTCTCAGTTCTGTAACTCAGCAAGATGAGGCTGCTTCACAGCAGCCCTTCTAATGTGGGATACCCCCCCTCCTTGTGATTTATTACTATGAAACAACAGCTGTCCCTCAAACTCACATAGATTTCATCGAACTTTCCGAAGTCCATGGTTTTGAAGCGATCGATGGGAGGGCGAATGTATTCACAATACGAACTGCTCTTCACCACCTCCAGTTGTCGCACACATGAGACATAGGCTAGGCGGGATTGGATTTCCGCCATGTCAGGTACCTGAAAGGCCAAGGTGCTCATTGGCCACAGAGAAATATGTGAGGAGATTCCCCTCAGAGCTTCCTTAGTCAGCTACCCCTCCTTCTAAATTGCCCCATGTAGATTGCACTGCAGTGGTCCAAATGGGAGGTGAGTAAGGCACAAATGACCATGCCCAGAACCTAGAAATAGGTACAACTGGCATACAAGATGGATTTGTGCATCTTGACTATGGTTCTAACATGATTATGACCCCAGTAAAAGAAAGACAGGATGGTAAGAAGATGCCTCTGGGAAACAATCGGAGAATCTTAGCAGTCATACTGAAGCTGCCAGGAATTTTGGAAGTATTTTCCAATTCAACTGAGCTTGAACCTGCAGAACAAGCTTAGAAAGCAGGTAAGCCATATCTGTAACCAGCCTTTTGCAATCTTGTGCTTTTAAGATATGCTCCTTTACAGGTAACCACTGTATTGTGAAAGGCTTCTGTGAATCAAGGGCAGTATTTAATATGTTAACAATTATGCAGATTTTTAGAATATAATTATTCTAGTTCATAAAAATTAGGTATTTAATAAATATGATTGTTATGTAATGAAAAGTGTTATCTGATCCACTTAAAGTGCCATTCTATACATAAGATTTACTCCTGGAAGGCTTTAAGATTTTGTGGAAGCTTTACTAGATAAGCTAAGCTACCACGAGAAAGATGCCAATGGAAGACCCAAAATTAGAGATAGAACTGGCTCTAATCCAAGACATCCAAGCAGATGTGCCAAAACAAGCAAGAGGAGGTTTATTTTCACATGCACTACTCTCACAAAATCTCTGGTATTCAAGCAGTGACGTTTTATGCAGTGGTGTCAGCAAATAAAAATAGAGAGATTGAGAAACATTGTTTGAATGCTTAGAAAATGCAACAGAAACAATTTCTTGAAGAGAATTCACCCAGTTGGTATCAGACTTACACATCCAAGCAGGAATCTCCACCCACAAGCTACAGGCTGGAGAGAGACTCACCTTGACTTTCTCTGCCCAAGGGTTGAGACGTTTCCACAGCAACCACCAACCTGACAGACTATCCCCATAGTTGCAGAGGTCAGTCTCATCCTGGCTTCCCACATCAATGGCAATGACCGTCTTGGCACCCATGTTACGAGCAATGTCAGCTATATTTGGGGCGGGAGAAAGAGGGAAATGTTTCAGGGGAAAGGCAATGTGAAGAGACAAAACTGAGAACGTACCACCACCACCACCACCAGAACCACCACCAAATGAGAGTGTTGGGGAGAGCATTCTTTAATATTACAGAAGCTAATTCCCTCTGACCAATTTTCCTTTCTTGGCATTGACATCAATCAATTGGGCCTCCATTGTGGGAAAAGGGGTTTGTCATCATAATTTCTCTGCCCTGCTGAAAACTTTGGAATAGCAACCCCATAGTTAGCTACAATTGGTCCTGGAAGGGACAGCATCTCCCTTTGTATTCATTTCTGGAGAAAGGTCTAGATAGAAGGAAGGACAACTTGAATAACTTAGTGTTATTCAATAAAGCAACATAAAGTAGCTGACTTATGTTTTCGGTAGTGGACAAACATTTACAGAAATAACTGTGTACTACATAGACAGCAGAAGAGAAGAGCTTTTCCTAGTCTCATTTAGATTTTACTTATAAGCTGTTAAGAGCCAAAGAATAACAGAAACATGGGGGAGAAATCCTGCTGCTTTAGCTTTCTCTAACTTGGAGCCTTTCAAACATGCTAACACTTACACTTTGAGAATTCCTAACCAGCATAGCCTTTAATAAGGGTCTAAAATCCTAAATACCTGGAGGACAGCATGTTGGAAAAGGCTATGGTAGTTCATTCAATTATATTAAATAGTATACCAGCTCTTTTAGCCAGCCTCTATTATCTGTAGCTTCCCATCTGAAACTTGCATATTGGTTTAAAATGGATCTACTCTGTGGCTTGTGGAATGTATAAGTGCAAGTGCCTTCAGTAAAACTGAACACAGTGGCCTTTTATTAATATCCCATATGCAGTGAGGAGGGGTAGATAATAGTAAAAATATGAAGGAATGCCTCCTTGCATTTTCAGAGTCGATAAGCAGAGGAAGAGGTTTAATATTATTCATACTACTTGCATACAGTAGTTACAAAAATATAGCAAAGAATATACAATATGGTCAATTTACAAAATGCTTCATGCTCAGAGCCACACAAAAACATGCTTGCTGGAATGGACAATATTGCAAATAAACAACTATTATTTCTCAGAAAACCAAGCAGCATGAGAAGCATTTGGCAAAACCAGGTCAGGTTTGTTAAATCATAGCCTCTCAGTTCAGGCCTCAGAAGGCCTTTTCCAGGAAAAGAGACTAGGAATGCCCAACTAGGAGTGGTGCTGAGAAATTGATGAGTGAAACAGACTTAGAAAAGTTTACATAAATAAGTGAAGATCTAGAAAGCAAGTCACTTTAGAAAAATCTTGTCAAGGAAATAAGTAAGCTTAGCTCAAGGGAGCCAAAATTAAAAAGAAAAACACTAGCATATGCTGATATTTCAGAGACATTTCAAGAGAAAGAACCAGTGAATGCATTTGTTTATTTGTTCCCATAAGTACAGAAACAAGAAAGCACCTATCTAAACTTAAGAGAAACATCAGGAAAAGAAAATTTGCAACAAAGCTAACATATACAAATATGACAAATAACATAACTAGGATGCTTAAGAAACCATTCCTTGGAACTGAAAAGTGGGTTTATGGTCCACTGATTGGTTATCAAAACTCTGTGAATTCTGAATTTTACATACTTGCCACTTGCAGGGCAAGTGCTGTGCAAAATGGGACAAAGCTCCATAAAAAGTCATCTGAAATTCAAACCTTGGGAGGAAATGTGGAGTTTATAGTTTGGTGAATATTCAGAATCAAACTAAGGACCATGAAGGAGATCCATGAGTTTCCCAGGGTCTTTATTTCATAAAAAGTAATCACACTTGGGAAGGGAATCTGGGGCATTAGGGAAGGTCTAGTCCCGTGGTGGCGAACCTATGGCACGCGTGCCACAGGTGGCACGCGGAGCCATAGCGGACGGCACACGAGGGTTGCCCACCGGCAAACCGGAAGTGCGGAAAAACGCACTTCCGGTTTGCCGGTGAGCTGTTTTTTGCACTCCGGAGGGTTCAGGGAAGCTCCCTGAAGCTCCGGAATGCAAAAAACTACAAAACGGACAAACCGGAAGTGCATTTTTCCGCACTTCCGGTTTGTCCGTTTTGTAGTTTTTTGCATTCCGGGGCTTCAGGGAGCTTCCCTGAACCCTCCGGAGTGCAAAAAACAGCAAACCGGCAAACTGGAAGTGCGTTTTTCTGCACTTCCGGTTTGCCCGTTTCGTCGTCCCAGGCTCCGGTAAGGCCTTTGCGCGGGGGTGGGGGGGTGCTCATGCGCAGGGGGTAGCATGGGGAGGTGGTGTTGTGCGCATGCGCGGGGAGGAGGGAATGGGTGTGGGCACGCGAGCGCGCGCGAGCGCGCCCCCCCCTTTTTGGCACGCGAGCCTAAAAAGGTTCGCCACCACTGGTCTAGTCTATAGCCAAATGCAAATTCTGTACTCCCAGGGGAATACAGAACAACAGAGTTGAAAAGGATCTTTGAGGTCTTCTAGTCAACCCCCTGCTCAAGCAGAAGATCCTATGCCTGTGATGGGGAACCTATGGCACGCGTGCCAAAGGTGGCACGCAGAGCCCTCTGTGGGCATGCACAACATCGGCAGCTGCTCTTCTGGGTTCCATCGCGCGCATGCATGCCGTCCAGCTGGTCTGGCACGCATGTGCATCGGCCAGCTGCTCTCTTCCGGGTTCCAGCATGTGCATGGTCTTCGTGGGAATCCAAAAGAGAACAGCTGGCATGCGTGCGACGAAACCTGGAAGAGCAGCTGGCCGCCGCGCACATGCGCACAGGCCAGCTGCTCTCTTCCGGGTTCCGGCACTCTGGTGTGCGCTCGAGTTTCAGCACTCAGTGCCGAAAAGGTTAACTATCACTGCCCTATGCCATTCCAGATAAATGGGGTGAAATATACAGTGGCTTATATAGTGTGTGATGTTTTCTATCTACAGCCAAGAAGAAATCATGGGGGAGGAGGGAAATTTCCATCAGGGCAGTAATGTGAATGATATTAATCCCCTCTTGCTCACACAGAGTGGGATGGCTTTCAATGAAAGCCCAACATCCCAGATCCTTGCAATTTAAGCCAAAGTTTGTTTTCTAAGCATTTAAAAATAGTGGCGAAGGAGACCCTAAAAACGTTTTTGTTACTTCAAGTACTATTGCCTTAGCTCAATTCTTATATCTTACCCCACCATTTAATGGCTTCTATTGGAGATCTTTGATCAACCACATCTTATCTGGTTGCATGATAACAAGAGGGATGAGAACAGCTCTCTCCCAGCCTGGTGAGCAATGCCAATCTCATTGGACCTGGCAATGGACAGTCTATCAAGAGAGCCAAAATATCTTCTGTAGATCTTTTCTTCTTTTGAACTTCTCCCTCTAGTGAGCAGCAGTCCAAACTATAGGTGGCCAAATATTTCTGACACTGTACTTGTAAGCACAGCTCAGTGATACCTTCAATGAGAATCAGAACATCTGATCTTTAAAATTAAGGCAATCCCAGCCTGCTCTCTGGCAACTACTACTTCCACAGCATGCATCAAAGAAACTGCATGGCAATATAACTGAATCAACCCCTTCACTCCAATTCAGGTTTTCCTAGTAGGATGTCCCAAATGGAAGATGCATTCTCCACGATGCATGATTTGGTTCTGGCTTTCATGATTTCTTCATTTGCTCTTTTTCCTTAGTTCAGGTGAAAAAGTTAGGCTTTAGTATGGTGGTGGTGATGGTGGTAGAACATTGCTCATGCTATTTAAACTTTTGGGTTGCATTTTATCTAGGTTTTCTTGTATCTGCTTTGCTTTTCTTATACAAATTTGTTATTTAAGCTATCAAGTGTTCCAAACACAGTGAAAATCTATTCTGAGAAGCTTTAACCCCCCCCCCCCAGGTGCTTTTTTTCAAGAGGCAACTGGACTTCCTTGTTTTTCTTTGAAGACGTTTCACTTCTCATCCAAGAAGCTTCTTCAGCTCTGACTGGATGGTGGGGAATGGAAGGATTTATACTCCTTGCAGACAGCTGTTCATTTGCATTCTTTGCAAAGGCCACCTGGAGGTTTATCTATGTTGTCAGGGTCACCTGAGTAGTGCAAATGGGCATGGAATATAAATCCTTCCATTCCCCACCATCCAGTCAGAACTGAAGAAGCTTCTTGGATGAGAATTGTAACGTGAGGTTTTCTTGGAACTGTTGAAAGGACTGTGTTGTAGACTGGAGATAGATGATGTCGTATTCCTTCCCCTCTGTTGAGAGAGGGCTGTTCAATTTTGACATAGATGGCCTCTTTCAAACCAGTGGTCCACAGTGAGCATGTGCAGATCTGTACATTGGGGACACAAAACAACCACTTCATAAATACATGGCACAACATAGGAGGACAAACCCATCAGAACTAGATTCAGCAGTCCATCTGCATTTAAAAGACAAAGGCCACTCTATTGAAGACAGCAAAGTCCACATTTTGGATAGAGAGGACCTCTGGTTTGAAAGAGGGGTCAAAGAGGCCATCTATGTCAAAATTGAACAGCCCTCTCTCAACAGAGGGGGAGGGATACGACATCATCTATCTCCAGTCTACAACACAGTCCTTTCAACAGTTCCACGAAGGCTCCACACCCATTTGCACCACTCAGGTGACCCTGATAACACAGATAAACCTCCAGGTGGCCTTAACTATGCTAAAAAAATGAAAACGACCAGCTGCCTGCAAGGAATATAAATCCCTCCATTCCTCACCATCCAGTCAGAACTGAAGAAGCTTCTTGGCTGAGAAGCAAAACGTCTTCGAAGAAAAACAGAAAGTTCAGTTGCCTCTTGAAAAAGCACCTTTGGGAGAACCATGATCTGGAAGACTGAGAATCTCCATAGACGTTTGAATCCCCTCCTTTGTGGCTAGAACGTTCCAGATGGGCTCTTGCTACACAGCCTTAAAAATCTCTCTTCTCCATATGGCCCCTTCAGGTCCAGGTTAGAGACCAGCAGGCAATGAAGTCCAGACAGATGTAGCCTACATTCCTTGAGAGGATAGCAGGTTTCACTTGGAGTATTCTAGGTGCAATATATTTTTTCTTACTAAACTCTTGCCCTCCTTTGGCACAGATGTCTTTAACGTTATGGATTTTTATCATCTGGAGAAGCAAAGAGCTCCTGTCAGCATCAACAAAGAATTCCTGTCAGCACAACAAAGGCAGTTTGCATGAGATCTGAGAAGGTAAGCTGGCAGTGACCAGAATCTTCTGCACTAGATCTCACAGCAATTGTTGCTGCCTTATTTCATAGAAGACTGGGATTTCACTGGCTCCTTAAGCCTGCCCCTCCCTCTCCTCACCAGGATATTTGCTTGGTATCTACAGCAGAGGATAAGAGAGCTTCAGGGTGGAAAAAATGGAAGCCAGCCCCAGAACAATCAGGCTTCACAAGCCATCCTTCTCCTCCAGCAGATGGCTGTCCTGCTCTCTCCAAGACTGCCCAATACTTGCCTGGAAGGTTGTTGATGTAGCCGCCATCCATCAGTAAATTGCCGTCCTTGGGGTCGCAGAGTGGCGGTAGGTACCCGGAAAGGGTCATGCTAGCTCGCACATACCGCCACAGCGAGCCTAACCATGTGGGAACAAATGCAATCAGAAGAACAGAGAGACACCCAGAGCAGCAACGAACCCTTCAGAGAGGGATGGAGAGAGGTGCAGCCCAGCTTCAGCCCTGCTGTTCAGGCAGGAGAATTCTGCATAGCACTTTATCAAGCAGCCAAGCAATATGTAGATGTCAGATTCATCATCCTGAGCCCATATGTGGCCAGGTAACCTGATAAACTTCCAAATCTACCTGGGAGCCATGCAAAGCAATGCTTTGCATGTACTACCTGACAACCCAGTTTCTTGTGCCATGCAGAATTGTTGGCCTGAGCAAAATGTGGCTGTGGGCAGAATCCAGGCTTGCTACCCAAGCTTGTCATGCCCAGCCCTAGCAAAAGAAGGATGATAGTGGTTCGGAAGGAGGAAGCCACATCAATTGACTGCCTCCATCCCTCTGACCCACCTGCATCCCCAATGTCCATCAGCCAAGGTAGTGAGGCAAATGCAATGCTGACCTGGGACATTGTTAACATAGCAGCCATCCACAAGCAAGTGACAGTCCTTGGGGTCGCAGAGAGGAGGCAAATAGGGGGTGTAAGATGCACTGGCCCGGACGTAGCGCCACACGCTGCCTGCCGGATGAAGATGGAAATTCAATCAAAGGGAAGGTGGGAAAGGAGGAAAAGGAAGGGAGCACAGGACAGGACGTAGCATCACGAGAAAGACAAAATGTACCTGGGACAAAAGGGGATTTCTGGAAGGCTTTCCTCAACAACAACTTAGCACCATCTTCTTGCCCAACTGAAATTCCCATTTGTCAGAATGCTCTGGCTTTCCACTTTCAACTAATGTTCTTTTCACCTCTTGTAGGTAAATATATCATTTTTAATGTTTACTGATGAGAGCCACAGTTGTCATGGATAACTCCATAGTCATGATTAGACAACAGTTCCTGGCCCCCGTGACCCAGCACTCTGACACCACATGGATTAATTTGCCCATGACAAGTCATTTTTCTCTCTTGCTGCTCCCAGCCATTGGCCCGAGGCACTCAAAGACTAGGACTCACTACATGACAGTCTCAAATCAAAGGAGTCCAGTTTAATGGAGACGAGGAAAATCCCTTCTTATGGGCAAGCATATAACGCAGAAACAGAAGCATGAACAATACAGAAAAACAACTCAAGAGAAATGGTTCTACAATCCAACAAGAACAAGAAGCCATGCTTCAAAACAGGAGGCTGGACTCTCTGATCACAGGGAAGCCAGATTGCCTCTGCCTATGAAATGGTCATAGAGGCATACCTGGATAAAAAGGAATGACAAGGGGAGGAACCTAAGTAGTCCTGCTGATTGAAAGGAATGGGAACTATACACGACACAAGTAGAACTTGCTGGAAATTCACTTGCAAAAAAGAAGGTAAGGATAGTTAAGTATTTTTTGAAGGTTGCAACTACCAAATGTTGCCAGAGACTGAAACTGCACCTGCCTGACCTAGCTTGCTATCCCACTACCAGGTATAGAAGAGAAGCACACTTGTCCCCACAGGGAAAGACACAAGAAACTGTTTCTCACTTAAATACTGCTCCATGGAAACTAGGTAGTCCATTCTTTGTTTCACCTCAACGACCTCACACTTGCAGGTGAAGAACATTGGCACTGAAGCTCCTCCACTTTAACCTGAAAGATCTGATTTCTTACATGCATAGGCCTTCCCCCACCTCACAATTTGCCAACCTCAACTCTGCCTACCTATTGGAGACAGAAGAGAAAGTGTTAGCTCTGTTAGGAAGGGAAGGAAAGTGGACAGAGAAGGATGAGAGCCAGGCAGTTACAGCCTCTCCCTGCCCTGCAGGTGGGCATGGCTGCCAACAATGTCCCAGGTGAGATCTGATGCTTGCTGCAGCCAGGGGAGGCCAGGAGGGTGCCACAAAAACCTCCCACCTCCCTCGACATACAATCCATCCATCTCTGAAGCTGATTTCAAATTCTACTCTTTCATTAGGTTTCACTAGCAACGATTCTTCCCCCTCCCTCCTCCCAAAATAAGGAGTGTTTGAATAACTAGCAACCCAGAATTTCTGTAGAACAGCAGAGTTGAGAAATTTGACACAGCAGCCAGGCTTCTCCAATAAATAAAAGGAACAGAACAAATGCAGAATAGTTAGTGGGTTTAGTGAACAGCAGTAATGTTACCAAGGAAAGTTAGGTTCAAAGCTAGCTAAGATTATTACAGAGAGATGGCAAATGGCTTAAAGAAGCCATAGATTATAGGAGTTCTTTTCACTCTCCATTTTGCCTTTTCAGCAAAAGAATGGAATCAACTAGGCTTAAGGCTAAGATCATGATGCACCCAAGCAAGCTACAGATCTCACATAATGTTCTCCCTCCCTATTTAGTCCTGGAGGAAGATAAGATAGAAATGGTCTTCTTAAGCTACACCAATGATCATTCTAATAGACAAATAGCACTATTATAGATTTCCTACCTTTATATATAGGCTTCAGGCAAATTCCTATCCCCTCCCCAGATGGCATCATGTTCCCTGAACTTGCCGGAAAAAAGGTGACCTTCCTCTAATGAAGGGTTCTTCAAACATGTGCAGTTCCAAGCAAGCCCTGCCAAGATCTTTGAGAGTTCTAATATCTATCCAAATGGAAATATTCATTTCAGACAGCGAAAATTACTGCTGGACATGAACATAACAACCTGGCACAACTCCCCTCAGCATGAGGCTGAAAAAGTGCCAGTATTGTTTTGGGAGGACACTTCAGGGTTCAGGTAGAGGCATAAATCTGTTTAGCATCTGGCCATTTTGTCTTCACTTTCTAAAACTTAAAAAAATCAGAGGCCACAAAATAGATGTGGGTGGATCTCCTGTGGCCTTGGGAGCACTTGGTGCACCCTTGTTCTCTGATATTTTGTAATTCACTTCCTTCTGGCTTCCCTGGCTCCTCCTGAACTTCAGGAGAAAGCTGGAGATGGAATGCATGTTGAATTACTAGTCAGTCATGACTCCTGTGCTGGAGGAAAGAAACACTTACCATCTTTATGCACACGCATGGCAGATGCTGTGATGTCTGTTGTCACATTAAAATATGGGAGCCACAGATCCTTCAGTTGACAAAGTGGAAAAGAATTAAAATCACAAGGAAGGCCACAGTAAGTGAGAGGGAGAAAGGTTACAATTATTTCTACATTTATTGTACCCTAAATATGTGCAAATCCATTAACCTAAATTCTGCAGTTTATTGCAACTTATTTGATCAATAAAGGAGAAATTGTGCAAGCGGCCTAATTTATGTGTGTTCTGGCAACCACAGGACCAAAATCTGGACCAAAATTAACACTGGCATTTTACTTTCCCCAGTAAGTAAAGGGAAGGGAAGTAAACACCTTTGGAAACACCTACTATGGCTATTAGGTGAAAACCTTTCAGAATGATGGATTTTGTGCAGCGAGTGGTCTTAGATGAAAAAGACCTTCAGCACTTTGTAGCTCATTCTTGTGTTGCTGAGAAAAGGATACCTCAATCTGTTTATCCTGGAACACCTTGTGAATACTGGTGTTGAAGGCAGAGCCAGAGAACATGGAGGTGATGGGGTAGGTGAGATCCAGCACAGTCGCAAACACTGAATTCATACTCTGTAGAAAGGATAAATGAGAGCATAAGGCAGGAAACAAGCCATGAAAGACCCAAGACATCATGACCTTTCTGGGAACCAGGGGAAGAATACAGACAGCGATATTGGTTAGAGAAAGCAATTCCTTCCCAAATGGCCTGAACAAATGTGATGCAGGCCACACCAAAGGGCATTCATTGTAATAAGTATAAAACAGAAATGGGAGGTGATTAGAGAGTACTGGGTGTGACGTATCTGCATACATTATAATACCTAGGGTTAAACTACTTTTATTTTTAAAAACCTGATTTCAACCTATGTTGGATTAACATGCTCAAGCAAAAGGACTATTTATCTATATTCCTTCAGCTGTAAAAATTTAGCTTGACTCCCAAAAGTCAATGCATGGTGCATTTCTTCTGCAGGAACTCTAAAACATCGATATATGCTGAATCCTTCAGCCAAAGCAGGTAATTCATGGCTTCATTTTGAACAATCCCTTTTTGTTGGACATGGAGCATCCTGAGATCCTGCATTGTAATTTAGTGGTGAATAGCTGAAACATGGGAATGTGATTTTCTGTGCATGGACGCATTAGGCCTCCTATCAACATTACCTCTATTTCACTTTGTCCCCCACTGGAAACAGCTGCTGAAAATTCTGTGCCCCTAAATGATAAGGTTGCATTTTATAACACTTTCTGCATTCCTCAGCCACTGAAGCACTTCTGCATAAAACAATCCCTCTTTTAAAATAATCTATGACTTTCTGGCACTTAGGGAGGCTAAGCCGGCAAAAAAAATCAAAGACAGCTACTCTGCCATCTCATTTAACTTCCTTTATCTAGTCTGTGACATTTCAGTTCCTATGCACCATACTCCAGACTGAAATTGCTATAAAGAACCTCATAACCTTTTCTCACAGCTGCCAAAGGTTGGGCTCATGTATTTTAGTAAACAAACAGTGCAAATCTACCCTCATCTATTCAACAGGAAGTTTAGGTGAGATCACTGGGATACAAACCCATTCAAGTATTTAGAAGACTGTAGCTTCAATAGCACACCTTCTCTCTTTGCTTTTCTCTCAGCACTGCTGTTTCCCTGCCTACTTTCCTTCCAGGCTTGAAGGAATATAGATAAATAGTCCTTTTGCTTGAGCATGTTAATCCAACATAGGTTGAAATCAGGTTTTTAAAAATAAAAGGACTCACCTTTGCCCACTCTCTGGCCCGCTGCTTTGTGCGCACTGCACTCCTCTCCTCTGCATAAAGGGCCCCTATAAAGGAGCCAATTGAGGTGCCACCAATCAGATCGATAGGGAGACTAGCTTCCTCCATGGCTTTGATCACTCCAATGTGAGAACAACCCCTGTGAGGAAGAGAAGGAACATGCTTGAAGCAAATCTGCCTCCCAATGTACCTTTGGTGGTCCTCACCAAGTCATGAGAACGAGGCTGAATCTTTCATGCCTCTACTGTCATGGAGGAGCCAAAGGTGGGAGTGGTTAAAAAAGTATGGTAGTAGTAGTAGTAGTCAACATTGGTAGGCTAGTAGTGCTAGTCAAAAGTGTAAGCTTCCATGTTAAGGAATATAGACCTCCTAACTTCTCTAAAATCCAGATGGGTAGAACAGTTGGATTCAGAAGAATTAGCCCATGGTGGGGGAAAAGCCACATCCTTCTTGCCTTTGGGAGATGCTAATTCCCTAGTTTTGATGCACTGTTACCCTGATGATGCCTCTTGATGCCAAGCAAACATTTCCTAATTCTTTTGGGCATATTACCTGGCTCCACCACCACCCAGAACCAGAGCGATGGTATTGCCTGTAAGGACTCGTGCCAGACGGGAGAAGTCACTGTGACGATCCGCATTCTTTTCAAAGACTTTCCCATACATCTCTCTCTGTAGTAAAGGATGGGGAAGGAGAGAAGGAGTAAGACTATTTTCACCATCTCAAAAAAAAAAAATGGGACCCATAGGGGGAAGTTGTGTAATTCATCTGTTTCCATTTATCAACTTTTCCCCTCCACAAAGGGAAAGTCAACTAGGCTTTGGACCCCTCTGGAGGTGGGATCCAAAGAGCCTGTGCAGCAACTTGCTGTTTTTTGTCTTCAAAGTGATGCACACCAAAACAAGGAGTGGGGAAAAACTTGAAGTATGAAATATTGACTCAGGATGAATAGTTTCAGGGGTTCCTGAGGGGAGGGAAGCCTACTATTCAGAAAAGCTATAGGGCCGTGATGGCGAACCTGTGGCATGTAGAGCCATATCTGAGGGCACGCGAGGCGTTTTATTTATTTATTTAATAGATTTGTATGCTGCCCAACTCCCAATGGGACTCTGGGTGGCTCACAGCATATTGAATACAAAATCTACAAAACTGTTAAAAGATTTAAGAACAAAATTAAAACAATATAAACAAAACATTTAAAAGCATTAAAAAAAACCCCACAATTTAAAAACCCCATAATTCACTCATGGGGCCAAGAATCATTGGCCCCAGGCCTGTCGACAAAGCCATGTTTTTAATGCTTTTCTGAAGGCTGGCAGGGTGCGAATTATGCGGATCTCGGGGGGTAGTGTATTCCAGAGAGCCGGTGCCGCCACAGAGAAGGCCCTCGTTCGTGGGCCCGCCAGCCGACATTGTTTGGCTGACGGGACCACCAACAGACCAACTCTGTGGGCTCTAATCGGTCTTAGGGAGGTATGTTGGAGAAGGCGGTCTCGGAAGTAAACTGGTCCTAAGCCATGTAGGGCTTTAAAGGTAATCACCAACACCTTGAATTGCGCTCGGAGCCCTATGGGCAGCCAGTGCAGTTCGCGAAGGATGGGTGTCACATGAGTGTATCTAGGGACACCCATCACCACACACACCGCTGCATTCTGCACTAGCTGCAGTCTCCGAACGTTCTTCAAGGGTAGCCCCAAGTAGAGTGCATTGCAGTAGTCAAAGTGTGAGGCAACAAGGGCGTGAGTGACTGTCAGTAGTGCCTCCCGATCCAACAAAGGACGCAACTGGTGCACAAGATGGACTTGTGCAAAGGTCCCTCTGGCCACAGCTGTTAGATGTTGGTCAAATTTTAGCTGTGGATCCAGAAGGACCCCCAAGTTGCGAGCCCGTTCTGAGAGGATCAAATCCCCCCCCCCGAACCAAGGAGGGACAGATGTCAAAGTCCTTGGGAGGCAACATCCAAAGCCACTCGGTCTTATCCGGGTTGTGTTTGAGCCTGTTAACCCCCATCCAGACTCTTACAGCGTCCAGACACCGGCACATCACATCAACTGCCTCACTGAATTGGCATGGGGTGGATATGTACAGCTGAGTGTCATCAGCGTACTGTTGGAACCTCACCCCATGCCTACGGATGATCTCACCCAACGGTTTCATGTAGATATTGAAGAGCATAGGGCAGTGATGGCGAACCTTTTTTTCCTCGGGTGCCAAAAGCACTCGCCTGCTTGCTATTGCGCACGCGCGTGTGCCCACACCCATAATTCAATGCCCCGTGCCCTGCCCCCATGCATGCACGCACGACCCCCCTCCCCATTTCCCGACTTCTGGTGGGCCCGGTAGGCCCATTTTTTGCCCTCTCTAGGCTCCAGAGGTTTCCTTGGAGCCTGGGGAGGGTGAAAACGGTCTCCCCCGCCCCTGGAGGCCCTCTGGAGGCCGAAAACGCCCTCCCAGAGCCTCCGCGCCAGCCGAAAATCAGCTGGCTGGCAAGCACATGCGCACTGGAGCTGAGCTATTGCAACGGCTCGCATGGCACGCGTGCCATAGGTTCGCCATCACAGGCATAGGGGAAAGAATCGACCCCTGAGGAACCCCACATACAAGGGGTCTCGGGGTCGACCTCTGTCCCCCAGCCAACACCGACTGTGACCGATCAGAGAGATAGGAGGAGAACCACCGCAAAACGGTGCCTCCCACTCCCATCTCGCCAAGCCGTCGCAGAAGGATACCATGGTCAATGGTATCGAAAGCCGCTGAGAGGTCAAGTAGCACCAAGATGGAGGAGCAACCTCCATCTCGGACTCGCCAGAGATCATCCATCAGCATGACCAAGGCAGTTTCTGTGCTGTGACCGGGCCTGAAACCCGACTGAAAAGGGTCAAGATACTCCGTTTCATCCAAGAGCTGTTGGAGTTGCAGCGCCACCACTTTCTCCACCACCTTCCCCATGAAGGGGAGGTTGGAGACTGGTCAATAGTTTTTAAGATCAGTTGGGTCCAGGGATGGCTTCTTAAGGAGGGGCCTCACCACCGCAACCTTTAAAGGCTGGGGGAAGGACCCCTCACTTAAAGAAGCGTTGATTAACTCCTGGAACCAACCTCGTGTCACCTCCCTACTCCCTCCATAGTTGCCCTATGTCAGCTCCAGCACGCATGATTTTCAGCCTTCCGGAGGGTGGGGGGGAGGCCATTTCCCCCCTCCCCAGGCTTCAGGAAAGTCTCCAGAGCCTGTGGATGGCAAAAAATGGATCCAACGGGCCTAGCGGAAGTTCAGAAATGAACTTCCGGTAGTCCTGTTGGGCCATTTTTCGCCCTCCCCAGGCTTCAGGGAAGACTCCTGAAGCCTGGGGAGGGTGAAAAATGGCCCAACGGGCCTACCAGAAGTCCGGAGGCTTCAGTGAGGCCTGCACGCATGTGTGGAGGGGCATGGAAGGATTGTGCGCACATGCACGGGGGAGGGCACTGCATTATGGGTGTGGGCACGCATGCACATGTACCCTTTTGGCACCCGAGCAAAAAAAGGTTCGCAATCACTGCTATAGGGGAATCAACATTTATTTATTTATTTGGTATACATCCTCAAGAAAAGTGCTGTTCAGTCTTACCAGTTTTCCCAGCAAAGCAAAAGAGAAAGGCTTGACTAAGCCAAGAGTGAGCACAGAACAAGATGCAATGGTGAACAAACAGAATAGAGATACCAGTTTGTTGGGACTGCGTCGAGAAAAAACCCTGCGTGGGCACTTGATGTGTAGATGCCCTGAGCACCAGCTACGCATGTTGAGCCACTCCACTGTGCGGGCAGGGCTGGGGCCATCTTCACGGTGCAGGAGGATAAGCTGCTTTAGGGCCCGCACTGCAGTATTCTCCAGCATCTGTTCTAGCTGACAGAGTGGAGGGAGAAAGGAGAAGTAAAGTCAATCACGTTCATTACCATCACAACACAAACAGCTGGCTTTGACTGATTATGTTCTTACACTGTTATGTTTCTTACGGAGCCAGATCCAAGAGAGTAAAAAACCAAGTCTATTATTAGAGCAGGGAAGACAACCAATTAGCAAGAGAAGCAATATTGATAGACAAATAGAAGATGCTCTTTGATCCTACTGAAATCCATTTTAAGTTCTATGCAGTAGGATGTGGATTTGTACAATGGAAACCATTCATCAAACTCCCCTCTGCCCACTCAAGCAAGCTGATCTACCTGCTCAAGTAGAGCAATTGTACTTCTTAGGCCAAGCTTCACTTTAGTCATTTACCTCACCCAGTGTAGGCTCTTGGTCCCCCAGGCCCACAATGAGAATGCAGTCAGCTTGTCGGATGCAACGCACTGTCCAAGGAGTCAAGGTGTAATCAGTCTGGTACAAAACAATGCGATGAATGTCCTCTTGCTGAGCCAGCCAGCCAGAGAGCCGATATTCATGGATACTGTAAGGGAAGAAAGGCAGAATAAAGATGTCTCATTCCATTCTCACTGGCAGCACTGTAAGGAGGGAAAGGGGATAGAAAGTGCCCAGAGAAACAAGCCAAAATCAATTTCCGTCTTGGATTTTACAGGATTCTAGTCAACCATCTTTGTTCTTCCAGAAATCCATACTGCCCAAGAGTGGATCTAAAGCATGGGTGTCAAAATCGCGGCCCGGATGCATCATGTGTTGGCCACGCCCACTCCCGGTTTAGCGAAGGGGAAAAAAGTCATGATATGTCACGTGACGACACGAGTTTGACACCCCTGCTCTAAAGGGATAAAAGCTATTTCCTGTTGTTATTTTTTCTTTTCTTTTTTCTTTTTTTTGTAATAAGTTTTCCTTTTCTTTTATAACATACAAAAAATCCAATTTCAATTGAACAGTGTGTTATCTGGGTACAAATTATTTTAGGAAATTATAATCAAAGTGTTTACAACAATATTCATTGCATTAGTATCAATTATAATATTAACAACAACAACAACAACCATAATAGCACTTAGACTATACAGCTTCATAGTGCTTTTACAGCCCTCCCTAAGTGGTTTACAGAGTCAGCATATTGCCCCCAACAATCTGGGTCCTCATTTTACCCACCTCAGAAGGATGGAAGGCTGAGTCAACCTTGAGCCGGTGAGATTTGAACTGCCGAATACCGCACTCTAACCGCTGCGCTACCTCGGCTCATGAATATTTGTTTAACCAGGTTAACGTATCTTCCTTATATCACTGATCCTTCCATATATTTCCGTTTCTAGCTCCTGTTTTTGTCAGCTAACCATTGATAAAATAAGTCCCAAGTCAAAAAATATTCAGTTTCTTTCTTTTCCTTAATTGTAAGTGTTAGCTTATCCATTTCTGCACATTCTAATATTTTTTAAATCACATTTTCATGTTTGGATCTCTTCACTTTTCCATTGTTATGCAAATACTATTCTAGCTGCAGTCAATACATGCAAAATCAAATATACATTCCCTTTGTTGTATTTGTCTGGTAAAATGCCCAACAAAAATGTCTCTGGTTTCAAATCTATATGCTGTTTTATCATTTTTTCCAGCCATGTATTTTTGTCCAATATTTTTTCGCTTTTTGACATGTCCACCACATACTGTATGATAGTATGAACCAGGTGTCTGGTGGCATTACCAGCATTTTGCAGATTTATCCTTAAACATCTTTGCTAACCTTGAAGGCGGAAAATGCCATTTATAAAACATTTTATAAAGATTTTCTTTGTATGCAGTAAGACATCATTAATTTATAATTTCTATCCCATAATTTCTGCCATTTATCTAACTCAATCGGATAGTCAAAATTTTTAGTCTCTTTTACTTGTCCATCTTCCATCATAATACTTAACAAATAGCTATGTTTTCTTTATTAATTTTTTAAAGTTTTTCCCCCACAATCTCCATATACACATTCATACATATACCATAAATCATGTCAAAACATCAAAACATACATAATTATACGTTTCTATCCAATATATCATAAATTAATATCTTAATTTTGCACCATTATACTTCTATTTGCCAGTCTGTTTTCCCTCATTTCATAACACTCCCCCCTCTGTCTCCCTTCCTTCCTTCTACCTCCTTTCTCTCCCCCATCCTACTTCCCTCCTCCCCTCTCCCATCCCTTCCCTTTCCTACTTCCTCTTTTTCTCTCTTAACCTTTCCCTGAGTGCCCCTTTTAAACTTATATTTTTTCCTCCTTTCTAGATATATATATATATATATATATATATATATATATATATATATATATATATATATATATATATATATATATATATATATATATATATATATATATATATATATATATATATATATATTGCTATTATATATATATTGCTATTCTAGTGCTGCCTCCTTTACTATCTAATTTTGTCACCTGGGTCTTTCACCTTTGATTCTCCATTTTCTTCCAATTTAATCAATCTTACTCAACTTCTATGCATATTCATTTTCTATCCAATCATAAAACTTCACCCATACATTATAATATTCTGAATCTTCCTTATCTTTAATTTTCATTGTCAATCTATTCATCTCCGCACAGTCCAATATTTTCTTGATTACCTCTCCTTCAGAAGGGACTTTTATTGCTTTCCAATTTGTGCAAATGCTAGCTGCTGTAATTAGAATAGAATAGAATAGAATAGAATAGAATAGAATAGAATAGAATAGAATAGAATAGAATAGAATTCTTTATTGGCCAAGTGTGATTGGACACACACGGAATTTGTCCTTGGTGCATATGCTCTCAGTGTAGTCATTATATGAATGATTAAGTCAGGGGTGAAATCCTCCCGGTTCGCCCGGGCCAGTCCTTCGGCGTATAGCCGATGGAACTGGCGGCGGTCGCGGCGCGGAGCTTCTCCCGCCTGCTTTCCCGGCCCGGCTGAATGCCGCCATTCGGGTTATTTTTCCCTCTGTGCATGCGCGCGCATGCACAGAGGGAAAAATAACCCGAATGATTGTGTTCAGCCGGGCCGGGAAAGCGGTGATTGTGTTCAGCCGGGCCGGGAAAGCGGGCGGGAGAAGCTGCGCGCCGCGACCGCCCGCCAGTTCCATCGGCTATACGCCGAAGGACTGGCCTGGGCGAACCGGGAGGATTTCACCCCTGGATTAAGTATATATCTTCCTTAGTAAATTTTTCTGGTAGTATACCCAACAGGAATATCTCTGGTATTAACTCTATACGTTGTTTCACTATTTCTTCTATCCACGTTCGAATTAAGTTCCAGTACTTTTTAGCTTCTGCACATGTGCACCACATATGGTAAAAAGAGCCTGGTATTTGCTGACATTTCCAACATTTTATAGATTTGTCTTTAAACATTTTAGCTATCCTTTCCGGTGACATGTGCCATCTATAAAACATTTTATACATATTTTCTTTATATGCTGTTGCCATAGTTAATTTATAATTTCTTTCCCAAAGCTGTTACCATTTATCCAATTCTATAGTATGACCAA
The DNA here is from genome assembly GCA_023053685.1 of Diadophis punctatus similis. NCBI lineage: Eukaryota > Metazoa > Chordata > Lepidosauria > Squamata > Dipsadidae > Diadophis > Diadophis punctatus. The sequence goes on from JALIGW010000002.1 coordinate 105,987,426, forward strand.
AATTTCTTGCCCATTTTATCATCGTTTTTTTCACTTGTTCTTGTTCCAAATCAATATAAAGTAAATAATTATAGTTTTTTTAATTAATCTGTCATCTGTTCCTGTATTCATCTAATTCCGTCATTTCTAAATTAATACCCTCTGTTTTTGCATCTTTTTCATATCTTGACTGCATTTGCATTCTCATATACCAGTCCATTTTTATCCCTTGTTCCTCCAGTTCTTTAGTAGATTGCAATTCCCCCTTATCTGTAAGAATGTCCTTATAAATTCAGTCTACTTGGGTGAATTAGTGCTTCCATTGTAGATAACCAAAATGGTATTTTTAAGTAATGTTTCTCTTTTATCTTCTCCCACACCAAAAACAAAGAGTTCCTGATGCAATGTCTCTGGAAATAGCTATGTATTTTATTTCTCCCATACCATATAAGTGCACACCATCCTATCTGTAAATCATGTCCCTCCAAAATCAAAAGTCTTGTATTTCTTAGCAAAATCCATTCCCTCGTCCATGTCAATACTGCAGCATGATAATATTAATATAGCTCCCAATTCGGAAGTCCAAATCCACCTCTAAGTCTCATGTCTTGTAGCATTTTTATGTTTATCCTCGCTTTCTTCCCTTGCCAAACAAATTTTGAAATCATTTTATTTATCTCTTTAAAGAAAGTTTTTTCTATTCTTATTGGTATTGTCGAGAATAAAAACAGCAGATGTGGCAGTATATTCATCTTAATCAAAGCAATTCTGCCCATCAATGATAATTGAAGATTTTTCCATTTTTCCAAGTCTATCTCTATGTGTTTCTTTAGTCTAAAATAATTATCTTCCTTAAGTGTTATGCAGCTTGCTGAAAACTGGATTCCTAAATATCTTACTTTTTTTGTAATCTGTATATTTAATTTTCCAATTAAATATTCCAATTAAAGTTTTGTTTTATCTTTATTAATTTTTTATCTTCTTCATATTGTTCAATCTGTAGCATTAATTTTGGCCCCATCTCCAATGGTTCTTCCAATATACACCAAATCATCCGCAAACACTTGCAATTTGTATTCCTCTCTTTTAATTTCCATTCCTTTTATCTCTTTATTTTGTCTTATATTTCTAGTCAATACTTCCAAAGTCAAAACAAAAAGCAGTGGTGATGATGGACACCCTTGTCTCGTTTCTTTCATAATGTCCACTTTCTCAGTCATATCTCCATTCACTATTACTTTTGCTGATTGTTTGTTATAAATTGCTTTAATTACATCAATAAATCCCTTCCCAAATTCCATATTTTGAAGTTGCAGTATCATAATCAAACAGGTGGCAAGAAAGTAGGGGCAGTCAGGCACAACACAGGTTATGTAGACAATAAACACAGGGTCAATCAAAATGGACTTAAATGTCTATACACCAATGCACAGAATATGAGGAATAAACAGGGAGAATTAGAAATTCAAGTAAATGAGGGAAGATATGATATAGTTGCCATTACGGAAACTTGGTGGGATGAAACTGACAAATGGAATATACAGCTAGAGGGATTTAAATTATTTAAAAGAAACAGATCAAATAAAAGAGGAGGTAGAGTTGCAATATACGTAAGAAATAACTACATCTCTACAAAAATAGAGCACAACAATAATGAAAATCATCTTGAATGCATTTGGGTCAATATTAAAGGGGAGCGAAATGACATTGCCATAGGTCTATACTACAGGCCACCCAACCAAACAGAGGAAGTAGATGAACTTTTTGCTAGTCAGCTAACTAAGGTATGTAGGAAGCACATCACAATAGTAATGGGGGATTTTAACTACCCTGACATCAACTGGGAGACAAACTCTGCACCAAGTGGAAGATCCAACAGGTTCCTAACAAACCTAGCAGACAACTTTGTTACCCAAAAAGTAGAGAAGGGAACAAGGGGATCAGTTATATTGGACTTAATTCTCACTAACAGAGATGAAATGATAGAAGGTGTTGAAGCTACAGGAACCTTGGGGGCAAGTGATCATGCAATATTGGAATTCAACATTATGCAAACACAAGCAGTAGAACAAAATCAAACTAGAGTCTTGGACTTTAAGAGAGCTAATTTCAATAAACTTAGAGAGAACTTGGGAAAGATTCCATGGATGAGAATCCTCAAGGGGAAAACAATTCAAGAAGCTTGGGAAATTTTGAAAAGTGAGATTATAAAAGCCCAGACTAACACAATACCAATGAAGAAGAAAAATAATAGGTCTCAAAAGAAACCAGCATGGCTGCATAAAGAACTCTCTGACAAATTGAGAGACAAACAGGACAAGTATAAAAAGTGGAAAGAAGGGGAAATAACTAAGGCAGAATACCAGCAAATAGCCCGAGCCTGTAAAGATGAAGTGAGGAAAGCTAAGGCTCACAATGAACAAAGGCTTGCGACAAAAGTAAAAAGTAACAAAAAAAGCTTCTTCCAACATATTAAAAACAAGAAAAAAGTCAAGGAAACAATTGGTCCATTGCAGGGAGAAAGTGGCAAGAAGGTGACAAGCAACAGGGAGAAAGCAGAGCTACTTAACACGTATTTTGCATCTGTCTTTACACAAAGGGAAAAAACAGTCCAACCTATCAAAAACAGCATCACAAAAAACATATTAGGAACAAAAGTTAAAATAGGGAAGAAAATGGTAAGGGAACACCTGTCTACCCTAGACGAATTCAAATCACCAGGATCAGATGGATTACACCCCAAGGTTCTGAAGGAACTGGCAGATGAGATCTCAGAACCACTGAACTATATATTTCAAAGATCCTGGAGCACCCGGGAACTGCCAGAGGACTGGAAAAGAGCTGATGTAGTTCCCATCTTCAAAAAAGGGAAAAAAACAGATCCAGGAAACTACAGACCTATCAGCCTGACCTCAATACCAGGGAAGATTTTGGAAAAGATAATAGCAATAGCACTTACACTTATATACCGCTTCATAGTGCTTTACAGCCCTTTCTAAGCGGTTTACAGAGTTCAGCATATTGCCCCCAACAATCTGGGTCCTCATTTTACCCACCTCGGAAGGATGGAAGGCTGAGTCAACCTTGAGCCGGTGAGATTTGAACAGCTGAACTGCTGAACTAGCAGTAGCCTGCAGTGCTGCATTTAACCACTGCACCAACTCGGCTCAAGCAACGAATCAATGAACACCTAGAAGCAAACAAAGTAATAACCAAAAGCCAACATGGGTTTGTCAAAAATAGATCATGCCAGACTAATCTTATTGCATTCTTTGACAAAGTGACAAAATTAGTGGACCAGAGGAATGCTGTCGATGTGGTTTACTTGGACTTCAGTAAGGCATTTGATAAAGTAGACCATAACCTACTTCTAGATAAAGTAGAAAAATGTGGGATGGACAGCAACACCATCAGATGGATTCAAAACTGGCTAACCAACCGCACTCAACGTGTAGTGCTCAATGGAACTGCATCTACATGGAGGGAAGTATGCAGTGGAGTACCCCAAGGCTCTGTTTTAGGCCCAGTACTCTTCAACATCTTTATGTTGAATATTGTATAATCTGCATTCAAAAGCGAGATCGGTCTATAATTTTTAATTTTTTGCAAGTCAGTCTCTTCTTTCGGGATCAAAGTAATAAATGCTTCTGTCCATGAATCCGGTATCTTAGCTTCTAGTATTAGTTCATTATAAAGTTCCAACATTACAATTCCTAAGGTTTCTTCAAATATTTTGTACATCTCTGCTGGTAACCCATCAGGTCCTAGTGTTTTACCATTTTTCTGTCTTTTAATTGCCTCTGTTAATTCCATCATTGTTATTTTTTCATCTAATAGATTCTTGTACTTTTCTGGTATTTTAGGTAACTCAATTTCTTCCAAATATTGCTTTACATTCTTTTCAGTAATTTTTTCCTGTTTATATAAATCCTTATAGTATGTCCATGCTATCTTCTTTTTTTTCCTCATCTCGATATTGTAAATTCCCCTCATTATCTTCCAATTGTTTAATCCATTTTCTTTCTTTTTCCTTCTTAATCTTGTAAGCTAACCACCTCCCTGGTTTATTTGCGTGTTCAAAGACGTTTTGTTTATGTATTTTTATTTTTCTTGCCACCTCTTCATTTTCCAACATATTCAATTTATGTATCCTCAAGTCCATTATATTTTTAATCCTTTTATTTTGCGTATCTCTTTGGAGCTTCTTTTCTAGTTCCTTATACTCTTCTTCTAATTTTTTTTAACATCTCTTTTTTATTTCTTTTACTAAAGAAATAAACTACTCTAATATATGCTTTGCTGTATCCCATACAATTTGTAACGAAATATCTTTCTTTTTGTTTTCTTTAAATAAAAATTCCATTTCTTTTTCCATAAATTGTTGAAATTCTTTCTCATTCAATATTTCTTGATTTAAAGTCCATCTAGTTTTCTTCTTTTGTCCTTTCCAAATAGTTGTTATCGGGTTATGGTCAGCCCATGTACCGGTGTTAATATTTATGTTTTGTATATTAGATAATAATTCCATTGACATGCACAACATATCTATTCTCGACCAAGACATATGTCTAGCAGAGTAAAATGTATATTGCTTTTTTCTTGGAAACTTCCCCCTCCATACATCAAATATATATATTTATTTATTTGTTTGTTCATTCTTATAAGCCGCCCAACTCCCGCGGGACTCTGGGCGGCGTACAACTTGCAAGAAGAACAATTTATTAAAAAGAAACCCAATAATAATAATTTAAAAACAGTTATAAAAAATAAAAAAAACATTATCATCATTCATACATGGGAAGACCACAAATGTTCTCGTTGGTCTTATTTTAGCCCGCCTGCTTGAAGAGCCATGTTTTCACGGCTTTACGGAAGGCTAGTAGTGTGGGGCTAGTCCGGATCTCTGGTGGGAGTTGGTTCCAAAGAGAGGGAGCTCCCACAGAGAAAGCTCTCCCCCGCGGTCCCGTCAACCGGCATTGCTTGGTTTATGGGATCTGGAGGAGACCAACTCTGTGGGACCTAACCAGGGGGTCAGCAACCTGTGGCTCCGGAGCCACATGCGGCTCTTTGGGCCCTCTGATATGGCTCCCTGCCACCCTGTCATGGCAGAGGGATGAAAGAGCCATGTCCTGTCGTGGCAGTGGCATGGCCAGAGCCTTAGTGTGGAAGCGAAGTGCCCCTGTACTTGCCTTTGCGCAGCAACAGCATTCTGCCTTTGTTGCAGTACATTTGCTGTTGCCGCCAGCAAAGAGGGCTGGGAGAAAATGTCGGGGTGGATCTTGCGGGGTGGGGGCCATCCCCCAAGCCTGGCCTTTTTCCTCCCTTGGTGGGGCCAAGAGAAAGAAGGGGACGGCGTGGGGAAGTGCTCCCCTCCCCCGCCGAGTGCCGAGCACAACAGCCCGGGAGGGGGGAGATGGCCCGGCAGATGTGCCCCCATTGGCAAGTTGGGCGGCGGAGAGACGTAGCCCACCTCTTGCAGCGGGATGCTATTCGCCGCTTTGAAACGCGCTGTGTTGAGTTATTGTGCTGTTAAGCACATACACAGTGAAATGTGCTGTAGTAATGGTGTTGCAGTTTGATATGAATGCTATTCAGTCAATAAACAGAATATTTTTAGTATGTACAAAATAGTTTTACTTGAATAGTAGCAAAGTTAAATAGGAAGTCCAAGTCATACACAGTTATTTCAGTCAATGCAAACTTTCTTCTTCTTACCTTACCTTATCTTTGTTTTAAAGATTTTAAAGATTACAGCTATTACTCAATTCTATACTATCACAGATAGTTACTCTTCTCTTCACAGCAATTCCACACAGTCATAAAGTAATCTACTCATCAGTAAAGCAGCAGAGAGTCTTCAATCTCACCGTCAAACACACACCGTCAAACACCACTCACCACACTAAACCACACTAAACCACCAACCATAAACCAATAACCACACTGAGCATGCTCTCTTGCTTACTTATATAGTAATCTTCCACAATGCATTTAAAGCAATATACAAATAAAAATTATTTTTTGGCTTAATCATATATTAACACACCCAATCGTTTGAACAGGGTTCTAACATTCTCCCCTTTGGGTTGTTAATATATAACTTACAATCTTAGATTATAACCTTCACAACTTTCTTTATGTCTATCAGCATTTTGCGCTTTCGTAAAATGATCTGCTAAATTACATTCACTAGTACAATACTCTAGTTTAATCATTTTCCTCTGTACACATTGTCTAACATTAAGATATCTAAGATCTATCTATGTTCCCAACAACCTCTCCAAAATGTTGGAAATGCAAAAAGGAGAGAGGAACATACTACCACCAATGGTGGACTTGCCCTAAAGCTAGAAATTTCTGGAACAAAATTAGAGCCTGTTTGGGAGAAATATTACAGAGAGAAATTGCATTAAAGCCTGAATTGTTTTTATTGGGGATACTGCGCACGAGATACTCAAAAGAAGAAAGATACCTAATTTTACACATAGCCACAGCAGCTAGATTATCATACGCCCAGAATTGGAAATTAAAACACGTGCCCACTGCTTCGATGGTCATCAGAAAAATACTCGATTGCGCAGAAATGTACAAACTAACAATGTAGATTCACGGAAAAGACGACACGGATTTCTACGAAATATGGAATAAGGTATATAATTGGATTAAACAAAGCCCAAAATTAAAAATTTGGCAGATGAATTGAGATATATTTATAAATGCTTTCTTTACAAGCTGTAATTAAATAAACCAATTTACGGATGATAATCACCGATACTCACGACATGGAATGTACTTAAAATGTATATATAGATTTTGATACGAAACAAACACCTTAATAACGCTGTTAAAGCGGCTTCCGGTTTGGCTCCGCAGGCATCGCGGACGCTCCTCGTCGGGCGCCTTTCTGAATTCCTGTAAAAGCCGCCAGATCAGCTGTCTGGCGGCTTGAAAATCTCTTCTCCGGGCAAAGGGGAGAGATGAGAGCCTGACAGGTGGGGTAGAGCCCCCCTAGTGCCCTAGGAGCCATCCAGGGGCACGAAGGGTGAGGGCTCCCCACGCAGCCTGTCTTCTGCTCCGGGAATCTGGAAACCTCCGCTTTTGCGGAGCAAGATGCCGCGACCACCGCTGCTTCCAGAATGGGATTTATAATTATTTTTTGAATTAAAGAAGCAGACAGAGAGAAACAGGAGTGCAGATGGGCAAGTACTGAAAAAAAAAATTTCAACTCCTCTGCTAACTTTCACTTCGGAAAGGAAACAAAGTAACAGTTAATAAGCAACAATATGGCGATTGAGGAAGGTGGGAGGAGAAGTGAAAGTGACTTTCGTTTTGCTAGTGGCTTTTTTTCCTATGGAAACTTTTGACTTTGAAAACTGGCTTTTCTTTCTCTGTCTCCTGACCCTGGATTAAAGTTATAACTGACAGATTTTTAATAATAAAAGACTATCTGGTTTTGAAATTGGAAAGAACTTTAATTAGAGATTTGGCTTTTTCTTTGTACTCCTCTGGAAATACTACAATGGCTTTAAAATCCGGAAAGACTGTTTTGAGCAAAAGAAACGACTACTCCTCTGGATATACTTCCAAAATGCAATTTATTACTGAGTTAACACCTCCACAGTCTTTGACATCTGAAAATTTATTAAGTACTTTAAAGATCATGAAAAATGAACTGATTATGGAATTTAACCAAAAAATTAGTGAAATATTTAAAAAAATGCAGGCTGCCTTAAAGAATATGGACCAACAACTTAGGACGGATGTGTTAGAGGTTTGTAAAGGATTAGCAACAAATATTGAAGTTTTGGCGGATCGTATTGAAACAAATAAACAAGCTTTGGCAACTTCAGTGGAATATATAGATAAAATTCAAAATGACATTGCAAATTTTGAAACAGAGGTGTTGATGACGCAGTTCAGATCTATGGAAGTTGCTATAAGAGTGAGAGGGTTGAAGGAGGGATTATATGAAGATTTGAAAGGAAGGATGGTTGAAGCTCTGGAGCAGGTGTCCGGAATGTCTAAAGTGGAATTGGTTACACAAATTGATAAAATATACAGAGTCAACTCGTGGTATGCAAAACAAAAACACCTACCAAGGGATATTGTTATATATTTTACTACAAGAGCCTTACGGAACAGAATTATACAGGCAACGTTTATGAACAACCTTAAGGTGAACAGCCAGGAATTAATGATTTGGAAAGAAATTCCCTCCAAAATGCTCAAAGCCAGAAAAGATTATACCTTTCTGATTGATAAATTTAAAATATTAAATTTACAATATAAATGGGAAGCACCAGCAGGAGTAGCGGTGAAATTTTCTGGAAAAAGATACCGGCTTAACACGATAAAGAAAGCTACTGAATTTTATGTCAATGTTTTAAAGGCTGATATATCCAGAATTCCAGAGGAAAGATGTATGAAAGTAAAAGAGGAGGAGGAGGGAAAGCCATCCCTGTCAGATCAAAAGGAAACAGACCCAAAGAATCAAAGTGATTGGCAGAGCCAGATAGATGGGGAAAAGGAGATGGAGGATCGGGACCAGATGGGAGGCGAGTTGATAAATTTAAAATCATCAAGCTATAAAAAGATGCAACTATCAAGATACAAAAAGATGCAGCGTTGAAACTTATTGGATGGATAGATACTAACATGATTGTATTTTTCCTTTTTTCTTCCCTTTTTTTTCTAACTCTTTTTTTAAAAAATATTTTTGGAAGATTTGGAATCTTTAACTCAAACTGTTTATTATTAATATCTTTTTAAGATTCAGAACTTTTCTGAAGTCAATAAGTTGATGTATAATAATATTATGTTACTAATATTATGATGAAATTTAAAGTTAAAATTTTTCTATTTAATATTTAGTTATTATCTATGTAATATTCAGTTAAGTTTTATTTAATTTTGAGGTTATTTCTATTATTAATATTTTTTTAAAAAAATTAGAACTTTTTTGAAGTTAATAATTTGATGTATGGTAATAATATGTTAATAATATTAGTTTAAGATCTTGTATCTTATATTTAGTTATTATTTATGCAATATTCATTTAAGTTTTATTTAACTTGGAGGAAATGTTGTGTAGGGTAGAGGATTGAAAGGAGGAGGAAGGAAGTTTTTTGTTTGCCTATTTTTTTTCTTTTTTTCCTCTTTTCTCTTGTTTTTGTCTTTCTGGTATATTTCTTGTATTGTTATTTTTTTCTTTTTTGTATCTCTACTATTTTAGATATAGACGATATATTATTAGTGCACAATTTGGAGTTGAAGTTTTAAAAAAATAACGTGGAAATCTAACAAGGTTTTTTCTTAACTTTATTTAAACTTATTTAATTGATAAATTGCCCTGTATTCTCTTTGGGAAGTCTGGGGGGGGGAGGGGGGAGGGAAGGGGGTGGGTTAGGGGGGAGAAAAATAAAAAAATGTTTGTACTTTTTAATTAATATTTAGCTATTATCTATGTAATTTTGTACTAATAAAACTTTTTGAATAAAAAAAATAACGCTGTTAAAGCATTGGACTATTTCGTGTTGTTGTTTGTAAATATGTGTACTTGTTTGTGTTTTGTTTGTGTGTTTGTGTTTTGTTTGTGTCTTTTTTCCTATTGTAAAAATTTAATAAAGACTATTTTAAAAAAAGATATCTAAGATCTGTATGCTTTGATCTCGTTCTAACACCAATATTTGTTGCCATATTAATTGCTGCTTGATTATCTTCAAATACACATATTGGTTCATTTACAACAATTCCCAAATCTTTACATAATTGTGAAAAATAAATAAGCTCTGTACATAATAGTGATAAATACGAAAATTCGGCCTCCATGGTAGACAAACTTATGTGCTGCTGTGTTATTGACCTCCAACTAATTAACATATTGCCTAATAATATAGCAATCCCTGATGTTGACTTTCGTGTTATCCTATCAGTTGCAAAACTTGCATCTGCATAGGCCTTGTCAATGTTTTTCCCCCTTTTTTTTCTCGGAGCAGTTTTACACCATTAATAGGCATGGATTCTCACTGATTCTCAGCACAATACATCCTTATCATTGCCTGCAACGTTTGTCCTGGCTGATAATGAGCTGAACGTCTGTGTTCTATCCCTGCTCTTGCTAACAAATTAACAAACCTATTATTAGTGAATTCCGTGCCGTTATCTGTTACTACACATACTACCATATTTTTCGGAGTATAAAACGCACCGGAGTATAAGACGCACATTAGTTTTTGGGGAGGAAAATAGGGGAAAAAATCTGCCTACCAGGTATTCATCTGGCTAGCGTCCTTAGTCTGGTCAGCTTCAGCACATTATTTTATCCCCTGGTTAGGGCTTAAAAAAACCTTCTTCTGAGAGAGTAACAATGAAAGAGCCTGCAAGCCAGTAAGAGCTGGGAAGATCGTTAGCACCTGGTTAGGGCTGGAAAAAAACTTCTTTGGAGCAAGTAGAGCAATGAAAAAAAACCCTGCAAAGACTTGGGGCTGGAAAAACATTCTTCTGAGAGAGTAACAATGAAAGAGCCTGCAAGGCGGTAAGAGCTGGGAAGATCGTTAGCACCTGGTTAGGGCTGGAAAAAACTTCTTTGGAGCAAGTAGAGCAATGAAAAAAAACCCTGCAAAGACTTGGGGCTGGAAAAACATTCTTCGGAGAGAGTAACAATGAAAAAGCCTGCAAGGTAAGAGCTGGGTAGATCGTTAGCACCTAGTTAGGGCTGGGAAAAAAAGCTTCAGAAAAGCTACATTCGGAGTATAAGACGCACCCAAATTTTCAGCCACTTTTAGAGGAAAAAGGTGCGTCTTATACTCCGAAAAATACAGTAACTTATTCTTCTTTTTCCTCTCTACAAACTTTATCCAATTAGAGAAATGTTGATAAGTTTCTGTTTTGGTTTTCATTAAATAGCAAAAAACATAGCGAGAATAATGATCAACAATACTAAGAATATAGTTAGCTCCACCTAAACTTGGTTTCTTAGGTCCTATTAGATCAACAAACACTACATCTAATGGTGCTGTTGTTTTGAAATCATAATACCTATTTGCAGGAGTAACCTTGCTTTTTTCTTGATTACCGGCATTGCGAAGCATTCTTGTGGGTCTTCCAACATAAAGACCATGTCATCTGTGAATGCCTGTAGTTTATATTGTTCCTTTTTTATTTCCATACCTTTAATTTCTATATCTTGTCTAATATTTCTATTTAACACTTTCAATGTCAATATAAATAGTAAAGGAGATAGTGGACATCCTTGTCTTGTGCCTTTTTTATATTATTTTATATTTTTATTTATATATTTAATATTTTATATTAAAATTCTCTGTTGTACATTTACCATCACTTTTGCTGTTTGTTTATGATATATTGTCCTTATTATGTTAATAAATCTCTCACCAAAGTCCATAGATTTTAATTGTAACAACATAAATTGCCAATTTACGTTGTCAAATGCTTTCTGCACATCTAAGAAGATCAACACCATTTGTTTTCCAGGATGTGCTTCATAATATTCCAATGTATTTAGGATCATTCTCATAATATTTTTAATCTGTCTCTTAGGCAAGAAGCCATTTTGGTCTCGATGTATAAATTCATTAAAAATCCTTTGTAGTCTCTCTGCTATTATTGAGGCATATATTTTATAATCAGCATTCAGTAAAGATATGGCCTCTAGTTATTTATCTGCATTAAATCTGAGTCTTTCGAAATCAGAGTAATATTTGCTTCCATTCACGAATTTGGTACCTTCGCATCAATCAATACTTCATTATAGACTTCCAACACTGATGGGCCTAGGGTGTCTTGTAAATATTTATAAAATTCTGCCAGTAGCCCATCTGGTCTACTGTTTTATTACTCTTTTGTCTCTTAATCACTTCTGACAGTTCCATCATTGATATTCATTCATTTAACATAGCTTTCACTGTTTCTGGTGCTTTAGGTAATTCTGCTTTTTCCAAATATTGTTTAATTATCTCTTCTCTTGTTCATACAGCTTTTCATAATAGTCTTGAATTATTATTATTTTTGTCCTCATTTTGGTGATATAAGATTCCTTTCTCATCCACCAGTCTATATATCAATTTCTTCTCTCTCTGTTTTCAATTTATATGCCAACCATCTTCCTGGTTTGTTCGCATTTTCAGAGAAATTCTGTTTAGCATTTTTGATTTTTTGTGCCAATTCTTCTTTATCTAGTAGATTCATTTTATGTTTTATTAGTTCCATTTGATTTTTTAAAATCTTCTTGTTTGATTCTTTCTGTAATTCTAATTCCAGTCTCTTGTGTTCTACTAGTATCTTTTGGTTTTGTTTCTTTTTCTTGTTTTTCCCCCTGTATATGTTATGGCTAATCCCTGAATATATGCCTTAGCAGTGCCCCTTACATTTTGTAATGAGGTTTCTTCTTTCCTATTCTCTTTGAAGAAAAAGTCCATTTCTTTTTCCATCTTTTGTATAAATTCTTTGTCTTTTAATATTGATTGATTCCATATCCACCTTCATTTTCTCTTTTGTCCTTTCCACTTAACTCTAATTGGGTTATGAACTGCCCAAGTGCTTGCATCTATTTCTATTTCTTGCACATTTGACTTTAACTCCAGTGACATCCATATCAAATCTAATCTTGACCACGACATATGTCTATTTGAATAAAATGAGTATTGATTTCTTTGAGGATTTATTTCTCTCCATACATCTTGAATACCTATTTCTTCTGCCATTTTAAAGAAAGTTTTTCAGAGCGTTTTTCTTGCTTCTTTACTTGCTTTACTACTTTTATAGTCTAATTCTGCATCTACGATTGTGTTAAAATCTCCTACACACAAATATTTTCATATTCCAAATCTGTAATTTTCTTATGTAATTTTTCATAAAAAAAATCTTGTTTATTATTTGGTGCATATATTGCTACCAAGAGCATTTGTTTATAGTCCGTTGCTATATAGTTATATAGTCCACCATCAAAATTCTCCCCTCTTCATCTGCAAAAATTTGTCTTGCTTTTATTGTTTCTTTAATATATAGAGCCATGCCTCTTTTCTTTTGCTGTGCTAATGAGGAGTAAAATTTCCCAATTTTAGGATATTATAATAATTTATTATGGTTTTTTTATGTGAACTTCTTGGAGACAAATAAGATCTAATTTTAGCTTTCCTAATTGGTTAAATGTTCTTTTCCTTTTCATAGGAGAATTCAGTTCATTTACCATATTTTTCAGAGTATAAGACACACCGAAGTATAAGACGCGCCTAGATTTTAGAGGAGGAAAACAAGGAAAAAAGTATTCTGAACCAAATGGTGTAGTAATATATTATTTAATAAAATACCAGTGTAGCAGAATACTTTTTACAACCATGTATACTTTTTACAAACTTCAAACTTGACAGCTTTAAGACTTGTGGACTTCAACTCCCAGAATTCCTCCTCCAGTCATGCTAGCTCAGGAATGGGAGTTGAAGTCCACAAGTCTTAAACTTGCCAAGTTTGAAGACCCTTGCACCCCTAACTCCTAACCCAGGGGTCTTCAAACTTGACAGCTTTAAGACTAGTGGACTTCAACTCCCAGAATTCCTCCTCCAGTGATGCTACATGGAGTAATTAGAAGGCAAAAACACTGTTTTTGCGAAAAATGGCCCATTTTCACCCATTTTTCTGCAAAAACGGAGCATGCAGAGGGTTTGGGAAGCCTGCAAAGGCTCCTAGTGGGTGGGGAAAAGGCAAAAACACCTACAAAAACAGGGCATGCAGAGGTTTTGGGAAGCCTGCAGAGCGCTCCTAGGGGGTGGGGGAAGGCAAAAATGGCCCATTTTTCGCCCATTTTTTTTGCAAAAACGGGGGTTTTGCCTTCCCCCACCCCCTAGGAACTCTGCAGGCTTCCCAAATCCTCTGTGCAATCCATTTTTGCGAAAAACGGGCCCATTTTCGCAAAAATGGGATGCAGGGGCGGGGCTTCAGGAGGCCAAAAATGGCTGTATTTGGTGTATAAGACGCACCGACATTTCCACTCTCTTTTTGGGGGCAAAAAGGTGTGTTTTATACTCCGAAAAATACGGTATATTGATCAATAGCAGTTTTATTTCATCTTCCATAATTTTATTTGTAGATAGGTCTTATTGTTCTAGTTGCTCTTATTTCTCTCTGTTCTTTTGTCTTTGCACCTTCTCTTTCTGCTCTCTCCTTTAATTCTATTTCATCTTCTTTTTGTTGTTTCCTCCTCCTGATGCTTCTTCTTGTTTCTTGTCATCTACCTCCTCTCTTTTTCTTTTTTCCTCATATGATCCAAATTGCTCATCATAAAATTGCTCTGCTTTCTCTATAGTATCCAATCTATGCCTTTGATCCATCCAGGTCACCAGAATTCCCTCAGGTATCAGCCATCTGAAATTTACTTCATGCTTAATTACCGTATTTTTCGGAGTATAAGACACACCTTTTTACCCCCCAAAAGAGGGTGAAAACTTGGGTGCGTCTTATACACCAAATGCACCCCCACCCTTTGGCCTCTGTCTTCCAGCAATTTACCTGCTTGCAGCAAACAGGGAAGACCCTGTTAAGCCAAGCAAGTCATTAGCAGCTTCCCGACCCTCAGCTGATTTGCCATGTGCTAAAATGAAACTGAAACTAGCTGCAAAGAGGCAAATAGCTGGGAGAGACAGGCAGATTTTTATTTTTTGCTGAACTGGATGGAAGGGGGTAAGTGAATAACTATAAATGTCTGTAGAGAATGTTCAAATTATTAGACTTATTTTTAAAGACTGCTTTATTATTGTTCTAGACAACTTAACAAAATGAAGAAGCTTTTTAAAATAAATGCTTGCTCTGAAGAGGCACAGTGCTATTGTATCTTCTTTTAAATAATAGAGAATAATGTATACTTTCAGAAATTTTTATTAATTTTAACAGCTCTGTACAAGTATAGTCTGAAATGTAACAGTGTCCTGTTTAGTATTAAGATAAAGCAGCTGAGTTAAATCCTGACTTACTTTGGAGTAGTTTTATTTAAATACCTGGGAGGAGTTAGTGTGATTACATTTAAGAAAACTTTCTGGCATAATGTACATTTCTCCAATTCTTTGCTATTTCTATGGGTCAGGCACACATGCACAGAAATACACAGCAAACAGTGTATATCATCTGTGCTGTTTGCTGTTTGGCAAATTGCTGGGAGGCAGAGGCCTTTTTTCCTTGTTTTCCTCCCCCAAAACTAAGATGCGTCTTATACTCTGGTGCGTCTTATACTCCGAAAAATACGGTAATTGTCTTGTCAGAAATTGGTATTGTTTTCTCGTGTCTCTTACTCTTCTAGGGATTTGTTTCAGAACTATTATTTCTCTTCCTTTATATTTCAATGGGTCATCTCTTGCTCTTTGAAGTATCTCTGTTCTTAGTGCCTTCTTAGTGAATCTCAAATGTACCTCTCTAAGAAGTTTATTTCTTGATGCATATCTTGTGTATACTCTAAATATTTCCCCCATCCCAGCAAGCATCTCCTGCTTGTCCCACTCCAAGGCATCCACCAACAATTCTGCCATTATCTCTGCAAGGTTTCCCCCTTTTTCTTCCTCAATATTCTGGAATCTCAAGAAGTATTCAGCTTTATTCATCTCCAACATGATTACTGTTCTCTCAAGATTTTTGTCTGCCTGTGTAAGTCTATCATCCATCTCTTCCACTTCCACTTCTCTGTTTGTTCTGATTTCTCTTCTATTTTCTGCATCTTTTGTTAATTTTTAGTTATTGTTTGTTGAATATACTCCATTTTATCATCCATCTTTTCCATTCTTTCCTTCATGTCTTAAAAATGTTTTGTTGTGGCTTCTTGAAATGTTTGGAACATTAATTTCAATTCTGCTTGCATCGTATTCGTGTTCATTTTTTTCTGCTGCAACATGCTATCCAAAAATTTTGACTTGCTGCTGCTGCTGAAGATGCAGATGTATTTTTTCTTCCTTTGCTTAAATTTGAAGTACTAGTCATTTCGAATAGTCTTGAGATCCTCAAATTTAAAAAAATAATCAGCAATAACACAAATAATATTTTAATATTTCCTCAATCCCCCACCAACTTCCACTTACGACAATATTTTCACAAATCAAACCATCACCAAAGTCTCCAAATAGTTTCACACTTGCTATTGTAGTCCAAAAAAAAGAAAGAAAAGGAAAAAAAGGAGAAAAAAATTCGTGTTGATCTTCAGCTTCTTCAAACCCTAATCTTTTCTTCTTTTGATAAATTGATGAATTTGATAAATTTGTAATCCACTTAGGCCCACCAAGCCCCAAAATTCAACCACTCAGGCTCATAACTCACAAAAAAAAGGCAGAAGAAAAAAATAGTTCTTTGCTATTTCCCAGTTTCTATTTATTTTATCGGTTTAGTTTTCATCTAAGTTCAAAGAGCTACACTGTTTAAAAAGTTACAGTGTTTCACTTTCTGTCTCTGCTATCCCATATAAACAATTTGCTAGAGCAGGTGTTATGGGAACAAACAAGCTTATCTTCAATAGACTGTCAAGGTCATGCTTTCACTACTTTCACTTCTCTGTGGCTTTCTCCAGTAGATGTCACCGTTGATCTATTTTTCCCCTTTCTCTTTTATTAGCTTAAGTTATATCATCTGATCCAAAGCTTTTTAAAAGTCCCAGGGGTCAAATTTTCATATTCCAAAAAGTTTTCAACTTAGTCTATTTGTTAGTCTATTGGACTTTAAATCCCCAGTCCGACTTTCCTAGCTTTTAAACTTCTTCTCTTTCTGAAAAGTCCTCTTTTCTCTATTTCCAGTTCTATAGATAGCTCTCTGCCGCTATTCTTGGGGGTGGAAAACAAACAATTCAAACAATTCTTTGAGTCCCACTTTCACCTAGGCTTACTTTACCAGGGGCAAGTTCCACAATAGGAGTTGGAAAAATCTCACCCAGATCACACCGTTGCTCAGATGCTATGCTTGCTTCATCAGTCGGCTGTCACAGCTCCGGTCAGGCACGCAAGGGCAGTCTTTTTCTTCGCGCCAGATTGAGAGCTTCCTCCGAATCAAACAAGTAGTTAGCGGTCTCCTTGTGATCAAAGGAGTGTCCTCTCTGTCTTCATCACCCCTGCAGGATGATTTGGGTCCCTCCGAACCTACTAGCACCATGATGGCGAACTTATGGCATGTGTGCCCAAAGTGGCACGCGAACCCTTGTCACCTGGCACACGTGACCTTGCCTGTTTGTCTTCCGGGTTTCTGGCGTGCATGTGCATGCGACGATCAGCTATCCTTCGCACACGGGGCAGTGCCGAAAACTGGCCTACACATGCACGCCGGCCAGTTGATCGTCGGGCGTGCATGCGCGCTAGAACCTGGAAGTTCAACTTTTCCAGAGCGTGGCCCTGACAAGCGCGTGCGCGCATGATGTTTCCACATGACCTTTTCGGCACTCGATGCCGAAAAGGTTCACCATCACTATCCTAGGTGGTCAAATTTGATGCAATTCCACAGAGCCCCATGGTGATGGTCATGTCGCTGCGACGTCAGCCTCGCCTTCCTGTTATTCCTTTTTCTTGATGATGAGCATTTTTTTTTAAAGATGAAGATTGGCTTATTTCAAATCATCTTAATTGATGATTAATGCATAGATGACAACCTATGCACAAACTCCCACATTTCATACCAATACACATATTATATATATTGTTCAGACTCATGGAGGAACTCTATATTATGTGCAAATTCTTTGCTGATTGAATAACCATGATCTAATGGATAAGGGTGAATTTAAGAATCAGAGAGAGGCATTAATATTGAGGTATTGCATGGTTGCTTTGAAAAAAATCAAAATCTCCAAACTTCAGTTTTATGCTTGGAAAAAAAATCAGTTATCCAGAAAAACATTTTCCAAATTCTATTAAAAGACATACGTTTTTGTGAGCAGCAACCACTTCATCAGATGAAAACAAGAAGAGCATAAATAAATAAATAAATAAATAAATAAATAAATAAATAAATAAATAAATAAATAAATAAATAAATAAATAAATAAATAAATAAATAAACAAACAAACAAATAAATATACATCTCAACAAATAAACTAAAAATGCAGCACAATCTATATATAAAACAGTTCTATCTGGATAACAGAAAACCTCCCTGTATTTATTTGATGCTGCATACAATCTTCTTTCTTGGGAATAAAGAATTCTCACAACATTTATATCTACATTTAGCTTCAATATGATGGTCATTATGACAATGCACACTAGATGCTTTGGTGGAAATATATGCCAGTGTATTTCCCTACAGGAGACCATGGACAGATAGAATGGCTAAAACAGAATATATGGCAGATAGTAAATACTCTGGGGGGAAAAGTACAGTATGTTACAACTCATCTCCATACTCCAGTATCTATTTCTGCTTACAAGCTTACGTGTGTTCCCAACTCACCTATCCAATGCTGATGCCCCAAGACGAGCACGGATAATGTCACTGGTGAGTAGCAGGGTTGGGCCTGTGAAGAAAAAGAAGAATGATAACAAAAGCAGCAGAATGAAGCAACATAAGGAAAGAGAGCACTAACAAGAGCTCACCAATTGCATTCAGAGCATGTTTGAGTTCCAAGGTGAAGGCTGCCATGGGCACCTCATCACACACTGGAAGGACTGCCACTGTTGAGAGATTACTAGCTGGATTGGTCAGTTCTGAACTGGAGGTCATGCCAAGACCTGAACCTACATGAGAGATACAATAATCATTGAAACACAAGTACCTGGAAGGAACTCGAAGCCACAACTCCATAGCTTTCTGTCACATGAGGATGCTCTTTCAAGTCCTGATGCTTTCTGGCCATATGGCAACAAGTTGGTGCATAGCTTGAAGTGGGATATTTTACCTGGGAAAGAGCCACGTAACTGCTGCAGATTCCCCAGGATCTTCTGACTCAGTAGGTGGATAAGGCGGGTGACAACCTATATAAGGGATTAGAAGATTGGAGGATGCCAGTGCTCAGAATTTGAACAGTAATACATATAAACAACGATTTCTGAGTCTGTGAAATATCCAGCTGATGAGATGCTAGCCTGACCTTCTTAAAATGATTTTCTCTCTATTCACATCTAAAAAAAGTGCTTACAATGCCTTGCGACCGCATTCCTCCATTCTCTATTAAAATGCAATTCTACATGTATCCTAAAGAATTTCCCTGGATATCATAGTATATCTTTAACTCCTAGAAAAAGCATACTATCAGCAATGAATCCACCTTGTTTAGAAGATAGCATGGTTTGTTACAATGTGGAAAAACAGCATTTTCTGTTATGATTTCCATTTGAAAACCTTTTGAAGACATGATGACTGTGGGGGTTAGTGTTTTCTCATAATGCAATCGAACCAGTTCACAGCAGACAAGAAAAACTCAACATGAGGGCTCACTTCCGGCTCAAATTTGATCATGCTGACTTTGAAAAACTAGGAGCCTACAACATATGCTGTTTTGTTGGGGCTATCCAAAAAGTTTGCATAAGAAATTAACAGTGCCATAATTTACTATTAACACATGGTGAGCCAAGTCAAATAATGAAGTGGAGCAGTTATCTACATATTCATTTTCCAGATCAGTATCCTATAAAGCTTTACAATCTTCCTTTATACTCAATATTTCTGAACACTTATAAAGCTTCTCTACCTGATCATGTTTGTGTCCAAAATATACATATTATGCCACAGAGATCCTATACGTATAATGTGCATGCACACATCCTACAAACGGAATGGAAATAAACCTGCAGAACCATTTGCAAATTCAGGAATGAGTTGTACGCCAGGACTACAAAGCTTAGTTCAAATAGAAAATAGGGAGAACCCCTGAGCTTTCACCTGAGGGTAGCGTCTTTTGATGTTGTTGAGAGTCCCTTCTGGTAACTTGGCCAACTCTGTGTCCCGTACAGCATGGACAGTAGTAGCTCGTACTTGATGGGTCAGAGCTTCTACCTATATCACAAGAAATGAGTCACAGCAGGTAAATCACATCACCACAGTCTTCCCACATGAAAAAGAGCGCTCCTCAGCTAGTGAGAGATGCTCTTCTGTAAGTATGAATACATAGTCCTCACTTAATAACAACAATTGGAACTGGAATTTCCACTGCTAAGTGTTGTGATCATAAAGCATGATGTCATGTGACTATACTTAGTAACAGCAGTTCTAGAAGTCTCTGGTTACTACTGTTAAGTGAGGATCACATGGGTTGTTATGTTAAGTGAAGATTTAACATGATCATGGCTTCAAAATATACAATTTTTATTAAGGATTTTGATTACAATATTATGATGTTATGATGTATTGCATCATTTTGTAAGTCCCAGTACTAACTGATACTAAAAACAGCTTGATAATTATTTTGTTTCTGCTTAGAACTTTAATCCTCTAAAATTTTAGACCCCCAAATTTAGTGTCGAGTTTTTAAAATTATAAATTTACTTACCTTTGTTAACTTATAATAGCCAAGGTAGCCAAAATATATCTGGTTCCCACAGAACCTATTTATTTGCTTATAGATAATTCCAAAAACTTAAGAATAAAAGTCAGTATTCCAAATTTATGTGGACTCTTAATTTGTTTATCATTTTCTTAGATAAAAATCTTATTGTGTTTTTGCTGTTTAATTCAAATTCTTTCTTAAGTTTATAACTAATTTTCTTTTGTTCAGAACTGAAGCTAAACTCATCAAGCAACTTTCCAAAGTTATCACTCCAAAGGTCTTAATAGGTTTAAGATAGTTAATAGGCAATTTCTAAAAATGTTTAGATAGTGAGGCTTGCAAACCTAGCATCCTTTAAAAGCAGGATGGCTAATCACTTTGCCTCCCAGTGCTTAAAATTATGAAAACTGCTGTTTTAGAGTCTCCTTGTGAGGAACAGTCATCCAGAGCACATGTGGGTGATCTCCTGTCTTCCCATATTCAGAGAGGTTCCAAAGACCAAGTCCGTTCACTTGTTTTTTGATCTTTGCCACAATTGAGGTCTTCAGTTTGCCATGACTCCACTGGAAGTTTCATGTGTTTGCAACTTCCAAATTTCTGCTGGCTTCTCTATTGACTTTGTTTATGGGAAGCCAGCAGGGAAGGTCACAAATCATGATCATGAGACTGTGGGATACTGCAATGATTGGAAATCCAGGCTGGTTGCAGACTGCCCATACTGCAATCATGTGACCATGGCCAGAACTCTGAGGACCAATAGTAGCTGCCATTCATTCAGTGCCATTGCAAAGTCAAACAGTCAATGAGCAAGTAGTTATTAAGCAAGGGCCACCTGGTCTAGAACAAGAATCTGATGCTACGTCTATGAATCTTCTTAAAATACAAAGTGTGTAACTCAATATTCGGGCTCAAAAGGATAGTAGAGGATTTACCCCTTTGATGTAGCTGTCCCTCACTGCATGTAGGGGTTTTCCTTACTAGAACTTACCACTCCAATGAGGTCCCCACGCCCATATTCCCCAACCAGTTCCTTCTTGCCATTGGCCTTCTGGATGACAGAACGCAAGCGCCCATTCAGCACAATGTAGGTGCAGTCAGACTTGTCACCTTGCCTGGAGGAAAAGGAAGAATCATGGATTAAATTGGTCCCCTTCTCTAATAACCAGTAAAGTCTGCTTTGAAGCAAGTTATTTCTGTGCAAATATCATGGCACAGTGTGCATCTAACTGAACGGGGAATTCTTTAGCAAAGGAAAGGCATCAAATGGAGGCCAGGGAGCCAAGGAAACAGCTCCTTTGTCTTACCTGTAAAGTGCTCGCCCAGCCTCTACTGCCATCCAATCAATAGCGAAGTCCATTTGACGCACAAAAGGAGACATGCGAGCTGCCACAGTATGAGCCACACTCAGCACCACACTTGGCTGTTCCCTCATAATCCTAAGGAGGAGTCAGAAGTTACTGGAAGATTACAGCCTTTGCAATATATAGAAGTTCCAGTTCATTTCTCAGTTTTGCCAGAACCGAGAAAGAAATAGATCCAATTTGGATTCAGGGAAGATGCTGCTAGTTAAGAGTTACAGCAATAAGCATGGTGAATCTCAGGGCAAAGCTAAATTAATTTTTACCGATTTATTCATTTTTTATTCAACAAGTGACTCTGGGCAGTGAACAATCATAAAACCAATTAAAAAATAAATGTCCATTATAATATAAAAGTTAAAATACACACAGCAACAATTCATAGATGTTAAAACAACCAGGAGACAGGATCTTTCAAACACTTGGGGCTCAGACCTGGCCACATAACCAGGTCTTAGGGCCTTATGAAGGGCAAGCAGGGCCATGACCATCCTGGAGGAAGGGTGTTCCACAAGGCAGGTGCTATGGCAGGAAAGGCACACCTCCTGGCTCCGCTAGCTGGCATTCCCAGAGTATGCCCATCCTGCTAGACTAGACTGGATGGGTAGAAACATCTGGGGAAAGATAGTCCCTCAAACAATCCAGTCATTAAAGAAAGAGAATCACTATTTTTAGGTAGCTCCTTCTACTGGAGAAGGGAAAGAGAGGAAAACTACACCAGAGCCTAACCCTTCCTGAGCAAAACCATATTGACAGCGTAAACCCACAGACAGAACCACTCTTTTTTCTCCATTGTACCTGTGAGACAGCCCAACCAACCTCCCAGCAGAGAACAGCAAATGGCTCAGGCTAAAAGAACAGGAGCAGTTGCCGCATGTGAACATGGCTAGTGATTGGTAAGAATATGATGGCAGGAGAGCCAGGCAAAAACCAGGCACATTTATGCACATGGTACCCACTCATAAAAGTCAGACTTGGAGATCTTAAGGAAAGTACAATCACGATTCGCTTTGATGGTGAAAATCAGTGGCTCTCCAGTAAGCACTGCTAGCTGGCCCACCATCTCTCCAGGTTGCACCAAGAAGAGGCACACGTCTTCAGCCTTGTCAATCATCCGCTGGTAAACATGCAGGCAGCCCCACAGTACAAAGTGCAAGCTGACATCCTGTCAAAAAAAAAACCAGAATAAGCAGCCCATTCCAAGGGAATTGGGTCACCATTGAGCAGGATTGAGCAGAAGCTTCAACAGGTTTCTAGAAATATCTTAAAAAAACTTTTTGTCTCTTAAAATCTAAATTGATGGGGTTGCTACAAAGCTGGAAATCAGTGTTTTAAGAGGAGTATTTTGCAGCCAATGTGCACTCCGCTTTCTTTTTCCTTCTTCCTTTTCTGACAAATTATTCCTCTCCTTTTAAAATCCACAATCAAAGTGGCCAGATTCTTATTAAAAGCTACAGCATAGGGTTCTACATTGGGGAGGGAAACCTTCAACAATTTGAAGTGTGAAGAACCCACCCAGAAGATTACACACTGAAATTCAATCCACATGAAATGCTTCTTGAGAAGTCTTTCCTTCTAGAACACAAGTCCATCCAACATTAGGTCTTGATTACAGGAAAAAGCTATTTTTGTTTAAGAAATCGTTCCTTTCATCCTTTTCTGATCTTTAAGGGGAGGAGAGGTGCTACAATTATCATCTGACTATCTCTGACTAAGCTAGTTTATGATCTTGTATGCCATCTACAATACTTACTTGATCTCCTTGGCGGGCAATTACTGTTCCTGCCTTGGCATGGTGCAAAAGCACCCGATTATTTAGTAAGGATGAATCCTGTGGAGAGAATGGCAGAGTGTTATTAGGTATCTTTCCTGTTTGGAATAGGAGCTGAATCCTTTACTCCTCAATTACACTGTCAGAGTCCAGACTCTGTCATTCAGAAGGAGAAGGGGGTTTTGGGCTCTGTTTGATCAAAAGGTTATAACATATCCGGATCCCAGACACCTGAGAGCCTCTTCATCTTAAGATAAGGTTTTATGGGGGGTATCCGGATCCCAGACACCTGGGAGCCTCTTCATCTTAAGATAAGGTTTTATGGGGGGTAATTGAACGGAAGAGTGAGGCTGGGAAACGGATCCATCTGTCAAACATTTGTGGATTGATTATGCTGAATGGGGTGGGGTGTTAAGCTTAAAAGACTTGTCTTGCCCGAGGGCATTTAGACCTTGCTTTGAATTGGATGTATGTATACAGATGCAAATAAAGGAAATCCTTTTGAAAACCTTGGCTTGGCTCAAAAGTTCGTTCCTTGATTGTGGCTAGGAAGACATACCTTACAGAAAGCAAGGTCTGCAAAATCGGTCAACCCAGAGAGTAACTTCGCTCTACTGAGGGGACTGGGCAATCATGACTGAAAAAAACCGGGAGCAGGAAGAAATTGAATGCTGGGGGGAGACACCAATCACCCCCCGGGCGGAATCCTGTTCTGCACTCCCCAGCAAAGAGGCTGAGGGAGATTTCGAGACCTCTGAGAAGCCTCGCTGGTCTATCGGCATTGGAAAAAAAACAGCTGGGATGGCAGAACCAGAGGAGTCACCCTTAATCGGGGGGATCGGAAGCCCCGTTGGGAATTAGAGCTAGAAGCTGCCATGGATCAGGAGGAGCCCACCGAAGCACCTCTAAGGGAGGGGCGGTTGAAGAGATACCTGTCCCAGCTGGTGATGGAAACATTAGAAAATCTCAACATCCGAGGGACCCCAGAACGACGAGTAACGAGCGCTGGGAGCACAGCAACCGCTGAGGAGACTGGGGGGGGCAACAACCTCTGGGGAGCAGGCGTACAGATGGAGGATGCGGCAGGAGACCCAACAAACCCCCCCAGGGCAGCACACACAGCGGCACCCCTTCCTAACCAACTCCAAACTCCACAACTAGAAAGGAAAACTCCCCCCCCCCGGGAGTGAAATTTGATGGGGACCCGCAACAATTGGGATTTTTCGTAGCACATGTGCTCACCTATATGCAAGAATATGGACATGAGTTCCAAACCCAGGGATCCCGGGTGCGAGCAGTTACCTTAGCCCTGGAAGGAGCCGCGGCCAGATGGATGGTGACCCTACATAACGACGACGCACCCGAACTGCGCAACTTCAACCAATTCATGACGGCCCTATGATGATGGTTCGAGGACCCGCTGGCGGACTGCAAAGCACGCGATCGTATTAAGGTGGTGAAACAGGGACGACGACCAGTGGCGGAGTACACTGAAGAATTCCGGGACCTCGCATGTCGGCTAAACTGGCCAGAAGACATCCTGGTAAGCTGTTTTAAGGATGGACTGAGTGACGATCTGTATAATGCCTGCGTGGCTAGGGGTGCACCGAATCATCTGCATGAGTGGTACCTCACCGCTGAAGAAGCGGAGATTGATATGGCTAGGAATCAGTACTGTACGGGGAGAGCATGGAAGAAATCCCCACCCCAATGGAGGAAAGAACCCTTCAGAAGGCAACAGGGCTTTTCCCCTAAACCTCCAATCTGTTACAAGTGCGGGAAGGAGGGACACCGAGCACCCGAATGCTGGCCCCAAACACCCACCCGGAAACCCGAACGCCAAACGGGGGAGAGACCAACGAGACCCATCCAGCGGGGGAGAGAAATAGCCCTGAGGAGCAGCGAGATGGTGGGACCACCACCCCCTCCTCCCGCTGGAGACAACACCCCGGCATTTCGAAGGGAAGATCCAGCAGTGTTCGAGAGCGATCCGGAGGATGAACCACTGGTAAGCAAACCAATTGAACCGCTCACCCTCCCTCTCAGACTATTTATCCCTAACCAAGAGGAGGGAAAAAATATCTCCGCATTAGTAGACTCAGGGTGCACCCATTGCTTAATCAGCCCAACCTTAATCAGGGAGCTGGGAATCACAGTGAGAAAGCTGAGAAATCCCATCGCGTTTTGCCAATTGAATGGGTCTATAGCAGGGGGGGAGCCGGCTGCTTTTGCCACGGAACCCCTGAAAATAGGCATTGATAACCACGAAGAGAAACTTACGTTTATAGTAGCACCTGGCATGGAATGGCCACTAGTCTTGGGACTCGCATGGCTAAAAAAGTGGAATCCAAAAATAAATTGGGAGCAAGGCACCATAAAATTCCAAATACACGTAACTACTGCGGAGGACCCACAGATAGAAACTGAAGGGGCTGAACGCAGGGAAACAGCCATGCCTGGACATAGCGTGGAAACAGACGGCATACCCAAGGAATACAAAGACCTGGCAGAAGTCTTTAGCGAGGCAGCGTCGGATGAACTTCCCCCGCATCGCGCATCCGACTGCGCAATAGAAATCTTACCTGGGGCTAAACTACCTAAACCAAAAATGTATAGCATGTCACCGGGGGAGTTAGAAGAGCTGAGTGCTTTCATTGAGAAAAACCTAGCAAGGGGTTTCATTGAACCAGCCAGACCAAAGATAGCAGCCCCAGTGTTATTTAGAGAGAAGAAAGATGGCACAAAATGCTTATGTGTCGACTTCAGAAACCTAAACTCGATAAGTGTTGAAAACATGTATCCCCTCCCCCTGATAAAAGACATGCTGGCCCACCTCAAAAAAGGGAAAATTTTCTCCAAACTAGACATCAGGGAGGCATACTACCGAATCAGGATTAAGGAGGGGGATGAATGGAAAACGGCATTCAACACCCCCTGGGATGCTACCAATTCAAAGTGCTCCCTTTTGGGCTATAAGGGGCACCTGCAGTGTTTATGCAATTAATCAACAATGTGTTACGTGAACACTTATACAAAGGGGTTCTCGTTTATTTAGATGATATTCTATTATACTCAGAGACCGAGGCTGAACATGTTAAATTGGTGAGGGCAGTGCTAAGCAAACTCCGCGAGGCAAAACTTTATGCCAAACTCTCAAAATGTGAATTCCACCGAGAAAAAATTGATTACTTGGGGTACCGTATTTCACACCAGGGCATAGAAATGGATCCTCAAAAAGTACAGGCAGTACTCGATTGGGAAACGCCTCGCACACGCAAACAGCTGCAAAGTTTCCTGGGGTTTGCAAATTTCTATCGCCAATTTATCCCCGCGCTTGCTCAAATTGCCCTGCCCATCACAAAACTGCTAAGAACAAAGGGGGAGGGAGATCCTAAACCGAGACAGCCCGTGAATTGGACAATGGAATGCCAGGCAGCGTTTGAAAAACTAAAACGGCTGTTCTCAACAGAACCAATTTTGAAGCACCCAGACCCAGAAAAACCCTTCATAATACAAGCTGATTCTAGCGATGTGGCAATAGGGGCAATCCTACTCCAGAGCAATGAGCAAGGACAGCTACAGCCATGTGCATATACATCCAGGAAACTAAGTGAAACTGAACAAAGGTGGGCGATCTGGGAAAAAGAAGCTTATGCGGTGCGATGGGCACTTTTAACTTGGAGACAATTCTTAGAAGGGAGTAAGATCCCTTTTGAAGTCTGGACTGACCACAAAAACTTAGAAGCCTTAAAGACACCAAGGAAACTATCTCCTAAACAGATTCGTTGGGTGCAATACTTCAAACGGTTCGAGTTCACTCTTAAATTTATCCCTGGGGGGAAAAACTTTCTGGCAGATGCACTGTCCAGAAAGCCACAATATAATTGTGTGAAATCAGAGGTATTTAAACCTATAGTACAAACAAATCAATTGGCAGCCAAAGTAATCACCAGGTCCGAAGGAGGAAAAGACGCATTGAGGGACGCAGACATCACTCACGCATTTAAACAAGCATTAGTCAACGATGAATGGGTTTTGAACCACAAATCCAGTTGCGTGATGAAAGATGAATTAGCGTGGGTAGGTGACAAACTTTATGTACCCGCTAGCCAAAGATTACGTTTAATGGGAAGGTGCCACGACTCTAGGTTAGCTGGACACTTTGGCTTTGTAAAAACTTTACACTTAATAAAGAGACAATTTTGGTGGCCTTCGTTGAAAAAGGACATAGAAAGCTATGTAGCAAGTTGCCCCATTTGTGCTGCAGCAAAAAGACGACAGGGGAAAACTCCAGGGCTTCTACAGAAAGTAGCTGAGCCGTCAGCCCCATGGGAAGAAATTGCTATGGATTTTATTGTAGAACTACCGGAAAGTGGGGGAAACACGGTCATTTGGGTTGTGACAGACTTGTTTTCAAAACAAGCACATTTTATTCCTTGCCAAAAGATTCCAACAGCCAAAGGCTTGGCTAGACTGTTTCTAATACACATTTATCGTCTTCATGGAGCTCCTAAAAGGATAATCTCGGATGGGGAGTCCAATTTACCTCCAATTTTTGGAAGGCGTTTTTGGGCCTACTTGGTACTGCCCAAGGATTAAGCTCCTCCCATCACCCCCAGTCAAATGGTAATTGCGAAAATTTGAACGGCGTTCTTGAACAGTATCCAAGATGTTTTATTAATTTTCAACAGGACAACTGGACTGAACTTTTACCATTTGCAGAGGTTGCATTTAATAACTCTGTACATTCAAGTACAGGTTTTACAGCTTTTAGAGTAGCCACGGGGCAAGACTTCAGCCCAATACCGGAACTACCCACAGAAAAACCCACTATCCCCTCACTTAAGGAGTGGATAGAAAATTTGCAAAACACATGGCCAGTAGTCAGGTTGGCTTTACAGGAGGCTAGAGAGGCTTTCAAAATTCAAGCTGACAAGAAAAGAGTAGAGCCTAAACCTTTCTAGGTTGGGGATAGAGTATATTTATCTACAAAATTCTTGAGATCGTTACAACCATCAAAAAAATTAGGACCTAACTTTATTGGGCCTTTCACTATTAGCAGGATCATTAACCCAGTAGTGGTTGAATTGGTTCTTCCAAAAACACTTAGACAAGTCCACCCAGTATTTCACATTAGTCTACTCAAGAGAGAGGTAACCTCGTCACTTAGACCGGTGGCAGATACACCACCTGCCCCAATCATGATAGAGGAGGAACAACATTTTGAAATCAAGGAAATTCTTGACTCCAGAATCCACAGAGGGAAGACCCAGTATCTGGTAGCCTGGAAACATTTGCCTTCATCACAGAACGAGTGGGTCGCTAAACAACATGTGAAAGCCCCCACCTTATTGAGAAGATTCCACTCCAAATACCCTAGCAAACCTTGCTAACATATCATAATTGATTCTGCTTATGTCTTACAGGTGGACCTTCTTTTTTTTTTGAGAGGCAGGATGTCAGAGTCCAGACTCTGTCATTCAGAAGGAGAAGGGGTTTTTTGGCTCTGTTTGATCAAAAGGTTATAACATATCCGGATCCCAGACACCTGAGAGCCTCTTCATCTTAAGATAAGGTTTTATGGGGGGTATCCAGATCCCAGACACCTGGGAGCCTCTTCATCTTAAGATAAGGTTTTATGGGGGGTAATTGAACGGAAGAGTGAGGCTGGGAAACGGATCCATCTGTCAAACATTTGTGGATTGATTATGCTGAATGGGGTGGGGTGTTAAGCTTAAAAAACTTGTCTTGCCCGAGGGCATTTAGACCTTGCTTTGAATTGGATGGATGTATACAGATGCAAATAAAGGAAATCCTTTTGAAAACCTTGGCTTGGCTCAAAAGTTCGTTCCTTGATTGTGGCTGGGAAGACATACCTTACATACACCCTGTGGAGCACAGTCAAGAGTAAAGTCAGGAAACGAAGTCTCTTCTCAATAGTTTTCCAAAAATATTATCGTTCTCTAAAAGCTCCAAGGCTTTACAGCCCCTTGGTAAAAAAAAAAAATTCTGACACTGAAGAAAGTAAGTGTCAGATCCCTATCGTGATACTGCCATTCCTGTGGGGAGGGGGCCTGGATACATTTATTAGCTTATTGCTCTCTTCCTATTTCCCATACATGTATCCCCCTAGTTTATAGCCTTTATCCTGGCACCTATGTGCCTTAAGCTTGATTTACCTTTGGGGGAATGTAATAAGAGGTGAGGGCCATATGTTTTTTCTCAGTCCTGAAGCTTCCTGCAAGACGAACCTGGGAATCGCTTCTTATCTCTTTCTCAGGCCTGCCGTTCTAACAACACCTCGCACCTGTGGATTGGCTCATTCAACCTTGGACTGAGGGGAGGGGTTTCTAACTACTTTATCCTAACTGTATTGCCTGAGGGGGCCTTTAGATCCTGCTTTCATTTGTCCTGCAACCACTCTTTTTCAATAAAAGGTTTCTTTTGAAATGCTGAAGTTTCAAAAGTCTTTACTTTCTTGAACGGAGAGGAGAGGCAGACCTTTACAGTAAGTTTCAGCCTCACACATTCTTATAGGAGAACGGGTAATTTACTAGTACTAGAATTCATTTGAGGTATAGGTAGTCCTTGCTTAACCATGGTCCCATGGTAATTTGGTTTGGAATTTCTGTCACTTAATGGATGAGATTGTAAAGCATGACATCTTGTGATCGCATTGCTTAAAGTTGGCAATCCCAGCAGTCTCTGTTGCCATTGTTAAGCAAGAATCCCAAGTTGTTAAACAAGGACCTCCTTGCAACTTCCTGCTGGCTTCCAACAAGCAAAGTCAGTGGGAAAGCCAGAAGGAAACTGCAATTCCCAAGTGGCTTGCAAGCAGGCTGGCTGGCAGGGAAAGTGAGTTTGGTATAGTGATTAATACTGGGCTAGAAGCCTGGAGACTCAGAGTTCTAGTCCTGCCTTAGACATGAAAGCTGGCCAATCATTCTCTCATAGTCCAATCCACCTCACAGGGTTGATGTTATGGGGAAAATAGTAAGGAGGAGTGTTATGTATGTTTGCCACCTTGAGTCATTTATAAAGTAGTAAAGGTGGGATAAAAATCAAATAAATAATAATAATCAAAGTGGCTGCTGTTGGGATGAGAGAGGGTGTGCAAGTGGTTGCATCGTATGTGCAAGCTATTTCAAGCTAAGGATGGCTGTTGTCAGGTGGGAGAGGATGTAAGGACAAGTGCTATGGAAATGGTGGTACCTGCTGATGCTGGGTGTGATGACTTACTGGAGCGACCTGTGACCTTCCCTGCTGGCTTCTCCATTGACTTTGCTTTTTGCCCTGGCAGGGATTGTAAATGGTGATCACGTGGTTGCAGCATGCTGTAACTATCATAAGTGCGAATCAGTTGCCAAGTGTCCAAATCACAATCATGTGATCACAGGAGTAGTGTGATACTTTGAGGACCAGTGTCCCAAAGGTACTTTTTCAAGGGGCAACTGGACTTTCTTTTTTATCTTTGAAGATGTTTCGCTTCTCATCCGAGAAGCTCAGAGCTGAAGAGCTGAAGAAGCTTCTTGGATAAGAAGCGAAACATCTTCAAAGAAAAAAAAAAGTCCAGTTGCCTCTTGAAAAATCAACTTTGGGACAACAATAACCTGCATGACTGAGAATCTCCATAGACATTTGAGGACCAGTAGTAACTACTACTTGTTCAGCGCCATTGCAATTTGAACGATCACTGAACAAGTGGTCACCAAGCAATGACTACCTGTACATAGGAAAGAAATGAGAGATTTTGCTTCAGTCATTCAAGTAGCACATGTAGTCTCCACTTAACAACTACCATATTTAATGGCCATTCAAAGTTATGGAGATGCTGAAAATGTAACTATACAAGCATTCCTCACACTTATGAGTGTTGCAACTTTCACTACAGTTACAAGATTGAGATTTGTACACTTACGACCATTGCAGTGTCCCGCAGTCATGCGATTACCATTTCTACGCTTTACAGATGGCTTCTAACAATTAGAGTCAATGGAGAAGCCAGCAATAAAATTGCAAGTATCAGTCATGTGATATCTTGTTTAACTTATTTAACAACCATGTCACGTCAGAGCTGACAGTGCCCATTTGAGGTTGTTAAATGAGGACTACTTGTAATATAGAAGCTTCTGCATGGTATTACTTTTATGGAAGTTTTCCATACAGAAACTTTGCACACTCTACAAGCAAGTAAGGAGTTCATGCATTATAGTATGACTCCATATCTCTGTAAAAGACCTGCATAAATACATACACTGCTTTATAACCCTACTCCGAGCATACAATAACGATCACAAAGCAGCATTCTGAAGCAATTTCTATATGTCTCGGAACAACTATTATCTCTCAACCTCTATTGTTCTTTTATGAAAAAAAGGGATTAAGACTAAATAGGATTCTTGCAAGGCAAACCTTATGAATATTGTAGAGTACAAAGTGCAGTAAAACTGAAGATGGTTTTGAAAGGACTCCTAGCACTTTTAGTTAAAAGGAAAGTTTTCTCACAATGAATGGAAGAAAAATATCAAAACCGGTGAGGAGATGACAAAGGAGGACAGGATTGCGAATTTTCTTGTCCATAAAACTCATGAACAAAGCAGAGCACTGGCACAATCAAAGTGTTGTCTTGAAGTGCCATGAAAAATATTGTGGGTCATGATAACTGAAAAGGATTTGGAAGTAAAGGACAATTCTGTTTTGTTTTGTTCTGGCCCATAGAAAATGTTCATACAAAAGATACTATGACAATAGAAAGAGTGAAGACAAGAACAACAAGGATGATTAAGGGACTAGAGACTAAATCATATGATGAACAAGCGAGGGAACTAGGTATGTCTAGTCTAACAAAGAGAAGGACTGGGGTAGTATGTAGCAGTCTTCCAGTACTTGAGGGGCTGTCACAGAGAAAAGGGAGTCAACTTATTCTTCAAAGCACCTGAGGGCAAGAAAAGAAGTAATGGATGGAAGATCATAAAAAGAGATCCAACCTAGAACTAAGGACAGTGAAAACAATTAATGAATGGAACAACTTGCCCCTGGAAGTTGTGGGTGCTCTATCACTGGAGGTTTTGAAGCAGAGACTGGACAACCATTTGTCCAGAATGCTATAGGACAGTGATGGCGAACCTTTTTTGGTTCGCGTGCCAAAAGGGGGGGGAATGCAGGGGATCACATGTGTGCGTGCCCACACTCATAATTCCATGCACCCCCGCACATGCACGCATGACTCCCCTGCTCCCAGCATGCAATGGCACGCCTATTTTTCGCTCTCCCCAGGCTCCAGAGCCTTTCTAGGAGCCTGGGGAGGGCGAAAACGGCCTTCCCCACCCCCTCTGGAGGCTGGAAACAGCCTGTTTTCCGACTCCCAGTGGGCCCAGAAGGCCCAAAAACCAGCCGGCTGGTGCACACATGCACGCCGGACCTGAGCTCGCGTGCCCACCGATATGGCTCCGCGTGCCACTTGTGGCACCCGTGCCATAGGTTCGCCATCACGGCTATAGGATCTCCTGCCATGGACAGAGAGTTGGACTAGAAGAACTTCAAGGTCCCTTCAACCCTATTATTCTATGTTCTAATTCCTGTTGAGAAGGGAGTAAAGACAATTCAAGCACTGAACACCACCAGCCTCTGTATTAGCTGAGAAATGAACAGAATAGCAAGGGATAACCCTCCCCTCCCGAGCCACTGATTATCAGAAAACTCTTCCTGTATCACTCTACCTCAATTTTCATGAGTTTGACCAGTTCCCGTTTGGCAGCCTCAAAAATGGCACTGGTCTGGCGGCCCTGGTATGGTCCAAATGGGCAATCACCAGTTGCTGAATCATCTTCACAATAGTTGTAATGGTAGATGCCTGATGGCTGTTCCTCCACCGTCACACTCTTTTGTTCGCGGGAGTCTTGGGAAGCTGACTGTTAAAATAGAAAAGGTAGAAGCAACTCATGGAGGCCTAAGAAGCAAGCGATTGGGTACAGGAAAGATTTCACAAAGGCAGAAATATCTCCTCCCCAAAAGGCAGCCTCACTTCTATCCCTTCTTCTTTTTTATTTATTAAAAAATAGTCTTTATTAATTATGTAAAAAAGACAAACAAACATACAAACAAACATAAGAACATGTAAAAACATATGTATATATAGAGTAACAAATATCTTTGAGTATAGAAAACATGGAACATTGAACATACATGTCAACCATCTCGTCGACACTATCCTTTTACAGCCTAGTGATACAAAAACATGTTTATTCTTTATAGTTATTATTTA
This sequence comes from Diadophis punctatus similis, assembly GCA_023053685.1. Taxonomy (NCBI): domain Eukaryota; kingdom Metazoa; phylum Chordata; class Lepidosauria; order Squamata; family Dipsadidae; genus Diadophis; species Diadophis punctatus. The sequence continues at coordinate 106,021,254 of JALIGW010000002.1, forward strand.
CATCATTATCTTTCTTATATCTTTCTTATATCTTCCAATATTTTCCTTATTCTTTTCTCTTGTTATATTATGTTCAGTCTATTATCATTACAATAAAACAGTTTTCCCTTTTTCAACAATGGTTCTTTTGTTCAGCTTGATTAATATTTTATAACCTTGTAAAATTGTATACATTCCAATAATTTGTTCCGGTCTTTGTGAAAAAGTAGACATTTGTTACCGTGTTTCCCCGAAAATAAGACCCTGTCTTATATTTTTTTTGAACCCTGAAATAAGCGCTTGGCCTTATTGCCATGCACTCAAAAGCCTGATTGGGCTTATTATCAGGGGATGTCTTATTTTGGGGGAAACAGGGTATTATTTATACTGTCTAAGTTCATGACACATAATTATAGCAATTTTTGATATTTGTTTTGGTTAAGCCAATTATACCACCTGTCCCAAGTTTTATAGAATTCAGAGTCATCTTTGTCTTGCATTTCCAATGACATCCTACTAAGTTCTGCGCATTCAAATACTTTATTAATGAGATTTAACGTAGTTGGGATTTGTTCGGTTTTCCAAATTTGCGCATATATAATTCTTGCGGCTGTATCCCTTCTAATTGTATCTAAAACCTATAAGAAAATGACAAATATCAAAGCTGACATGCTTCCATCACCCTTGGCAGAAACTTACTCGAGCAAAGCCATCCAATGCAACTGTACTGTTTTCTTGAAGAGAAACTGAGATGCGGCCTCGCTCATAGGCCATATCAAAGTCAGACCGTGGGCCTTTCGGAATTCCTGAGTGAGAAAGAGAGCATGGAGATAATCAACTGGATTGCCCAAGGAATCAAATAAAGAGGGAGAATGGGCCAAAAAGAGACATACCTGAAATGTCAACTGGCATGGAAATACAACGGCTCAACAGAGGAGGAACAGGGGGTTCTAATAAACCTGATTTCAAGGGATCACCTAAAAGTATACAAGGCTGTCATTCATACAGTATAAATGTGAACATTTGACTTTCCCATACCTTGGAAGGAATCCATAAGCTATACTTGCATAAGGAATGCAAAACTGTTCCAGAGGAAACCTCTGCCAGAGATGACTAAATTACATTCTATTGTTAGGGCTCAGAATATGCAGGGAAAAAGAAAAGAACAGTGAAAATACTCAGTTGGTGGCTGAGGCCAACTGAGGTTTTATACTCTGGGTTGATCTGATCTTAGTTTCTAGTAGCAGCATCTGGGACATTGCTTCTGCAATATTATTATTAGAGGACATCACTAGACAGAAGAAATTTAAGCCGTACTTCGTAAGCGAGTCAAGGCAAGAGACAGAATGAAATGGATTGCACTGGAGGCTCAGAGGCCAAACTCAACTCACACCTTGTAGCAAATGCCAGGTTTTGCTCCTAGGGCAGGCAACTTACCTTGATCTTTAGAGGCATCTGGTTGCCTTCCAATACTATCCTTTGTGTCCTCAATAGAGGAAGCACTAATTATGCGTTTGCTGTGCCAGACAGGACTTGTGCGTGAGGGGTGACTCGACTGGGGAAAAAGCCGCAATGGCTGCATTTCCTGGGGATGGGAAACACACCCACATCCATTACACAAGAAGGTGGGAAGCACAGAGCACTTATCTTGGCTAAATTACTTGTGCTGGGAAACCCACCCTCTATGATTAATCAGCAGTGAGGGAAGTGAATTCTTCACATGCTCAAAGGCTACTGTCAATTCCCACGTGAAGAGGGCGAGGTTTAATTTAGTCAGAGGTCATGACTTACATGACTGAAAAGCTCATTTGTCAGGCCCAGATAGTTGTGCAAGGCCAAGAAGGTGACTCTTTGAAGACGAACCATTATGATCTGTAATTGGAAACAGCAAAGTGGCAGGTTAACAGACAGTTCCCAACATGTGTCTGCGTATGTCAGGTGCAAATCCTGACGTCCAATTAAACTGATTTATTGCTACTCATGCCTATGCACAGGAATCTTTTCAACTAACAGTTAGCACATGCTTGGAGTTAGATAAGGATCAACAAAATTCAAGGGAGGTTGGGCATATCTCATTGGTAGCTATATAGGGATTCTAGGCTCTTTTAACTCTGCAAACATTGCGGCAGTTAGTATAAACGTTCACTGCAATATGTAGGTTAGGGTAAAAGAAAGGCTCTTGTTTGTCTTTTGATTTCCACAGAATTGCCTCCTGATCACCCATGGGTTCACTGTGGCAATTTCTCCATAACTACCAAAAAGTAGCCGACTTAACTCTCCATGTGAGAGACCCTCTCCACCACCCTCAAAGACAGGATTCTTGGTTCAGCCCACCAGCTGTCCTTCATTGCAACTTGTCCAGCTCTACAATATTCTGTTGGAGATGCAACAGTCATCTTTTAATGCAGTATTCTAAATTTAATAGTGCCACAAAGCTGTATTTAGGGATATGTATGGCAACATTAGTTCCCAGGTGTTTGTTTCAGAAGTGCAAATCAAGTAAAAACATTGTAGAGAAGACATGAAAGATTATATTTGCAATGATGCAAATTTGCTTGATTGCATGCTTAACTATTTCCTGCTTCTGCTGACATCCAAAAGCTTACACAGACCAAACCCAGCAGAAAAACACAGAAAGGAGATGCATAAAAGGAGAAAGAACAGTGGCAGAGCATGCTGGAAATTCACCTGAACCACCCGAATCAAGCTCTCAGGATACTTCTCAAACACCGCTGAGAAGGCTTCCACTGGCAACTGCAGCACAGTGGAGTCTTCAGCTACCCGTGCAGACACTGTCCGATATGGCCGTTGGTGACCCTGTTGGACACCCCCCCACCAGAGAAATTTAAGTGCTATAACTTTATTATTTCTGATCCACTAGTTACATGTACAGCATGTAAAAGAAAAGCCGTGTTAGTCTATGGTAGCAAAAACTCACAAGGAATCCAGAAGCCCCTTTTCCAACTAACAAATCTTATTAAATGAGTTATATCATGAGGTTTGGCTCATTTCATCAAATGCATATAGTGGCTTGATAGAATTTAAAAAAAACCAGATTGATAAAGTAGTTGTAGCTGTTTCACATGTAACCCACGCCTCTATAACCAACCTATTTTATTTATTTATTTATTTATTTATTTTGGAATTCTTATATGCCGCCCAACTCCCTAAGGACTCAGGGCGGCGTACAACAGTGAGAAAATACAAGAATAACCAAAATCTAAAAAGTTAATTAAAAGCAAATATAAAAATTAAAACACACTATAAAAAGAATCATCACCAACCATTCAACATCATACATACTTGGGGGGCGGGCTCGAATGAATTAAGCTCTACCCCCCGCCTGCAGGAAAAGCCATGTCTTAACAGCTTTCCGGAAGGCCAGCAGAGTGGGGATAGTTCGGGTCTCTGGTGGAAGTTGGTTCCAGAGCACAGGGCCAGCCACAGAGAAGGCTCTCCCCCTTGGGCCCGCCAGCCGGCATTGTTTGGCCGACGGGACCTGGAGGAGGCCCACTCTGTGGGCCCTAACCGGTCGAAGGGAAGTATGAGGCAGAATGCGGTCCCGTAGATAACCTGGTCCCAAGCCATGAAGGGCTTTAAAGATGGTGATCAACACCTTGAATTGGACCCGGAGACCGATGGGCAACCAATGCAGCTGGCGGAGTATCGATGTCACGTGGGTGTACCTTGGCACACCCACCACAGCACGCGCAGCCGCATTTTGCACCAACTGAAGTCTCCGGATACTCTTCAAGGGTAGCCCCATGTAGAGCGCATTGCAGTAGTCCAAGCGAGAGGTGACAAGGGCATGAGTGACCGTGAGTAGAGCCTCCTTCTCCAAATATGGCCGCAACTGGTGCACCAGGCGAACCTGTGCAAAGGCCCCTCTAGCCACAGCTGAAAGATGATGGTCCAATTTTAGCTGTGGATCTAGAAGGACCCCCAAGTTGCGGACCTGGTCCGAGGGAGTCAGTTTCGCTCCCTCAAGGACCACGGAGGGACAGTTGTCGTAGTCCTTAGGAGGCAATATCCACAGCCACTCAGTCTTGTCGGGATTAAGTCTGAGTCTGTTCCTCCCCATCCAGATCCTGACGTCGTCCAGGCACCGGCACATTACATCAACTGCCTCACTGAAGTCAGACGGGGTGGTGATGTACAGCTGGGTGTCATCAGCGTACTGATGGAAACACACCCCATGTCTGCGAATGATCTCCCCCAGCGGTTTCATGTAGATGTTGAACAGGATGGGCGAGAGAACCGACCCCTGAGGCACCCCACATAATAGGGGCCTAGGGGACGATCTCTGCCCCCCTGCCAGCACCGACTGCATCCTATCAGCGAGATAAGAGGAGAACCACCGCAGAACGGTGCCTCCCACTCCCAACTCGCTGAGACGATGCAGAAGGATACCATGGTCGATGGTATCGAAAGCCGCTGAGAGGTCAAGTAGCACCAGGATGGAGGAATTTCCCCCATCCCGGGCCCGCCAGAGATCATCCATCAGAGCGACCAAGGCAGTTTCTGTACTGTAGCCGCGCCTGAAACCCGACTGGTAAGGGTCTAGATGATCTGTTTCATCCAGGAGCTGCAGAAGTTGAGTAACCACCACCTTCTCCACAACTTTCCCTAAAAAAGGTAAGTTGGAGACCGGACGATAGTTCTTCAAGTCAGCTGGATCCAGGGAAGGCTTCTTCAGGAGGGGTCGCACCACCGCAGCTTTTAACGACTGCGGTACGGATCCCTCTCTCAAAGAAGCGGTGACCACCGCCTGGATCCAGCCGCGTGCTACCTCTCTGCTAGCCGAAACCAGCCAGGAGGGGCACGGGTCCAATAAACAGGTGGAGGTACCCATCGCTCCCACAGCCCTGTCCACATCCTCGGGAGAAACAGGCCCAAACTCTTCCCATAATGATGGACTAAGACTAGCCCCTGTCAACTCAATGGACTCTGCCCAGCCGGAGTCCAGATTTGACCGAATCTGAGCGACTTTATCCGACAGAAACTCAGCGAATTCCTCAGCTCTGCCTTGTAAGTGTTCCTCGCTCCCCCCTTTTGCAAGGAGGGAGCGAGTCACCCTAAACAAGGCGGCTGGGCGAGAATCTGCGGACGCAATAAGAGCGGAAAAATAGGATCGTTTTGCCGCCCTTATCGCCACTAAATAAGATCTGATGTAAATTCTTAATAGTGTTCGATCAGACTCGGTTTTTCTGGCCCTCCAGCGGCGCTCCAGACGTCTCTTCTGGCGTTTCATCTCCCGGAGCTCCTCGGTAAACCAGGGAGCTTTCCGGAATCCACTGCCATAGAGAGGTCGCTTAGGCGCAATTCGGTCTAGAGCCCCTGATGCTGCGGTGTTCCAAGCAGCCACCAGGGAGTCAGCCGAATTGTGTACCAGGGTTTCAGGTATTTCCCCAAGTTCCCTCTGGAATCCTTCCGGTTCCATTAGGCGCCTGGGGCGGAACCACTTAGTCGGTCCCGCCTCCCTGCGAGGGAGGAATGGGGCTGCGAAATCCAGCCTCAGTAGGAAATGATCTGACCATGACAGTGGGGTGATGACTAAGTCCCTTATCTTCAGATCATCTCTCCACTGCCCCGAAAGAAACACTAGGTCGAGCGTGTGACCACCCTCATGAGTCGGACCCTGGATTACTTGGGACAGGTCCATGGTTGTCATGGAATCCATGAACTCCTGGGCCGCCCCAGAGGTTTCGCCAGCAGATGGCAAGTTGAAGTCCCCCAGCACCATAAGCCTGGGGAACTCAACTGCCAAGCCGGCTACTGCCTCGAGCAGCTCAGGCAGGGCCTTGCTTACGCAGCTGGGAGGCAGGTACGTTAAGAAAAGGCCCACCTGTACCCCTAAGTCCAACTTCAAAAGGAGCGTCTCACACCCAACAATCTCCGGGGTAGGGATCCTACGAGGATGCAGATTTCCACGCGTTATTATTGCCACTCCTCCCCCCCTTCCCTGGGGTCGAGAATGGTGCTGCACCGAGAAACCGGCTGGGCATATCTCGGAGAGAGCTACTCCCCCCTCCTGCCCCAGCCAGGTCTCGGTAACACACACCAGGTCAGCCCCCTCCTCTGTGATTAAGTCACGTATCAAGGGGGCTTTGTTGACGATTGACCAGGCGTTAAGCAGCAGCATCCTGAGCCCAGGGCCCTGAAAACCCTGGTTGCCAGGTATCCGGGTTGAGCACGATGGAACCGGATCGGAGGGGCCGGAACAAGGGATCGCTTGTAAACAGCGAGGTCTTATTCCCCGAGAGCGGCCCACCCCTCTGCTCCCGCCATATCTGCCTCTTCCTGTTATGACCGAGATGGTCCGGCTCTCGCCTACACCAGAGACCCCCTCCCCTCCCCCGCTGGTCTCCCTCCCTTCCTCCCTTTCCTCTCTCTTTCCCCTTACCTCATCCCAATTTAAATCCGATTTAAAATGTACTCTATTGTATCAGAAGATGAGTTGCAGCTCACATAAGTTTATGCCTTTAAATAACATTTGTTACTCAGAAAAGGGATTACTAGGCTCCTCTGATTATTTACTTTTTATTAGTTTTATGGAGTGATTTGACCAATACTTGGGAGGATTCAGCAGCAAATCAAACTTTGTAGTTATAGAAGGAAAAACATTCATCAGGTTCACATTTTAAAGTCTGGTTTTCACATTGCAAATGTGAACAATATGCACATGAATTAAAGCTCTCTGAAAATTTGTGAAGCAACTGACAAATTAAATATGTGTGTATTAGGAGAAAGTACACATACACAAAACACATTATGCAGTAGAAAAAAATCTTCCTATATTTACATAGAAAAACACACATGTTTTTGTAGGAACTTTAAAATAACATTAAGAAAGGCAGAAGTTGAACAAAATTAACAATGTAAAAAAAAGAAAAGAAAATGAGATCAACAGCTTAAGCAGTTATGAGAATGGTGGTTCTAAATAGACAGTACTTACCGTGATGACATCCAGGATGCTGAGAAGACTGTGCACACTGTCCCCTGGGAACACCTCCTTCACAAGAGTCTCTTTCCCATCCTGAATTACATACACACACAAACAGCTGTGAGAAGCTAGCCATGGTTCTTTCCCTTGTCTGGCTTTTAAATAAAGGCTTTTGAGTAAATGCAGGGGGACATGAAAGGAGTCTTCCCGATGACTGCATTGCTTTTGACAATCAGGATGTCCTTGGACAAATTGGCAAATCCTTTCACTCCAGAAGCACCCTTTGGTTAATTTTGGTTAGTTTTATAGGTGATTCTGACACAAATACAGACAAATAAATGAAAACGAATGGGAGAAGTCATCTTGTAAGCAATATTCATTTCAGCAGCTCTCACTGGAAGAAACACTAGGCTAGATTGGCCTTGTGGCTGGCATAGCAGATCACTGTGTACTGCAACCCTTTCAAGATTTGCCCCTCTCCTCCTCCTACCTGTTCAGATAGAAACAGCTCCAATTTTCCATCCTGGACCACATAAATGCTGGTATCAGGCTGACCTGGGCGAAAGACATATTCGCCTTGCTGGCATTGTTGAAAAGTCATGTGTTTACACAATTCCAGGAATAAGGGTTTCTCAAAGTGGCCTAGCACCCTATAGGGAAATATCAGGGCACAATTACAACAATAATCCCACCATAATAAACACTGAACTCTATCAACCATACAATCCCAATTTGCTTCTTGGGGACAGTGCACTAGGTTCTCTAGATTGGGCACAAAACCCAGAAGAATAACAACAATAAAGGAGGTGCATGTAATCATGCACCATTAAAACAGGGGTAATCTGTTTAAATGTTGTATTTTACTGGAAGCAATGTTGGAGACCATTTGATAGAAAAGTAGTACATAAAGCTTTGAAGAGAACATTACTGCATCCTTCCTTCCTTCCTTCCTCACATGTATGTAGCCTTCCTATCATATCTTACTTAACTCTATTTAGTGCCAGTAACTGTGATAAAAGGCAAAATAAAAGTATTACAAATTGTTTCAGTCTTGTCCATAAAACTGGGCAAACTCAATCATGGAACTAATTCTCAAAGCAATCCTTCTCAAGTTTGAGTTGTACTTCAGATTCCTAGTGGTGGCACATTTATATTCCTCCTTTTTTCTTGCCTTTTCTTCTTTTTTTCCCTTATGCCAAGAAAACTAATTCTAGAAAATATGGTTAATTTACTTTGGAATGAAATATTAAGGAAACTTCGCTTCAAACCTAATCTTGAAAATCTGCCAGTGAGAGCTCAAAAGCCACGTGGGCTTAAGAGTTGCACATTTTATCTGACTTATTGAGGGCCACCTTTTAAAAGTGGGTGGCACTGGGATTCTTTGGAAAGGGAGTAGAAGTTTTAAGGATGAAATGGGTGCCTCATGTATTCTAGAGCAAACCTGATTGCAACTGTCATCTAGCAAAGAAAAACTCCTGGCCATTTGTTTTTGCCAAGAGTACACTTTACTGAAGCTCTACCCCACCCCCTCTGTAAATGTCCAATCAGGTGCTTGTATATTGTTTAGGAAACAGGTACTTGGTTCCCAGCTCTGCATATCAATAGTTGACCTTGGCTGGCTGAAGCTTCTGACAAGGCTCAGCTGGGCTTCCATCCCCCCCCTCCCTGCTTCTTCTTTCCCTCTCCCCTCCCCCCTCATTGCTAATGTCAGGTTGTCGGCTCAAGAAGCTTGGATAGGAGAGATGCAGCCGGTGACATCATTGTGTAGAGGAGCGAGGGAACAGGTCTCTGTTCCTGAAGCTTGTATTTCCTCATTAGGGGGCCTGATACGGCACATTCAGTCTCGGAGGGATTGACCAGAGAAGAGGGGAAGATCTGGAGACCTCGAGGCAACTCGCAACTGCCTTGAAGGGATAGGAGAAACCCCTTAACTTCGATGAGGAAAAACCGGCCATTTGGGCTGGCCTTAGCAGTGACAGCCATATAGAAGGAAGAAGAAGAGTGTGACCTAAGCTTGATCGGTGAAGGAAAAAGTTACCCGAAAAAGAGGCGAAATAGGAAATCAGTTTGAAGGAGCAACAGGATTGAAGCTCAGAACTGATAAAAGAGAGGAGTAGAAACGAAAAACCACGGAATCGAAAGTGTCACAGTCACAGTGACAGTGCAAAAAAAAAAAAAAAAGACTGACGGCAAGATTGAAGCTCCGAGATTTGGAGACGGCAAAAATCTAAAGGACTTAAAGGATTAAAATACTTGTTTTTCTTTTCTGGCTCTTTTCTTGTTGGTAGAGAAGCGGAGATATTTGAATCAATCGGAAACTTGGGGACTGAAATAAACAATTAAAAAAATGAGACATTTTGAAACGTGGTGGCCATTGTGAACTGATTAGGAGGAAACACTTAAGAAGATCGAAGAACTGAAGAGTTGTAGTGGATTAGAAACCTAAAAATACGGTACTGAAATTCCAAAAATAATAATAAAAAAGAGGACTTTGAAAAATTTCAAGAGGAGAAGGGAGGAAAGTATGAAACATCAAAGTTGGAGACAAGGAGAAGACGAACTACTGAGTGGAAACTGGAGATGTAAGACTGTGATGTGTGGGGAAATAGTCTGTAAAAGTGGTAAACTGATAAAATATAAAACAAAACAAAATAAAACAAGGAAAAAATAGCCAGTTTAATAGTCAGTAAAATTGTTGATTGATAACTATTGGAAGAACTTTCTAATTAATTAATTAATTATATTAGTATTGTATTGATTTTAAATATAGATTGTAGATTGATAAGTATGTTTTTTTCTTTTTTTCTTTTTGATTGATAACTATTGGAAGAAACCTCTAATTAACTAAGTAATTATATTATCATTGTATTTATTATATTATACATTTCATATATATTTAATAGAAATTAACTGAATTTACTAGAAGAGGGGTTATTTAATCAATATAACATATTGTGATTTGTAAGAGTAGAAAAATATACTTATAGACAGGTTGGATAGACTGAAGATATTAATTCGCTTGTTAACAATAATAGTATTAACATTTTATAGAGGGAATAAGGGGAAAGATTCTTCCTTTCTGTAGTGTCTTATGATATGTTACTGTGGAAAAACATATGCCAAACATTTAAAATGACTAGTACAACTAATATAACCAAGCTAGGGAAGAAACAGGTATCAAATCCTACCATAACAACTTCATCTCCATCGCAGCAAAGATCTATTGAAAGCATGTTAGGTAAAGAGAAATCAGGTTCAACACCAAGCTTACAGACTATGCAAGAAACCCTCATGATGATTCAGGAGTCAATGATTAAAACTCAGCAAGCAATAGAAAATAATAGGGAAGAAGCCAAAAAACACCATGAGGAAATTAAGATGGAAATGGTAGAAGTGAAGGGAAATGTGAAGAGTATAGATGATAAGATTGAAAATATACAACAGACGATGGCAGAGAACGAGCAAAGGATTAAGACAGTGGAAACTAAAGTGGACCAGGTAGATCAAAAGACAGAAAAGATGTAGGAAAAAAATAAATTGATTAATAGAGGATTCAAAGAATCCATAGCCCATCTAGAAATGGAAAAAACCTCGTATTATCTGAGGTTTCAAAATACAGTATAATAGAGGAGAAGGGAGAGAACTTAGGCGAAAAGATGGCAGAAATCCTGGCGGAAATACTTCAAATAAATACCCAAGAGATGAGAAGAGATATTGATGAGGTGTACCATGTACACACTAATTATGCAAGAAGACATCGCTTAACGAGAGAAGTTCCCATGAAATTTGCTAGAAGGGTAGTAAGGGATGATATATATAGAAAAACAAGAGAGGAATCGATTCTATATAAAGGTAAAGAAATTATAATATTAAAACAGATCCCACGGAGAGTGAGGAATAATAGAAAACAGTATCAGTTCTTGTCGAATTACCTAGTGAAGAATAAAACAATGTTTAGATGGTTGATGCCGGAAGGCCTATTAATAACCTGGCAAGATAAAAAATTTAAAATTGATTCTTTAGAGAAAGCCTAAGAATTTTTTGATCATCACTGTGAGATAGGTGAGGAACAAGAGAGTAGAAAAAGTAGAGGAGAAGTGAAGAGTAGGAGTAAGGAAGAAGACCAGGGAGAAGAAAGGGAGAAAGAAAGAGAAGAAAAACGGAGACAGGAAGAACAAGAAGTAGCGAAAGGTAGAGTATTAAAAGAAACAAGGAATACAAAAAAAACACAATACAGGCAATAATGGAGGAGGAAATTAAAATAACATCAATAAACATAAATGGACTAAATTTACCAAAGAAGAGAGCACAAACATTTATGAAATTAAGGAAATTAGACTGCAATGTGATATCTTTGCAAGAAGTCCATATTAAAAAAGATCATAAATTACTTGAAAATCCAAAATTGGGGAAAGTCTATACAGCTTTAACGGATTAAAAAAAAAGGAATAGCGACATATGTAAAAGAAACAATAAAATCGGGTCTAATCTATAATGATTAAGAAGGTAGAATACTAATGATTGAATTGGAAATAGGACAAAAATTGATTTTATTAATAATAATATATGCTCCCAACAATAACCAATTGGAATTCTACAAAAAAAATACATGGAAAAGTAATAGAGCTGGGATATGAAAACATTTGCATAATTGGGGATTTTAACGCAATAGTAGACCGCACAGATGATTATAAGAACAAAAAAAAACAAAAGAAAAAGAAAAATATACTACCAAAATCATTTTGGGAAATGACGGCAGAATTTGGGTTTAAGGACATATGGAGAGAGGTGCACAAGACAAAAGAGCAATATACATTTTTTTTCGAACCCGCACCTGTCCTGGTCTAGGATTGATATGGTTTGGGTGACCCTTGGATTGTGCAATGATGTACAAGAGATCGAAATAGAAGCTAATATGTGGGCGGATCATAGCTCCTATAAGAATAACATGGAAAGGACAGAAAAAGAAAATCAGATGGACAATGAACCAATCTCTAGTGAAAGATAAGAAATGTTGGAAAAGGAGTTAGGAATATTTTTTAAAATAAATATAAAAGAAGATACATCATTGCATAATCTCAAAAGCCTACATATCTGGGTTAACAATAGCTTTCTTGGCAAGAAAAAATAAAAAAAAGGTTACAACAAGAGACCTTACAGGAAGAATTTAAAAAAATGGAAGCAGAATTGCAAAAATATCCACAAAATAAAAGTATAAAAGAACAAAGAGATATAATAAAGCATAAAATTAACCTGAATACTCAGGAAGAATTGGCACAAAAAATTAGGATGGCTAAACAACATTATTTTGAAAATGCAAACAAACCAAGCTATTGGTTGGCATATAAATTGAAAAAACAAAGAAAGAGAAAAATGATAGACCATCTACAGGATGAGAAAGGAAGGGTACAACATAATAGAGAAGAAAAGAAGAAAATAATATTAAATTTCTTTACAAATTTATATGCCCGAGAAGACGTCACAGAGGATAAAATTAAAACATATTTAGAATAAACAAATATTAAACAAATTACGGAAGATCAAAGAGAGATGTTAAATAGGCCAATTACAACCACAGAATTCGAGATGGTATTGAAAAAACAGAAAAATAACAAAACTCCTGGCCCGGATGGGACACCGGTCGAATTATATAAAAATACTCAAAACCTATTGGAAGGGATAATGCTAGAATTATTCAATGAGGTACTTGAAAAAGCAAGATTACCGCTCTCATGGTCAGAGGCCCTAATAACGTTGATACCTAAGGAAGATTCAGATCGCAAATTAATCCAAAATTACAGACCTATCTCACTTTTAAATTCGGATTACAAATTATTTATATCAATAATGGCAGAGTTTAAAAAATTCTTAATGAGATTATACACCAAGACCAAAATGGTTTCCTGCCGAAACTGCAGATTAAGAACAACATGAGAATAATACTGAATACGCTCGAGTATTATGAAGAACATCCTGAAAAACAGGCAGCACTGCTTTTCCTTGACGCCCAGAAGGCTTTTGACAATGTTAATTGGAAATTTATGATTTGGCAACTAGACAGTATGAAATTTGGGACTAAATTTGTAAAAATGATAGAAGCAATTTATTCAAAACAAAAGGCTAAAGTTATTGTGAATGGGGATTGTATGGAAAAATTTGATATTGAAAAGGGTGTAAGACAGGGATGTCCACTATCTCCTCTTTTATTTATATTAACATTAGAAACTTTATTAATAAAAATGAGAGAAGAACAGGAAATTAAAGGATTAATAATCAGAAAAGAAGAATATAAAGTTCAGGCATTTGCCGATGGTTTGGCATTTATAATAGAAGAGCCACTTGACTCGGGACCCAAATTAATTTAAAAAATTGAAGAATTTGGAGCAGTGGCGGGACTTAAAATTAATAAGAATAAAACAAAAATGATAACTAAAAATCTCACTAAAAATCAGGATAAACAATTGGAAGAAAAAACAGATATGCAGGTGGTCAAAAAAGTAAAATACTTAGGAATTTGGCTGACGGCAAAGTGCTCATCAATAAAAGAAGATAATTATAATAGAATATTAGTGCAAATTAAAAAAGACTTAGAAAATTGGAAAAATCTACAATTATCACTGATCGGGAGAATATCTTCAATTAAAATGAATATCTTACCAAGGTTATTATTTTTATTCCAAGTAGTCCCGATAAAACCGGGGAAAGCTTTCTTTGAAGATTTGAATAAAATGACCTCAAAATATATTTGGCAAGGAAAAAATCCCATGATAAGATGGAAACTATTAGAGGAAATCAAAGAAAGGGGTGGATTTGGGCTCCCAGATTGGCAAATATACTATCAAGCAGCAGTTTAGTATGGATTAAGGAGTGGTTGGAGCTAAATAATAAGAGAATCTTGGCAATAAAGGGACACAATCTCCAATTAGGCTGGCACGCGTTCATATGGGATGAGAAATATAAATCTCACGCATATTTTAAGAGACATTTGGTTAGGAGCGTATTATTACAAATTTGGCAGAACATCAAAAACATCATTATACAAAGATTCCAAATTGGTTATCCACAAAAGAAGCCATAAAACATTCAAATTCAAAGACATTTGACAACATTATAAGATATAAAGATTTATTAGATGAACAAGGAAATTTGAAAACAAGAGAAGATTTAACTGAACATGGGATAAACTTAAACTGGTGGACTTATATACAGGTCCAAGCCAAATATCATAGCGATAAAATTTTTTATGAATTTCAAAAAAAATTAATGACCTTGATAAGATATTACTTGGTACTGATGACAAATTAATTGATAAAATTTATAAATTTATAAGAAGATATAAAATGGAAGAGAAGGTGGTTAAAGACACGATACGATGGGCAATTTTTTTTGGATATACTATAGATTTGGAGAAATGGGAAAAAATTTGGAAAATTAATTGGAAATTAACACTGTCGGTGGCGTACAAGGAAAACCAGTACAAGATGTTTTACAGGTGGCATTTACCCCCTGTAAGAATTGCCAAGATGTTCTCAAACTCATCACCATTGTGCTGGAAGCGCAAGAAGGGATATGGAACATATTATAATCTATGGTGGACCTGTTTAAAAGCAAAAAAAGTATTGGAACAAAATTAGATCATGGTTAAAAAAGATAATAAAAGAAGATATAGATGGGAAACCTGAACTATTTCTATTGGGCATAATTGATAAAAAATATAAAAAGGAATTACAATATCTGATCACACATATCATAACAGCAGCAAGAATAACTTATGTGCAATTTTGGAAAGATGAGAGAATACCAAAAGATAATTAGAAAAATATTGGAATGTGCTGAGATGGATAAATTAACAAAGAAAATAAAAGAAAAAGAAGAGTCCGAATATTACTTAGTATGGAATAAACTATATGAATGGCTGGAAGAGAGAAAGAATAAGTAAAGAAGTGTACTGAAAGGAGTAAGAACTGAGATTGTTAATATTTGAACAACTATTATGAATGTTAAAGATAAACTATTATGGAAGAAGTATGAAATAAAGAAATGTAGAATAAGTAAATTATAAAGTGTAAATATATACATAAGGGTTAATATAATTGTGGATATTTACTGATGCAAGCTTATTGTAAATATGGGGAAATTGTTCCCCTATGAGTTTGTTTGTTTTGAATGTGTTTGTGTTATATGTGTATTTAATAAAAAACTTTAAAAGAGAAAAGAAAAATGCAGCCATGACACCTGATCCTAGACAGGAGGATCAATTATTCTCCAAGCAAGGAGTCAGAAGATACCTACAATTATTTTTAATATGTCAAGAGTTCTTCACTCAGTGCTCCCCATGCATGCATTTTTTAGAACTACAAAATAGTAACTTTAAACAAACCACCCGGTCCTTGGGATCTCCAGGCAATAGGAGAAATAACACAAAAATGATGAGGAGTGAATAACAGCAACCTTACTACATGCTTTGAGATCCTACAGTGGAGAATCTTTGTAGTGACAGTTACTTTATGGAAAGGGCTAATTTAGCAATACCAGTTTGGCCAACATGGGAAATTGTGTTTTTCTAATTGACCCTTTCTCAAGATACTCTAAAGAAATGTTAGATTACAAAGAATAGTTATAACACATCTGGAAGACATCAAACCAGATTGTTTTGCAAAGTGCCAGCTACTGCCAAGGTACTTCAGTTTCCAATAACTTCCATGCAAGCCTCAACCTCAGCTAGTATGAGACTTCTACATATACACACCGCACATTCTTTAACATGTAGAGTACTTCAGAGGGGAGATGAGAGTTGGCCACATCAAACTCTGTAAGATCAGCCTCCAGAACAGATGGGGGTGGTTCCTTCAATTGAAGGGTTGGCAGCTCCTTCTTGATACGCAGGATTCTGAGCACAGGAAGAAAAACCTGAGATTTCTTCAGACAGTCAATTAGCCAGTTCCCTCTTGTAAGAGAAGAGAGATGCTTCTACCAGGAGAGACCACAATAGCAATAGCACTTAGACTTATATACCGCTTCACAAGTGCTTTACAGCCTTCTCTAAGCAGTTTACAGTCAGCATATTGCCCCCAACAATTGGGTTCCTCATTTTACCAACCTCGGAAGGATGGAAGGCTGAGTCAACCTTGAGCCTGATGGGATTCGAAGTGCCAAATTGCAAGCAGCTGGCAGTCAGCAGAAGTAGCCTGCAGTTCTGCACTCTAACCACTGCGCCACTGTGGCTCACAAGCCACTACTCCCTCCATCCCTCTCCCAAGCAACCAAAATAATGTTACAATTATTTCCATGTTGGCCTAAGCTCTATGACACTGTACAAGTTTTTCAGCAGGAGGCCTAAGTTCACAAATAGCACATCTTATATTACTAGCATGAAGGTGGCATCCAGCTACCACAAAGAACTTGAGCAATTTCCCTACTGCACTTCCACATTCCTAGTCTCTCTTAGCTACCACTCTTTTTTCTTTCCCTAACACTCATTTTTGGCCCTCATTGTTGCATTTCTTCCTAACTGGCAGAACAAAAAGTGATTCAGAGGAATATCCAGGAACAGCCTACCCTGACCATACACATTTATTTGTATATTTTTATTAGGTTGGAGAAGTGAAAAATAGTTTCCTTTGAAATATTAATAAGAAGGCACAGGAATAATTGTTTATTTTCTTAACTGGGAATCTGGCATAGTTTTGAAACACTAGGAGCCAGAATGAGTATAATAAAATCTTCCTATTGTACATATTATTTCAGGAGGCTGGTTCCTTTGGAAGTGCTCCAGCATTTCTTAGAAGATTTAAGGATATTAGATCCTGCATCTGTCCTAGACTGATTCAATTCCAATGTTCCCCTTCTGGGCAAAACCTGAACATCATGGTTCTAGATCTCCAAAATTCCATCAGGTTGTTGGGAGACACCCCTTCATTCAGTCAAACACTCTCCTCTTTCTGGCTTGTCTGCTCACTTTTTGGCAATATTTAGCATCTTGAGCTTCTTTTTCATGCGTGGCCGTGAAGCAGACATGGAAGTGTCTACAAGGGAGGATGTAGATTGAGAAACCTGCCAAAAAAAATTGATTGTTTAAAGAAGAGATGATTTTTCCTGCAAATCTTGTTATGTCTATTGGTACTAGTCAATAAATTTTAGATTTAGATTTATTATTGTAGGATCATCTTTCAAGAACTGTCTAAATATGGTTTCATTTTCAAGAATAGTTGCCTGAGAAATACAGAATTATTCTTCCTTTTTGAAGGTAATTTAGCAGCTATAAGACAAGCACCAATGGTGAAAAGATGGTCCTTGTCCAGAATTAAAAAAGGATATTTTTTCTTAGCATACAAAAGAATAATGCAATGCTGTCAAATTCAAATTCCAAGGAGCCTGATATATAAAATCTGCTCCCCAGAGACTGCATCATGCAGTGTGCCCTTCAAAGCAGTTCGGCATATCATTTACATGCTCATTTTTGGTACCCTGATTTTTTATTACCTTACGCATAATCTTCCGTCCATAAAACAAAACTTTATCCCGCTTGCGAAATCGATATTTTGGTTGCTCTGGAGCCTGAACCTCTGTAGGGAAGTAAAAAAGAGACTAGGAATCCAGCAGGATAGGACCAAATTAAACCAAATAAAAAGATATCCTGTGGGACATGGCTTCTTTTCACCATCAAAAGAGAACTTACTTTGAAGATGAAATCGGTGGATCAATATCAGTACCAAAGCAGAAACAAGCAATACTGAAAGCCCAGCTCCTATCACAACTCCCAACACCTGTGGAGAAAAATTGGTTTCCAATTGATATGAAGTCTATGGTTATCAGAAACATTCTAAACAACAGTTTTATTAGAGAGACATTCAGGGTGCCTCCATCATTCTTTGTGGAGACCAGATGAAAGAGACTACTATTCTGGGCCTACTCATAGCAGATTCCAACCTTGTGAAGCCACCAGGATTTGAATTTACACTTTACTGACCAAAAGATTACAAAGAGGATTTTTGTCACAGACTAAAATGGACCATGGGGCAAATTGCTTCTAGTCATGGAACAATTTGGAGGCTGCATTCAAAAAGAATTCAATTGCTTGATATATACAATGGTCCCAAAGATACAAAAGTTCCAGTCCAGGATAGCAAATTTAGTTGTATCTAATTCCTGCACAGGAGCAGAAATAAGCTCAGAATCTGTGTTTGAAAATCAGTGCATAACTAATTGCAAAGTATGGAGCTCATCCAGCTTGAACTATCATGCCATTCTGTTGTTTGGTTAGAAATATGTCTCCCTTTCAAGTAATAGCAACAAACAAAAAAAAGACTGCCTAGGCTTATCCGAAGGACTTTAAACTAAAGCTGATGACCAATCTTTTGGATCTTTAGGACCTAAGTCCCAAGCATTAACCCCAAGACAACCAATCAAACAAGGACGTAGAGAGTGATGAGAAGGAAGAAAAAACTTAGATACAAACTTCGAGATATAGGAAACATACCCAGGTACAGCTATAAAGGATTCAGATGCCTATATACACATACTAAAAGTTTGGGGAATAAACAGAGTAAAGTTGAAGTACACGAGGGCAGTTATGATATAGTTGCCATTACCGAAACCTGGTGGGATGAAACTCATGACTGGAATGTACTGATAGAAGGATACAAAATATTCAAAAGAAACAGACATAACAAAAGAGGAGGTGGAGTTGCATTGTATGTAAGAGATCACTACATCTCTACAGAAATGCACAAAACCAAGGATGAAAACCTCCTAAAATGCACATGGGTCAATATAAAAGGAAAAAGGATGCCATTGCTATAGGCGTTTACTACAGGCCACCCAACCAAGCACAAGAAATAGATGAACTTTTTGCTGATCAGTTAGCAAATGTATGCAGGAAACACACCACAGTAGTAATGGGGAACTTTAACTACCCTGACATCAACAGGGAGACAAACTCTGCCTCAAGTGGGAGATCGAACAGGTTCCTGACCAATCTAGCAGATAACATTGTCATCCAAAAGGTAGAGAAGAGAACTAGAGGGACAGCTATACTGGACTTCTTTTACTAAGAGAAGAAATGATAGAGGTTGAAGTTGCCAGCACTTTGGGGTGAGAATGGCTATGTCATATTGGAATTTAATGTAATGCAAAAACAAACAATAGAACATAATCAAACCAATGTCTTAGACTTTAAGAGATGATTTTAACAAATGTGTGAATAGGTGGCAATATAAATTAAATTAAATGAATGAATGAATGAATGAATGAATGAATGAATGAATGAATAAATAAATAAATAAATAAATAAATATAAATAAATAAATAAATAAATAAATGAACAAATGTAGAGAGAGCTTGGGAAGGATTCCTTGAAAAATATGATTATAAAAGCCCAGTGCAGCATAATACCACTAGAAAAGAAAATTAAGAAATCCAAGAAGAAACCAGTATGCTTGCACAAAGTTCTCTCTGATAAACTGAGACAAAAAGGTAAGTACAAAAAATGGAAAGAGGGACACATAACTAAGTCAGAATACCAACAAATAGTCCAAACTTGCAAAGATGAAGTCAGGAAAACGAAGGCTCAGAATGAAGTAAGGCTTGCAACAAATGTCAAAAATAATTTTAAAAAGTTTCTTTCAACATATAAAAAAACAAGAAAAAAAGTCAAGGAAGCAATTAGTCCACTATTGGGAGAAGATGGCAAGGAAGTAATGGGTGGTAGAGAGAAAGCAGAACTGCCTACCGTATGTTCCGGCGTATAAGACGACTGGGCGTATAAGACGACCCCCAATTTTTCCAATTAAAATATAGAGTTTGGGATATATTCGCCGTATAAGACTACCCCTCCTACCATCTTTCTTTTTCTTTCTGTCTTCCTTCCTAACGTCTTTCTTTCTGTCTTTCTTTCTTTTTCTTTCTTTTTTCTGTCTGTCTGTCTTCCTTCCTTCCTAACTTTTCTTTCTTCTTTCTTTCTTTCTTTCTTTCTTTCTTTCTTTCTTTCTTTCTTTCTTTCTTTCTTTCTTTCTTTCTTTCTTTCTTTTTCGTTCTTCTTTCTTCTTCTTTCCTTCCTTTTTTCCTTCCTTCCTTCTTCCATCTTCCTTCCTTCCTAACATCTTTCTTTTTCTTTCTTTCTGTCTTCCTTCCTTCCTTCCTTCCTTCCTAACTTTCTTTCTTTCTTTCTTTCTTTCTTTCTTTCTTTCTTTCTTTCTTCTCTTTTTCTTTCTTTCTGTCTGTCTTCCTTCCTTCCTAACTTCTTTCTTTCTGTCTGTCTGTCTTCTTTCTTCTCCTTCCTTCCTTCCTTCCTTCCTTCCTTCCTTCCTTCCTTCCTTCCTTCCTTCCTTCCTTCCTTCTGTCTTTCTCCCTGCAGGAGGAAGAAGGAACCTCTGTTGCCGTCTCCCGCGGGGCTCCAGCCACCCGACTGAGTTCCTGACCGTGCCGCCACCAGGGTTAACACGCATGGGAGGGAAGGAGAGCGTGCGCTGCCGCTGCTGCTGTTGCCGCTCCGGCGTGTCCTTCGCGCAAGGCGCTGCATGTGCGAAGTCTCCCCGGTTGCTGTGGCTGAACCGGGGAGCCAACGTCCTTGTCAACAATGGAGACACTGCGCGCACGGGAGGGACCACGGAGCAGAGGTGCCTGGCGAGCGAGGCAAGTGGCGGCATCGGCAGCAGGCTCCTGCCCGCGTCTCCCGCCTGCCTGGCCGCCTCTTGCCTTAGCATTTAAAAGAATGAGAGGCGGGCGGGCGGGAGACGCAGGCAGGAGCCTGCCGCAGATGCCGCCACTCACCTTGCTCGCCAGGAGCCTCTGCTCCGTGGTCCCTCCCCCGCGCGCAGCGTCTCCATTGTTGACAAGGACGCGGGCTCCCCGGTGCAGCCACAGTGACCGGGGAGACACGCCGGAGCGGCAATAGCAGCAGCGGCGGCAGTAGCGCGCATTCTCCTTCCCTCCCATGCGCCGCAGCCTTCCCAGCAGGCTGCTGGACAAGTCCGAAGAGACCGAGATGCAGGGTGGCGTCGGGGCTCCAGGGCTTCTTTGGCCGCTTGGCCAGAGAACAGCAGGGATGTGGCCGCGGACGTTTTTGAGCTTCCCCCGGCTCGGAAGTTTTAGTACCCGGCGTATAAGACGACCCCCGACTTTTGAGGAGATTTTCAAACGGTAAAAAGTCATCTTATACGCCGGCACATACGGTAATTCATTCTTTACATCTGTCTTCATGCAAAACGAAAATATAACCCAACCTACCAAAAACATAACCCTAAACACAGACTAGGAATGCAAATTAAAATAAACAAGAAAATGATAAAATAACACCTGTCCACTCTAGACAGTTCAAATCACTGGAACCTGATGGATGATATCCCAGAGTTTGGAAGGACTTGGCAGACGTGATCTCAGATTGGACCATATCTTTCAATGATCCTAGAGCACAGGATACTACCAGAGGACTGGGAAAGAGCTTGATCAGTTCCCATCTTCAAAAAAAGGAAAAAATTCTTGATAAGCTAGAAAAATGTGGGATAGACAGCATCACCACCAAATGGATTTGTAACTGGCTAATAAACCACACTCAACTTGTAGTCCTTAATGGAACTACATCTACATGGAGGAAAGTAAGCAGTGTGGTGCCACAGGGTTCTGTTTTAGGCCCAGTACTCTTCAATATCTTCATAAATGACTTAGATGAGGGAATAGAGGGGGACTCACCAAATTTGCAGATTACACTAAACTGGCAGGAATAGCCAACACTTCAGAAGATGTGCGGCAGCAGCCAAAAAAGCCAATGCAATCCTAGGTTGTATTAACAGAGGAATAGAATCAAGATCATACGAAGTATTCGTACCACTTTATAAAGTCTTAGTAAGACCACACCTAGAACACTGCATCCAGTTTTGGTCACCACATTATAAAAAAGATGTTAAAACTTTGGAAAGAGTTCCAAGAAGAGCAGCAAAGATGATTAGGGGCATGGAGGCTAAAACATATGAAGAACAGTTACAGGAATTGGGTATGTCTAGTGAAATGAAAAGAAGGACTAGGGGTGACATGATAGCATTTGAGGGGTTGCCACAAAGAAGAGGGGGGTCAACCTATTTTCCAAAGCACCAGAAGGTAAGACAAGAAAAAATGGATGGAATCTAATAAACAGGGGTTGTTAGAACAGGGGTGTCAAACTCAAGGCCCATGGGCTGGATCTGGCCTGTGGGGTGCTTAAATCTGGCCCGCAGGGCCGGTCTTGAAGTATCAAAGGATGCCCCCCCACGGCCCGTTTTTGGCCTCCCCGGCCTCCTGCAGCACTCTGCTGGCCGAAAACAGGCCGCGTGGAGGTCCTGCGCAGCCCGTTTTCGGATGTCAGAGTGCTGCTGGAGGCCGTGAAGGCCAAAAGCAGGCCACGTGGGGGCCTCATTGGGCCTCCGCGTGGCCCATTTTCAACAGGCAGAGTGCTGCAGGAGGACTGGATTGGACTGGATTACAATTATGTGGCCTCAGTAAGTGCCTGATCTGGATAGAAAACAAGCAACATCCTGTTAATACTACAGTTTAATGTAGGATTTTACATACTGTAGGTCCATTTAATCTACAATCAACTATCTATAACGGACAGCCGTTTACTATCCTGGAAAAGTATCTCTGCTGTTAGATCTTGTATTATCATGTTATTTATGCTATTGTGTTTTTATTATTAGTTGAATAATAAAAATACAATAGTATAAATAGCTTTTCTGCCTGGAAAAGCAATTTACTATTAAACAATAGGGTATAAATTTAGAAATAAAAAGTTTAGAGGAGTATGAAAAATAAGTAATAAATGTTTGCCAGTAATATCTGGTAGAAGAGATAGGAAAATGGTTCTAATAAAGAACCGTGGAAAGAAAAAAGGGAAAAAAACATCTTGAGCCGGTGTCAAATACCCACCATGATCACACCCACCCCCGGCCACACACACACACACACCAGCCCTCTGAAGTCAAAAACAACCCTGATGCGGCCCTCGATGAAATCGAGTTTCACACCCTTGATCTAGAACTAAGGAGAAATTTCCTAACAATGAGAACAATTAACCAGTAGAATGAAATTGTGGGTGCTCCATCACTGGAGGCTTTTAGGAGACTGGACAGCCATTTGTCTGAAATGGTATATGGTCTCCTGCTTGAGCAGGGTGTTCTTGTTTCCCTAGGATAGGCTATTCTCCTTCTCTAATATTTATTTTACTATATATCTGTGCATTTGGTTTTTGTTGCCTATCCGTGGGACCTTACTTTTCTCACCACGGAATTGCTGGATAGGTCCCAGTGTTCAAGTCTGTCAAGGTCCTCCTGAATCATGAATCTATCATCTGAAGTGTTAGCTATTCCCCCCAGCTTAGTTATCATCTGCAAATTTGATGAATCTCCCTTCTATCCCTTCTATAATCTAGATTATTTATGAATAATCCCTTCTATAATCTAGATTATTTATGAAGAGGATCTAAGACAGAACCTTGAGGTACTGCACTGCATGCTTCCCTCCATGTAAATGTAGTTCCGCTGACTACCTGTTAAGTACGGTTGGTCAGCCAGTAGCAAATCCATCTGGTGGTGGTATTGTCTATCCCACATTGTTCTATCTTACCAAGAAGTAGGTTGAGGTCAATTTTGTCAAATGCCTTATTGAAGTCTAACTAAACTATGTCCAGAGCATTTCCCTTAACCACTAATTTAGTCACTTTGTCAAAGAAGACAATAAGGTTTGTCTCACATGATTTGTTTTTGACACAACCATGCCAGCTTCTAATAATTGTCTTGTTTGTTTGTTTGTAGATGCTCACAAATGTGCTGCTTGACTATTTTTCCAGGATCTTCCCAGGCATTGATGTCAATGCCTGGGAAGCTGATTTATCTGTAATTTCCTGGATCCACTCCCCCCACCCCGCTTTTTTTGTAGATTGGAACTTCTTGCCTTTGAGATCATTGCTTTCAAAATCCACATGTCCTGGAGAAACAAAAGAGTAACCCACATCAAGTAGAAGCTCATGCCCATCATCCCACTGTGTTGGAAATGATTTTATTATATAGTCCATGTCAACCCAGCTGCTTTGGTGTGTTTGTTTCCCTCAGTCTTGGCACTGGCAGAAAATCATGCCATCCACAATCCTGCTTCATTCCACCCATACTGCATAGCCAGGCATCTTAAGGGCTGTGACTGGTGGCTCCCTGAGCTAAAATTCACATGCTGGATATGAAAACCTTGCATTATTGTATTCACCATTACCATCTGGAAAAGGAAGTTATTTTATTCCATAGATGGCAGCAACCATTGCATGCCGAACTGAGTTTGGGCCACTGAAATCTTTCTCCCCCACCTCCCCCTCACCATGCTGGTCTGGAACTGATCCTCCACAAAGAGCTTGAAGTTGGAAAGCACAACCATCACAACCATTGCATCCTGCAGTGGAGAGAATGGAGCAGGCCTTGAGGGAGGGAGTAGGGACACAGCTTTCAGAAACAAAGAATGGCAAAAGAAGAAGCAAAACAGATTAGCATGCTTCATGGTGTAGTTAATATTAAGGTGACTTTCTCTATCCTAGGTTTTTTGGATGTACTGGACTACAGACACCATCATTCCAAACTGCGTAGCCCTTGGACATGTGGTTTGCCAATTATTGTAATTATTTGAAGAGCACAAGGATGGAGATGAACAGGATGTACTAGATACTATGTTCCATTCATGCACTAAATGTTTCATTGACAAGAACCATATTGCATTAAGTGTTAATGCAATACAAAGAGGTAAGCCAACAAGTTGATTTTTGGAAACATAAGCATGCAAACTCGTGCTTAAAAGCAAAGTGGTCTCTACATTGCATGATGGACAGCTAAGCATGCACTATTTATTAAACAGGGAATGATGAAAGGCACATATACAGTACTATTGGGTTCTCCACTTGAGAAAGTCTACTGAGCAAAAGGAAGAGAGGAAGAGCAGGAGGAAGTAGATGAGAAGCTATCCATTAGTGAAAAATATGGTGGTTATACCTCTTCCTCCTTCTGTGGCTCCGATTCACTTTGCCCCATGATGGCTATCGACTTTTTCCCCAAGTCTAGTCCATGAAGGACCCTGCAGGCAAGAGAAAAAATGTAAATAGCTCCAGGATTATATATACATACTGTACTTCTGGTGATCAAGTTCAGGCAGTCTCTGAGAACTGGACAAGATTGAATTGAAGGGAAAAAAAGTTTGTCTATACAATAAAAATACCGGCTTGAGTTTGCTGCAGTTGTTAAATATGGACTATCTCTAAGGATTTTTTAATGCTCTAATATGCTGTGAAAAGAGCCACAGAAATAGATTGCAAAAACATTTGAAATATTTGTCAATGTAAATTATTAACTTCATAAAGTAGATGGGGGGGGAACAGTAAATATATGAAAAAAATGTAAGAAAATTTGTATTAATTAATCCAAAGCTCCCATGAAGGCAATGAATCTGAATGAATCAAACATAAAAGTCAGATGAATCTGTAGTTACAGTTAATGTCAGACCTGCCCCAGTCCGAACTCTTAGGAAAGAAAGATCCTCGACTCTATTTGTTTGAAGTGATATGTTTTTTTTACTAAAAGATGTTTGTTTCAGTAGAGTCAGGCTCTAAATTTCCCATGCTCAAAAGATACAGAAAGTTTCCCCACATCCCAGCCCTCCCCTCATGACCAGTCTGTTGTCAGCTAATAAGAGTCTGCCTAAGTGTTTTGAGAACACTGAGATGGGGAGTTGGTCTTAACTGATACGCCCTTTCACGTGGGTTGGAGCTAGCATTCAGAGTGGGTAGTCCTCATCCAATCAGAGTGAGGACTGAGTCTGTCAATCATTTTGAAGCTCCGTCCACCATCTTGGCCCCAGCTTAGACGAAGCCGAAGAAACAGACTTGATGTAGAAAGAAAACAACAAAAATAAACAAAATCCAGGAAGACAAATAGTCCAGGAACTATCTGACTGCCACCAAGCTCTGGAGTAAAAGTAGAAGAGAGGAGCAAGAAATCCAAAACAAAAGAAGAAAAAACAAGACGGGCGGGGCTGAATACTAGCTCCAACCCACGAGAAGGGTGTATCAGGTAAGACCAACGCCCCTTCTCCATGGTGGTTGGAGCTAGCATTCAGAGTGGGACATACCAAAGCAAAAGAAGGTCCCAAGGGAAAAGAACAAAAAAAAAGCCCTTCCCCCCGGTCTATCTCAAGGAGGAACCTCGAGAACCCGTTTTAAGACTCTACGGCCAAAAGCGGCCTCTGCAGATGCGAAGGAATCAATTTTATAATACCGAATAAACTGCGTTGGCGACGCCCAGGTAGCCGCTCACCACACGTCCTCCAATGATGCTTGAGTAGCCCACGCTGCGGATGTAACTGCGCTTCGCGTGGAGTGCGCTATTATGCGGTCTGGACATGAACGGCCGGAAAGATCGTACATCTTCGTGATCGCAGCACGTATCACCTGCCGACGGTCGTAGATGACACCTTGATACCAAGGGAGTGAGATAAAAAACTGACCAACAGTGCCTCAGTTTTCCAGAAGGCCGACGTCCTGTCGATATAGACCCGGAGGGCCCTCCGAACATCCAGAGAGTGCCATTGCCGTTCGCGGGGATGGCGCAGATGCGAGCAAAAGGTAGGGAGAATAAGCTCTTGCAAGTGATGAAAGGAGGAATTAACCTTTGGCACAAACGTGGGATCCAGTCGAAGAACGACCCTGTCTGGATGGAATATGCACAAATCCTGATGGATGGAAAGAGCGGAGAGCTCGGAAATGCAGCATGCCAATGTAATTGCCAACAAAAAGGCCACTTTGTAGGACAGGAGCCTAAGGCCAGCGGACCACAGAGGCTCATAAGGCGGTCCCGTCAGAGACTGAAGGACCAGCGGAAGGTCCCAGGTAGGATACCTGTGGACCACCGGAGGGTGGAGATTGGAAGCCCCCTTCAGAAAATGAGCAAGTGACTCGAAGTGATCGCAGGACAAAACAGACGACAACGCCGCCACCTGCCGCCGGAGAGCTCAACCGCCAGGCGGTTAACTGCAACCAGTGAATGTCTGGGTGCATGATTGCCCCCTGGCTGAGAAGGTCCGGAATCATTGGGAGTTTCCACGGAGGGGCGACCGACAGGGCTTTCAGATCTGCAAACCAAGCCCGCCGAGTTCAATGAGGGGCCAACAAAATCACCTCCGCTTTGTCGTCTAACACCTGTCGTGTTAGACGACAAAGAGGAGGAGGGCGTGCAGCTCTGCAATGTGCATCGGGGAACCAGGATAGGAAAGCATTTTCGGGTGACAGCACCGGCTGGAACTGCCTGCCGCCTGAAACACAATGCATTTTTTTGGCTTCCACATGCCCAGTTGAAGATCGTGCTTCACCTGGATGGGGAAGCCACCGGCGCCAGCGGGCACCAGCAGGTTGAGTGGAGCTGGTTGCACCATGGAAGAACCTCCCACCCCGTGCCTTCCCCCCTCCCCTGCCGCCGGCTGCTTCACCTTTCTCTGCACATGGTAGGGAAGGGCTCAGAGAGGAGCCCGGGGGTGGGGAAGAGAGCATGGAATGGAGGGATCCATCCTCCCCAATCCTGATCAACCAGTCCTCGCAGGCTAGCTGCCAGGGGCGCGATCCATGTGGTTCTCCGGCCAGGAAACTTCATAATAGGAAGAGTAGGGGGGACCCCTCCAGCTGCAAAGCCTGCACTGGGAGACAGGAGCCAAAGCAGCCTTTTAAAAGCAAGGTTTTTGAAATCGGGGAGGAAAGCCATTTGTTGCAATTCTGATTTCTGCTATCAGGACGCAGGGCGGTTCCCACTGAATCACTGAAGGTGGGTAAAACAGGAGACGTTCGCCTGGCACGGTGCTAGCGCTGTAACGCACCCTGCGTCCTGATCGCAGAAATCGGAATTGCAACAATGGCAAAGCATCACCGTGGCTGGTTTACCCCATGCCTTGCACCACATGCACCTGGACAAACCCTTCCATCTCACAAGCAGCCTTGGCAGCAGCAGAGTTCACACGAGCAATCAGTGAAATAGAACTCAAACGGCTTTGGAAGTTGAGAGATGCGCCTGCTCCTAGCCTCGTCCAAACTTTCCTCCCTCATTCCAAAAACCTTGCTTTTGGAAGGCTGCTTCGGCTCCTGTTGTCCAGTGCGGGCTTCGCAGCTGGAGGGGTCCCCCCCACTCTACTCTTCCCATTACAAAGTTTCCTGGCCGGAGAACCACATGGATCGTGCCCCTGGCAGCTGGCCTCCAAGCAGTGGTGGGTTCCTACAGGTGCGGTCCACTCTATAGCACCGGTAGCGGCCCGCTGGTGACGTCAAAGTACCGGTGCAGTCAGTTGCCGGTGCCTGGGCACTGGCATTAAAAAAATTGTTTTTGGTAATTTTTTTTTTAATTTTTTTCTGCGCATGCCCAGAAACCTGACAATTAAGTCTTTCCCCGTCCCTTCGCTTGAAAATAATAAGAAGCTCGCATTTGACACTTTTCCTTCGCTTTTGCCTAAAGCTTCCCAAAGTGGGCGTTTTCTGAAAGCTTAACCTTTTATACTGTTAATTTTATAGTTTTATACTGTTATTCTTTAGACGAAAACATTGAGGACTGTTAAAAGATACTGTTCTTTTAATAGTCCTCAATATTTTCGTCTAAGGAATCCATGACTGAAACCAAAAATGCTGTATGAGACTTGCTTGTCTTTTAACTATAGCATTTTCTGCATATAAAGGTGGCTGTGTTGCCATGGTGTAACACGCACTTTGTATGCAAAGCTTTTCATGTAAGGTATAAAATAGCAAAAATAGTAGTAACATCTCTCTGAAATAACTAATATATTACCAGCAAGCCACACCCACCTGGTCACATGGCCGGCAAGCCACACCCACAAAATAAGCCATGCCCACAGTGTGGTAGTAAAAAAATTAGGGACCCGCCCCTGCCTTCAAGGACTGCTTGATCAGGATTGGGGAGGATGGATCCCCGCATTCCATGCTCTCTTCCTCCCCCGGGCTCCCCTCCTAGCCCTTCCGTACCATATGCATGGAGAAAGGCAAAGCAGCCGGTGGCGGGGGAGAGGGGGGAAGGCATGGGTGGGGGGTTCTTCCATGGCGCAGGCTCCGCTCAACCTGCTGGTGCCCACTGGCACCGGCGGAGCCTTCGGTGCGAAGTCCCTCTTCTGCCCCCATGAAAATCATCCCCCACCCACCCACTCCAGTTAAATGCCCATAGGGTTTATTTTAAACCTCCGAGTGAAAGTGAGGATCCCCGCCACCTGGAACCACCCAAAAATGCGATGTGCCGAGGCTGAAAACCTCCGACGGGTGGGAGCCGGCGGGTGGGTGGGGCTACATTCGGTGTATAAGACGCACCCAAATTTTCACCCTCTTTTTGGGGTAAAAAGGTGAGTCTTATACTCCGAAAAATACAGTAATTTGGCTTCCACAAAATTAGTCGTCTTATTTTCATGGCTATTTCAAATACATTAAAAAAACTGATTCACCAAAGCAGCTTTCAGCAATTTGGGAATACCATAAGACTACACAAGAAATGCAATTTTTACACAATCCATTTGATTTTTCCAATTATAGATAGCTGTATGGGAGTAAACCAAATGGCAGCAGCTGTAATATCATGCTGTGGTAAAGTAAGATTTGGACTTGTAAATACCTTAGTTGCTGTCTCTTAAGATCTATCCATTCTGATCAGTACAATGAATTTTCAGTTGAACTACTGGAAATGTGGCATTGCTCCTGAGGATGTTCAGACCAAATCTACACTGCTGTCTCTGGCATAGACTAGACTCAAGTAAACAGTGATTGTTTAGATCAGCGATTCTCAACCTGGGGGTCGCGACCCCTTTGGGGGTCGAACAACCATTTCCCAGGGGTCTCCCCGGCATTCTCAGCTCCCCCCCACTGCCAAAAGCCTGGGCATATCGTCTCAACTCGCCCGAGCCCTCCGATTGGTCGGGAGAGGTGCCATTCGGCGAGAGGCGTTGTGACACCTGGCGGCCGAGCTTTGAAGACATCAGCTAAGGGGCGGGGTGGGGCATCGCAAGATTGCGCACTGGAGAGTGCAAGGCGGTGCTTAAGACATCTGTGGCCGCCCCTGTCCCCTGCTCGCAGCAGCAGTTTCTTCCCGCTGGTGTCGAAGGGAAAGGGAGTCACGGGAGGGAACGGCAGCCAACGACCACTTAAGTTTGACAGCGCACGACGGCGGGAAGGAGGACAGCCAGGTCGGGCTCATCTGTTTGCCCTCTCTCCCTCGGCTGGCGCGGAGACCCAGCAAACAAAGAGGCAAACAGGGAGGGAGGGAAGAGAGAGACTGAGAGATCTTAGCGCAGATCATACAGCCTTGGTGCTGAGGGCGCCACCGCCGGGGGCAGGAGGAGCTAAGCCGGAGGGAACTGGAGAAGGAGGTGGTGCCGGAGCCTCCCCTCCCCCATCCGAACCCAGCGCCACCGGTCGCAGTCTCGAGCGGAGGGCAGCCGCAAGGTCTGCTGGTCGGAGAGCTGATTCCCCCCACCTCCCCGGCCGAGGGACAGGCCCGCAGGAGAGCCCTTCTGACTGGTGGCGCGGATGAAGCGCCTTTCCCTGCCTCCCGTGCTTGTCTGGCACCCGCACCCGCGGAGCTTGACTCCCTCCTGCTCCCCCCCGCGCCCTTGGGGCCACGCCGCCCGAGGTCTCCCACTCGAGGGGACTGGAGCAGAGGCCGGGGTCCTTTTGTTGCAGGCGCTTCGGGAGACAAACGGGGGGGGGGTGCAGCCTCCGTGCTAGGAGCGGGGGGGGATTATCCCCGCCAGGGGACCTTTTCTGGAGCATCAACCCTGCCAGAGCAGAGCATGTGAGGGGGGAGGGCTGGCACCCCAGCCGATAAAGAGCCGCAGACGGAGCCCTGGCCCTGGCGGACTTTCCGCGGAGCCTCTACCTGTCTTTGGGTGGCAAGGGATCCTGGCGTGGGCATCGTGGTTTCCAGCCCCGCTCGCTTCGCGTGTTGCCTCTGGGAGCTTTTCAAGCCCCGCCGTGAAAGGCGTGCGCGACTTCGGCGGGGCCGGGATAGGCAGCTACCCGGAGAGAGCCATCCCCTTCGCCCCGAACACTACAGGTAGACGGGAGAGGCTCTGCAAAGGGGATGGCTCTCTCCGGGCAGCCACCTGTCCCGGCCCCGCCAAAGCCGCGCACACCTTTCGCAACGGGGCTCGAAAAGCTCCCAGAGGCAACACACGAAGCGAGCGGAGACCTCGCGCGGATCTGCAGACTTCGCCCGGATGCCACCATTTGGGTTCTTTTACCCTCTGTGCATGCGCAGAATGCTTTGCGCATGCGCAGAGGGTAAAATAACCCAAATGGCGGCGGCGGGGAGCGGTGGGGCATGGGGGCGGGGCGCGGGGCGCGGCATTAGGAAGGTTGAAAACCACTGGTTTAGATGATAGGCAAGATGGGTGAAATCATTATGCTCATTATGAAGCTCCTACTGCAGAAAACTCAATGTCCGTGATGGCGAACCTATGGCATGCGTGCCGCTGGCACGTGGAGCCATATCTGCGGGCACGCGAGGCTTTGCCCTATGTCAGCTCCAGCACGCATGTGCACGCTGGCCAGCTGATTTTCGGCCTTCCGGAGGGCGGGGGAGGCTGTTTTCAGGAAAGCCTCTGGAGCCTGTGGATGGTGAAAAATGGACTCAACAGGCCAACCGGAAGTTCGGAGGCTTTAGTGCGGCCTGTGTGTATGCGTTTGGGGGGGGAGAGCATGGGAGGGTTGTGCACGCATGCACAGGGAGGGCATTGCATTATGGGTGTGGACACACACACCTGCACTATTGTGCACGCGCGCATCCTTTTGGCACCCGAGCAGAAAAAGGTTTGACATCACTGCTCTATGTTATTCATGGTCATATTTTATAAGCAAAGTAGGGATAATCAATCAAATTACTAGTTTTTATCCATACTGTATACAGGTAGTCCTTGACTTATGACCGCAATTGAACCCAAAAATTCTGTTAAGTGAGATATTTGTTAAGTGAGTTTTGCCCCATTGTGTGACCTTTCTTGCCACCATTGTTAAGTGAATCATTGTAGTTGTTAAGTTAGTAATCCAGTTGTTAAGTGAATCTGGCTTCCCCATTGACTTTGCTTGTCAGGTGGTCACGAAAGGTGATCACATAACCTTGGGACAAAACAACGGTCATAAATATGAATCAGTTGCCAAGCATTCAAATTTTGATCATATGATCATAGGGGTGTTACAAAGGTTGTAACTTTGAAAAATGGTCATAAGTCACATTTTTCAGTGCTGTTTTAACTTTGAATGGTCACTAAACAAACTGTTGTAAGTTGAGGACTACCTATATTTCTGGAAAACTAAAAGAAAGCTGTCCTCTTCTTACAATGTCTAATCTACAAGCATACAACACAATAATTGACATAAATAATGGCAATACCTTACAATATCTGTATTAAACTTTTATCCAGAGTGACATTTCTACAAAAAAGGTACATTATTAGGGGAAAAATAAGAAATAGATTTGAGTAAATTTAGCTTCATGATAAGGACTTTTAAAGTTTTTTTAAAACAATCACACACACAGGCAATTTCTCACATTAAATAAATCAATATACAATATGGCAAACTATATAATTCATATCCAATGAAAGTTATAGACAAACTCAATCTACACATAATGGGAATGATAGTGATAGTCAGATAAATGTTAAAAGATAAGCTTAGACAGCCACACCTGCACAATCAGAAATATCTGATCCCAGATGGAGATCTAGCCCAGACATGGGCTCCTGTTCTATTATTGGGTCTCTAAATCTGGGAATATAGCACACATGTAGGAAGACACATTGTCTTGCAAAATGTACTTACCTAAAGCTAGGTAAACATTGGATAAATATTACTACTGCACAAAGCTGTCAACCAACAAATAAAACTGCTCACGGCGTTCCCTTGAAAACAACTTAGCCTTCAAAGAATATGCCCCATAGTAGTTTTGTTCAAGGGATGAACATTTATGGCACACATTTGTTTTTGTTTTTTCCTGAACCACTGTGGCTTTGACAGAGTGCTTAACTGCAAGAATAAAACTATCCTTCCTGCAAGTTGCACAATATTAGGAACTTGAGCTACTGCTGCCCAAAGCTGAAACAATTGCTTCACTCTCTGGGTTTGTACATCTGTCCTATTCTTAAGAAACCTCCTCCTTAGGCTATAGGGCACAAAGAAGATAAACAGAAGCTGATTATTACCCCAGAGAGTAGCTGCCCTGGCCTGAAGAAGGAAAAAACAAATAGGAATTTCTGAAGCAGTCTGATAGCACCTTTTCAGACTAGTATTTTTTTATTAAAAGGCATAAGAACTTTTGTGAACTATGGCTCACTTCATCAGATGCAGTGCAGCAGAGTGACTAGGCCAGTGATGGCGAACCTATGGCACGCGTGCCACAGGTGGCACGCGGAGCTATATCTGAGGGCACATGAGGCGTTGCCCTATGTTAGCTCCAGCATGCATGCACGTTTTGGACAGGTGATTTTCGGCCTACTTTTGGGCCGTTTTCGCTCTCCCCAGGCTTCAGGAAAGCCTCCTGAACCCTGGGGATGGCAAAAAACGGCCCAACGGCCCAACCGGAAGTTTGTTTCCGAAATTCTGGTTGGCCCATTGGGCCATTTTTCGCTGTCCCCAGGTTTCAGGAGGCTTTCCTGAATCTTGGGGACAGCGAAAAATGGCCCAATGGGCCTACCGGAAGTCCGGAGGCTTCAGTGAGGCCTGTGTGCATGCGTGGGGAGGAGCATGAGGGGGTTGTACGCATGCATGGGGGGCAGCATGGGGTTGTGCGCATGCATGGGGGGAGGGCATTGCATTATGGGTATGGGCACGCATGTGCCCGCTATCGCACACGTGCGCACCCTTTTGGCACCAGAGCCAAAAAAGGTTCGCCATCACTGGACTAGGCTGTTGTAAATTTTAAATTGGGATGAAAGTGGGGGTGGGTGAGTAAAAAAGGGAAGACAAAAGAGCGTAGCTATGCAAATCCAGGTTATATATCAAAAAGTATTAAAGAACTATTAAAATTAACAGATTAAGAAAAGCCCTTAGACTTCAATAAGTTAACCAAAAATATAAAAAAATATCCTATAACCAAATCAAATGGCTGATTTAGTCTCTTTAGTCTCATTTCTAAAGTTTTAGCAAGCAAATAAAAACTCAAAGTTATTATTTTTTAAATTAAATTAAATATAATAAATTATTTTATAAAATGTATACACCATACATCTTTCAATTAAATTAAAGGGGATGTTACATGTAATACCCTGCATCTTATGTAACTGTAATGCACCTGTGAATTTTTCTTTCCATTAAATATTCTACTTTTGGTAATTTGGAATACTAAAGTTGAATATTAGTCTCTTCCACATACACTTGAGGCAAATTTTCCCAGTTATTTTTCTGATTTAGATTTTTAGATTTATTATTAGAGTTGGAAGGGATCTTGTAGGTCATCTAGTCCAACCCCCTGCTCAAGCAGGAGTTCCTACACCATTTGAGACAGATGGCAGTCCAGTCTCCTCTTGAAGGTCGCAAGTGTTGGGGCTCTCACAACCTCCGCTGGCAAGCTGTTCCACTGGTTGATCGCTCTCACTGTCAGAAAGTTTCTCCTCACTTCCAGGTTGAATCTCTCCTTGGTCAGCTTCCATCCATTATTCCTTGTTTGGCTTTCTGGTGCCATAGAGAACAGCCTGACCCCCTCCTCTCTGTAGCATCCCCTCAAGTATTGGAACACTGCTATCATGTCACCCCTGGTCCTTCTCTTCGCCAGACTGGCCAAGCTCAGTTCCTGCAACCGCTCTTGTATGTTTTATTTTCCAGACTCTTTATCATCCTGGTTGCTCTCTTCTGCACTTTCTCTAGGGTTTCAATGTCTTTTTTGTAGTGTGGTGACCAAAACTGGATGCAGTACTCTTAGGTGTGGCCTGACCAAGGCTTTATAGAGTGGTACTAGTACCTCTCTGGTCCTTGATTGTATCCCTCTATTTATGCAGCTCAGGACTGCGTTGGCCTTTTTGGCTGCTGCTGCACACTGCTGGCTCATATTTAGTTGGCTGTCTACCAAGACTCCAAGATCCCTCTCGCAATCGCTGCTATTGAGTGTGGTTTCACCCAGTTTGTATGTGTATTTTTGATTCTTCTTACCTAAGTGTAGAATTTTACTTTTCTCCATGTTAAATTTCATTTTATTGGTTTGGGCCCAGTGTTCGAGTCTGTCAAGGTCCCTCTGGATTTTGAGTCTGTCCTCTGGGGTGTTTGCTACTCCCGCCAGCTTGGTATCGTCTGCAAATTTGGTTAGTTCTCCTGCTATTCCCTCATCTAGGTCATTTATGAAGATATTAAAGAGTACTGGGCCTAGGACGGAACCTTGTGGTACGCCACTGCTTACTTCTCTCCATGTGGACTTAGAGCCATTGAGGACTACTCGCTGGGTACGGTTGGTCAGCCAGTTGTTAATCCATCTGGTTGTGTAGCTGTCTATCCCACTTTTTTCTAGCTTATGAAGAAGTAGGTTGTGGTCTACTTTGTCAAATGCTTTGCTGAAGTCCAGGTATATTATGTCTACTGCATTTCGCTGGTCTACTAATTTAGTCACAGTGTTGAAGAATGAAATGAGATTGGTTTGGCATGACTTATTCTTAACAAATCCGTTTTGGCTGTTGGTTATTACTTGGTTTGTTTCTAGATAATGTGAGATCTGGTTTTTAATTATTTTTTCCAGTATTTTCCCAGGTATTGATGTTAGACTGATTGGTCTGTAGTTTCCTGGATCTGGGATTAGGATTCACACACACACAAGATGGGTGGCCAACAGTACAATGGGTGGTGTGTGTGTGTGTGTGTGTGTGTGTGTGTGTGTGTGTGTGTGTGTGTACAGTGGGGCAAAAAAGTATTTAGTCAGCCACCAATTGTACAAGTTCTCCCACTTAAAAAGATGAGAGAGGCCTGTAATTGACATCATAGGTAGACCTCAACTATGAGAGACAAAATGAGAAAACAAATCCAGACAATCACATTGTGTGATTTGGAAAGAATTTATTTGCAAATTATGGTGAAAAATAATTATTTGGTCACCTACAAACAAGCAAGATTTCTGGCTCTCACAGACCTGTAACTTCTTCTTTAAGAGACTCCTCTGTCCTCCACTCATTACCTGTATTAATGGCATCTGTTTGAACTTGTTATCAGTATAAAAGACACCTGTCCACAACCTCAAACAGTCACACTCCAAGCTCCACTATGGTGAAGACCAAAGAGCTGTCGAAGGACACCAGAAACAAAATTGTAGATCTGCACCAGGCCTAGCCTGTCTCCAGATCTCAACCCGCAGGGAGGGGGAGGGGATCTCTGGATGGGCCAAGAGGGGGGGTTGCCCTCTCTGAGATATGCCCAGATGGGTTCTTAGTTCTGCATCAGCCACGACCCAAGGGAAGGGGGGGAGTGGCTATTATAGCTCACCGGAATCATTGTCCTCATAGGAGCCCTGCCCCGGAGATTGTTGGGTGTGAGACGCTCCTTCTGAAGTTGGACTTAGGGGTTCAGGTGGGCCTTTTGCTAACGTACCTGCCCCCCAACTGCGTTACAAAGGCCCTGCCTGTGCTGCTCGAGGCAGTAACAGGGTTGGCGGTTGAGTCCCCCAGGCTTATGGCGCTGGGGGACTTTAACCTGTCTTCGCCCGGTGAATCCTCGGATGCAGCCCAGGAGTTCATGGCCACCATGACAACCATGGACCTGACCCAAGTAATCCAGGGTCCGACTCATGAGGGAGGTCACACGCTTGACCTAGTGTTTCTCTCGGGGCAGTGGAGAGATGATCTGAAGCTGAGGGGTCTACCATCTCCCCTTTGTCGTGGTCAGATCATTTCCTACTGAGGTTGGATTTCATGGCTCCACTCCTCCTCTGCAGGGAGGCGGGACCGATTAAGTGGTTCCGCCCCAGGCGCCTTATGGAACCGGAAGGATTCCAGAGGGAACTTGGGGAGATACCGGAATCCCTAGTACACAATTCATCTGAGTCCCTGGTGGCTGCCTGCAACAGGGCGGCATCAGGGGCGTTGGATCGGATTGTGCCTTTGCGACCTCTCTGTGGCAGTGGATCCTGGAAGGTTCCCTGGTTTACTGAGGAGCTCCGGGAGATGAAACGCCACAAGAGACGTCTAGAGCGACGCTGGAGAGCCAGTAAAGCTGAATCTGATCGAACACTACTAAGAACCTTTATTAGGTCTTATTTAGTGGCGATATGGGCAGCAAAATGCTTGCATTTCTCCGCTCTTATTGCATCCGCCGATTCACGCCCAGCCGCCCAGTTTAGGGTGACTCATTCCCTCCTTGCTAAGGGGGGGAGGCGAGGAACACTTGCAGAGTAGAGCTGAGGAATTTGCTCAGTTTCTGGCGGATAAAGTCGCTCAGATCCAGATGATTCTGGACTCCGATTGGACAGGGCCAGCTGAGTTGACAGGGACCGGTCTTAGTCCGGTTTTATGGGACAAATTTGAGCCAGTCACTCCTGAGGATGTAGACAAGGCCATGGGAGCGATGAGCGCCTGCACTTGTTTGTTGGACCCGTGTCCCTCCTGGCTAGTTTCGGCCAGCAGGGAGGTTTCACGTGGCTGGCTCCAGGTGGTTGTGAATGCCTCTCTGAGAGAGGGATCCATGCTGCAACCCTTAAAAGTTGCGGTAGTGCGGCGCCTCCTCAAGAAGCCTTCCCTGGACTCAGCAGATTTAAAGAATTTGTCGAAACGTGAAACAGCTTCGCTCCCCCTTCCTGGGGAGACTGTAAATAACTAGAGGTGAATGAAAAGAGTACTCTGGGGAAGGCTAAGAGGGTGTAAGAGGAAGTAGAGGAGGAGGAAGAGAAGGAGTAGAGAGAGTAGAGAAGGAGTAAGAAAGTAGGAGGAGATGATGGAGGTAGAGAGGGGGAGTGCAATGGAAAAAGAGCAGAATAGACTGATGATTGATGATATAAGCGTATGTATAAGATATTGACTTTTGAATGATGGAGTATAAATGTAAAACTGTATTTTATTGTAATAATTTAAAGTATATGTTTATTGAATTGTAAAAGTGGTGGAGGAAAAAATAAAAAACTTTTTGGAAAAATAATAATTAGAGGTGAATGGACCTTGTTTTCCTATGGTGTATACTCAGAAAGAAAAATAAACCCGAAGTATATGTTCTAATAAACACTTTTATTATAAAAGTAACAAATATAGCTAACTACATCTTACCGGTAGTAATATGTCTCAGAGACGAACAAAGGAAAGGCAGTAAGAAGAGAATAATGAAGACATGCGCAGTAGCTCATAAATCACAAGACACTGTTATCTATATGTTGATAAAAGTTCAGTGCCAGCTACCGTAATGCTCAGAATGGAAGCTCAGCTGGCAAATACAAAAAAACGCAGTGACAAACCCCTTCTTTGTCAGTTGAGCAGACATCAGGTATAGTTATCAATCTTCTTACGCAGCACATCTTCTTACGCAGATACTCATGCTGATCTGCTGGAAGCGGTTTGTTGAGCATATCAGCAATCTGGACACGTGTAGGCACATACTGTAATTTCACAAAACCTTGTTTCACTAATTGTTTGATATTTTTATAACGAATGTCAATGTGTCTGGACCTAGAACCCGTGAAACGTGAGTCAGAAATATAAACCACCGATTCATTGTCTTCCATCACAGTGATCGGTCGGATCGGGTGTGTCCAGGTATCTGTGACTAAAGCATCAAACCACGTTAGAGAATTACATGCATCTGAAACACAAGCATATTCAGCTTCAGTAGATGAACAAGAAACAAAATTCTGTTTACGCACTTGCCAGTAAACAGGACATCCATTTAAGAACATCATATAACCTGAAGTACTTTTACGTGATTTCTTATCACTTGCCCAATCAGAATCAGCATAACAACATAATTCTGCATGATCAGTCTGTGTTGGTTCTAACAATAACTTCATGTTTAGTGTGTTTTAGATATTTCAATAATTTCTTGACACATGTCCAATGAAACTGTTTTGCCTTACCTATGTGTCATGACAAGAGATTAACACTAAATGCAATGTCGGGTCTAGTCCAACTAGTAATATATAACAGTGACCCAATAACTGAACGATAAAGTGTCTGATCCTCGAATTCAGGACTTGATTCATGTGCCAAGTTGTGAAAATCTGTTTGCATGGGTATGTGTCCTGTATTAGCATCTTTCATGTTGCAATGATGCAAAATTTGTTCAATTTTATCCTCTTGTGAAAGACTAAACCCCTTCTGTGTTTTGATAATTTGAACACCTAAATAAGTGTTAATATGACCTAAAGATTTCAATGTGAAATATCTCTGTAAGCCTTTAGCAAAATTCTCACTCCTCTGCTTATTGGACCAATATAAACAATATCATCAACATAAACAAGAACTATCTCATATGTATTATCAGATCTTTTTGTAAACACACATTCATCGGTTTCGGACTTAATAAAGCCCATTGAATTTAGTTTGTCAGTAAGACATAAGTACCACATTAAACCACACTGTTTCAGACCATAAAGACTTTTGTGTAGAAACCAGGTATCCCCTTCTTGCTGTCGGAACCCTGGAGGACCTTTGACGTAGATCTCCTCATCTAAGTCAGCATGTAGATAAGCCGGGTCAACATCAAACTGGAAAGCTTCTAAACCAAGGATAGTAGCGGTGGCTAAAGCTATTTTTACACTTTCAGTCCGTGCTGTCGTTGAATAGGTATTTGTGTAGTCTTCAGGATAACGTTGAGTGAAACCCTGAGCTACAAGTCTGGCCTTGTACAATGACTCAGCATTTGGCTTCTTTTTGATTCTGTAGACCCATCGAGTGCCAATAACTCTTCGGTTTGCTGGAGGTTTTGCAGGCGTAAACACCTTGTTTCTTTAGACTGTCCATTTCAGCTTGCATTGCCTCATACCACTTCTCTTGCTCTGATTCAGGAAGATGCTTGATATGTGTGAACTTATCAGGAGGAAGTGTTACAAATCAAAGGCAAGGGTGCTTTTGTCAGTTGCCACGAATATCGCTGTGGAGGGATCCCTTTTGTGGCCCTCTTGGAACGCCTCGGAACAGTTGTCCATTTCATCCTCGTTTTCATCGTCGCTAGCATCAGCATCCGCGGCTTGCGAAGACGGAACATCAGGTTGAGAAGAACTAGTGGATGGAACATCTACCTGTGTATCTTGGTCATCAGGCTGTGCGGCATCAGCAACATCATCTCTAGGAAAATAAACTCCGGGATCATTGGAATGAATCCTGGACCAGTCAGAATCTTCCTCAAAATTGGTGGATTGAGAAATCACTATTACATGATTGGAGTCAATAAATTTGCTCCATTTTGAATTGTCATCAATACCCATAAATCTCATTCTTTTCGCTGCTGGACCTTCTTTCCTTCTTTGAGCTAAGGGAATGTTCACCATAGCGTATGAACAAAAAATATGGAGATTCTTGAGATCGAGCTTGTACCCATACAACATGAAGAAAGGAATCTGATTTATTACACTACTCCAAGTACGGTTGACAATATAATTTGCATATTTGATAGCTTCACCCCAGTATGGGTTACTGAGGTTGGCATCTTCTAGGAGACAATGCATCATGGTTTGCAGGACCCCTTGTCTCCTTTCTACCACCCAGTTATGCGCCGGTGTATAAGGGGCTGAAGTCTGATGAAGAATTCCATTCTTACGCATCCAGTCCTGAAACCGCTGAGACATGAATTCAGCACCACGATCACTTTGAATTCTGGCGATGCTTACTCCGTGTTGGTTATAAACGAGAGCGGCAAAGTGTTTAAAGATCTGAAAGGTCTCAGATTTTTCTTTCATAGGATATACAAATCCATATCTAGAATAATTATCAACAATTGTTAGAAAATATTTTCTACCACCAAGTGTTGGCCTGAAAGGACCTACTATGTCAGTGTGTACCAAATCAAAAATGCATGTTGACAAGCGTGTAGCGCATTTTGGAATGGCTGCTGCTTTGGATTTGTCTGCTTTTTGCAGACAGCACAATCCAAAAACACCTTACACCCCTTTAGATCCAAACCTTTTGCGAACTCCGGCATTTTCCGAAGAACACGAAAACTGGCATGCCCCAATCTTCTATGCCACTTATGGATACACCTGTAATGCAAAGGTTTACCAGTTAGTGAATTTTCAACATTAACAGTTTTATGAGGAACCTCAGGCTTGCTCTGAGCAACCTGTTTCATAATTTTCTTTTTGTTGGCTTTAGGAGCCTTTGGAGTAGCAACAGGATCTCTCACTGAGACATCTCTTTCTGGGCCTGTGCTCTCCTCTTTTGGAGTTTGTATACTTGCCTGTGCTTGCAGTTTAGACTTTGGCTTTATGTAATAAACACCACCAATTAACATGGTTTCAGCAACAATATCTCCATCTTTAACTACCGTATTTTTCAGAGTATAAGACGCACCTTTTTACCCCCCAAAAGAGGGTGAAAATTTGGGTGCGTCTTATACACCGAATGTAGCCCTACCCACCCGCCGGCCCCCACCCTTCGGAGGTTAACTGGAGTTAAATGGAGGGCCATAACAACCGAGTCCCCGCTCAGCCCTGCAGGAAGAGAAGCCGCTTGGATCCTCCGCTGGCCTGAAGGGCATTGCGTCTGAAAGAGTGCGGAGCGGAGGCTCGGACAGTTTATTATATGCCTGGGACGCAATGCGTGGTACGGGGAACTTTATCTGAGGAAAAGCGAAGCGAGACGATAATTGAAAATAGGGAATGCGGCGGTGCACCGGCGAGATAAACAGCGCATGAAACAGGAGCTCAGCTCAGAGCTGAGCACGCTGCTCTCCAGCCTGTCTCGCTATTTCCATCGTCGTGGTCCTTCCTCGCCTGGGGGCCTTCTGCCCTCTCCCCAGGGAAAACCCTTATCCAAGCTGGGGCCAGAAAGCCAGGAGCCCGTCTTCCAGCTGGTGCAAGCTTTCGTCAGACACGTGAAAAGA
The DNA here is from genome assembly GCA_023053685.1 of Diadophis punctatus similis. Taxonomy (NCBI): domain Eukaryota; kingdom Metazoa; phylum Chordata; class Lepidosauria; order Squamata; family Dipsadidae; genus Diadophis; species Diadophis punctatus. The sequence continues at coordinate 106,063,193 of JALIGW010000002.1, forward strand.
TAAACGCCACCCAACCCGGCTGAAGACAATTCCCATTCGAGTTCGTCTCCCATCCATTCTGGGACCTCCACCACAAGGGAGGTGTTGGCTGGTCTCTTCCAGCGAAGGACCCCGTCTGTGGGAAAGACCCCCCCAGACCCCCCCCAAGCAATTGTGTTGCGAGTAAATCTGGCTTGACCTTCATAAGCCTGTCCCTTATTTTTCTAGCTTAACATGCTGCCCAGGATGGAAAGCAGATGGAGAGCGCTTGAATATCCTTTCTGAAAACAATATCAGGCATTAATCTCAAGGACGGTTTTTGTGATGGAGTTTGCCAATGAAGGGTAGAGACCAGTGGTGGGTTCCTACCAATGCGGTCCACACTATAGCACCGGTAGCGGCCCGCTGGTGACGTCACAGTACCGGTGCGGTCGGTTGCTGGTGCCTGGGTGCCGCCATTTTTTTAAAATAAAAATTTAATTTTTTTAAAAAAATTTCTTCTGTGCATGCCCAGAAGCCGAGCTTCCAGCAGTGCGCATGCGCTGCCTTCCTACCCCACAGTGAGTCCAAGCAGGGGAGGATGGCTGAGGGAGCGCGTGAGACGCTGAAAGAACGGGCAGCAGAAGCTATCTCCATTCCCCTCCCTTCAGCAGTCCGAGAAGCCACGAACGCGCGGTGATGATCCCAGGCATTTTTGCACGTTTGAGGCTTCTCGAGCTGCTGAGGGGAGGGGGAAGGGCGGCAGGAGCCTAGGATCATCGAATGGGGAGCAGCATTCAGACCGGACAGAGCCTCCTAGAAGAACCGCTGCTGCGGTCTTGCTGCTCCCGCTGCGGGGGGCTGCGTTGCGGGTGGGCAATGCCCCTCCCTTCTCCGGCCACTGCCAAGCTCCCGAGGCCCACACCCACCCGATCACATGGCTGGCAAGCCACACCCACAAAATAAGCCACGCCCACAGAGTGGTAGTAAAAAAATTAGGAACCCGCCTCTGGTAGAGACCCTCTTCCTCCCTCCTGCTTCCCACGGGACCCATCTCTGCTTTTCCGAGGGCAGAGAGGAGATATTTTTATAAAGTCCTCGATCCTCTTTGCAGACGGGATCGAAAACCAGAATCCCATTGCTTGAGTCTCCCTTTTTTTTGGTATGAGTTGTTTCCTCTTTATATTGATTAAACACGTTTCTAAGAAAAAGAAAAAGAAAGACCGGGCATGCCAAAAATCTGAGAGGAGACTTGTTGGAAACTACCCCTCACTAAACCTTTCTTATGGCAACCGAACCAGAGCGATAAACACTCTCCCGCGCGAGCGGACACGGGTGAGTTGCTCTGCCAGCACAACGCGGGAGGGAGGGGAGGGGTGTGCTTTGGTTGGGCCTTTTTATGCGTCCGAGGAGGAACCCTATGCGTATTCCTTTCCTGGCAGGAAGCGGAGAGCGGACTTGTCGGGTCTCACCTGTAACTCCGATCTGCTTACGTTGCCTTTATTACTTCATGACAGCCTGTTCTTGGCTGCCCTAGTTGATTTTCCCTTTGTGTATCCCATTCCATCATCGGAGGGCAGGTAATTCCCAGCCCCCCAGTTCAAAAGTTAAGCTTTGCTCTGGTCTTGCCCCTATTTGCACCCTTGTTCATTCTCTATGGCACTTAGAAGAAATCAAAAGAGGAAACCACTTAATCATTCATTATGGATGGACCTAGTGATAAAATTCCATTCTAGAAACATGCAAGTAAATCCTGAGGAATAAATCCTCACTTTGTTGAATGAGCCTATTTTAACAAATTAGCATATGGCTGTTATCCTTATTTATAATTAATCAATAATGACATATTGCTCTTTTGCAAGTTGGTTTGCCCTTAATGCCACCCTAGCCACTCCAGTTAAATGCCCATATGGTGATAGGGTTTGTTTTAAATGGATAAAAAGATCTGTACTGCTCCTTATCAAAATCTGAGTGGAAGTGAGGACGTAGCTGATCCTGATGCTGGTAGGCAGAGGCAGAATTGTTTTTTTCTTGTTTTGCTCCCCAAAAATTAAGGTGCGTCTTATACTCCGGTGCGTCTTATACTCTGAAAAATACGGTATATAACTTGCTTTTTCAAGGTGGTGGACCTGGTACTTTAATACTGTAGATAAGTGACCCTGACTAAGCAAACTATTTTTTGCTGTTGGTATATAATAAACATCAGGGATGAATGCATCGAGTTCTTCAATATAGACAGTTCCTTTTCCTCTGACCTAACAAGGATGATTGGAAAAAGAATAAAGTTCATGTAGTTCAGGTTCAGACTCGTGCATCTGTGTAAACAGTTCTTTTCTGTAGGTAACATGCAATGCTGCACCACTATCTAGAGTCCACAGAAGTTGTCTGTCGTATTCTGGACAAGGTTGTGGATCATTGGTTAAAGCCAATGTGGCGAGCGGAGCCTGCGGATCACGCCTGGGACCACGACGACCTTGTCTTCTGCCTCTGCCTCTGCCTCTGCCTCTTCTGGAGTCTGTTCCTCTGGGCTGGTAGGTGGTGGGAGCTGGAAACCGTTGAGGACAATCCCGGGTGGCATGTCCCACATGATTGCAGATGTAGCATCTTGGCATCCTTGGAACATAGGCTCTTCCTCGGAAGGGGCGCCTCGCTGGAGCTCTTGATGCAGGTGGTTCTCTGAAATGTGGCGTGACTAGCATAAATGCCTCTTCTTCGGTCAAAATTCTGCATACATGATCTACTGTGTGTGGAGCAATTGGCACTTGATTAATCTTCGTAATGGCATCTTTCCATTCATAATTCAATGAATTAATAATAATGCCGATCATTTGAAAATCATCAATATCATAGCTTCTTTTGCCCAAATCCTTCCTCATTCCTTTAATTTTAGTTAAATGTTCTCCAATATATTCACCAGGTTTTAATTTCAAACCATGAAACTCAGACAAGAGCAAACATGTAGATTCAATTGAAACAGGCCGGTAGCATGTTTCTAATTGGGCCCAAATTTGTTGGGCAGTTGCATCAGGTGGAAAAGTAACCTGCAGTTCAGTATCCATGGACATCAATAATGTTGTGCATGCTTTAGTATCTAAGTCTCTTATTGCAGGACTCCATGGCTGGCCAGGAGGATTAAACACCATGCAATGGGTAGCTTCTGTACGAAGTAAAAGTCCAATCTCACTGACCCATGCTTTATAATTCTGTCCTGAACGCTTTAATTTCAAATCACCAGCTAGTGGAACAATAGAAGGTGCCTGTTGAGGAATGTACACCTGAGGTACTGGCTGTGGAAGTAAAGGCACTTGTGGTTGCTGCACTTGTGCATGAGGCTGAGGTTGCTGTACGTGAACCTGTGGTTGCTGCACTCTGGCTGCCACTTGTGCATGAGCTGCAATATGAATCTGGCCTGCTGCAGGGACTGGCACTAGTCTTTGCTGCAGTAAGCGTCGTTGTGCCTCATCTACATTAGAACTCTGGACTGAATAGCCATCAGCACCACCATGGGGTGCTAATGATTGAGCCTGTGGAGACACATGTGGCGTTGCAGCCTGCAGACTTGATTGAGTTAGGGACATGTTTGAAAATACTCGATGTAATGTTCCTAACTGCTGCTGCAATGTAGAATGCAGTTTAGCTTTATTTTGTAAAGTAGCCAGCAGATGGTGCTGCAACATTAGTTTCAGGCATTTCAGAAAATCTTGCTTCTCTAGCAACTTCCTGTGCAATCCGAGAAGAAACAACATCGTCACTAAACACATGTGACGTGTATACAGCCCTCTGTTCTGATTTGCCTGGCACAAAACCTTCCCGAGGGTGTGGCTTTGGCCTCGAAGGAGAAGGCAAAATGGAGGACTCAGGAATTTGAAAAATACAAGAGTCCCTCTTATCTGGCTTAAGAATAGAAACAAGCGTTTTTGCTTTTTGCAGCTCATTTTCCATAAACTTAATTTGATCACAATAACTACGTATTGCTGCATCCTGCATAGATTCAGGGCTTAAAGGATAATAATGCATCTCATCTCTCTCTCTGGGAAGAAACTGCTCAGCCGCTTGTGGAATTTTAGATCTGGCACCAAGCCTTTCATATTCCTGGGCCACGGTAGAGCATTCCTTAGTAATTAACTGGGTGCTTGGAGAAACATATGAGGGAGTCACTGACCTCATCATGTCTTCTTCAGTATTAACTCCTCCAACAGCACCTTCCTCCGGTCTGCTTGCGATCGGTGTTTGAAGAGCTGACAGCCTGTGGAATATTCTTTTAACTTCTTCATCGGAGAGAGATATGTCCTCAACGGACTGTGCCCTGTTTGGTATCATTTTCTTTCTCCATTTCTTTCATTGCATATTTTCAGCAATTAATTAGCGTTCCTCGGTCGCCAATAAATCTGCCTTAATAGCCTATAAGCTTACCAGTTGAGCAACAGCCAGGGAAAATGATATAAATCTTTTTCAACCATCCTCTGCTACCATCTGTCGAAACGTGAAACAGCTTCACTTCCCCTTCCTGGGGAGACTGTAAATAATTAGAGGTGAATGGACCTTGTTTTCCCATGGCGTATACTCAGAAAGAAAAATAAACCCGAAGTATATGTTCTAATAAACACTTTTATTATAAAAGTAACAAATATAGCTAACTACATCTTACCGGTAGTAATATGTCTCAGAGACGAACAAAGGAAAGGCAGTAAGAAGAAGAGAATAATGAAGACATGTGCAGTAGCTAATAAATCACAAGACACTGTTAATCTATATGTTGATAAAAGTTCAGAGCCAGCTACCGTAATGCTCAGAATGAAAGCTCAGCTGGCAAATACAAAAAACGCAGTGACAGAACTTCCGTCCAGTCTCCAACCTGCCCTTTTTGGGTAAGGTTGTAGAGAAAGTGGTGACGTTCCAGCTCCTACGGTTATTGGATGACACTGATTATCTAGATCCCTTTCAATCGGGTTTCAGGCCCAGCTACAGTACAGAAACTGCTTTGGTCACCCTGATGGATGATCTCTGGCGATCCAGGGATAGTGGTCATTCCTCCATCCTGGTGTTACTTGCCCTCTCAGCGGCTTTCGATACCATTGACCATGGTATCCTTCTGCGCTGACTTGGGGAGGTGGGAGTGGGAGGCATCGTTTTACGGTGGTTCTCCTCCTACCTCTCCGATAGGATGCAGTCGGTGCTGATAGGGGGACAGAGGTCCCCCTAGGCCCGATTTGCGGGATATCTCAGGGCTCGGTCCTCTCGCCCATCCTGTTTAACATCTACATGAAACCGCTGGGTGAGGTTCCAACAGTACGCTGATGACACCCAGTTGTACATCTCCACCCCATCTCAATTCAGGGAAGCAGTAGATGTAATGTGCCGATGCCTGGATGATGTTAGAGTCTGGATGGGAATGAACAGGCTCAAGCTCAACCCAGACAAGACCGAGTGGCTATGGATACTGCCTCCTAGGGATTATGTCGATTGCCCCTCCTTGGTTCTTGGGGGAGAGAAATTAACTTCCTCGGAATGGGTGCACACTCCTAGACCCGCAGCAAATATTGGATCAACATCTGTCAGCTGTGGCTAGGGAGACCTTTGCATAGGTTCGCCTGGTGCACCAATTGCGACACTTCCTGGAGAGAGAGGACTTACTCACAGCCACTCACGCCCTCATCACCTCACGGCTGGACTACTGTAACACGCTCTACATGGAGCTACCCTTAAATAGTATCCGGAGACTGCAACTGGTTCAAAATGCGGCTGCTCGAGCTGTAGTGGGTGTCCCAAGATACACCCGCGTAACACCTATTCTCCACCAGCTGCATTGGCTGCCCATTAGTCTCCGGTTGCAATTTAAGGTGTTGATTTTAACCTTTAAAGCCCTACATGGCTCAGGGCCAGGTTACCTTCGGGATCGCATCCTACCACATACCTCCCTACGACTGGTTAGGTCCCACAGAGTTGGCCTCCTCCAGGTCCCATCAACCAAGCAATGCCGGTTGGCGGGACCGCGGGGGAGAGCCTTCTCTGTGGGAGCTCCTTCTCTCTGGAACCAACTTTCCCCAGTGATCCGGACTATCTCCACCCTACTGGCCTTCCATAAAGCCGTTAAAACATGGCTCTTCCTGCAGGCGGGGTGAAACAGATATCAATCCCCCATGTATAAATGATGGTGTGTTTTAATTTTTGTAATTTTTTAAATTTATGATTATTGTTTTTTAACTGTTTTTATATTATGTTGTACGCCGCTCTGAGTCCCTCGGGAGTTGGGCGGCATATAAGAACTACTAATAAATAAATAATAAATAAACCCCATGGAAAACCTTTAGAGGGAGTTGAAAGTCCGTGTTGCCTAGCGACAGCCCCAAAACATCACTGCTCTAGAGGAGATCTGCATGGAGGAATGGGCCAACATACCAGCAACAGTGTGTGCCAACTTTGTGAAGACTTACAGAAAACGTTTGACCTCTGTCACTGCCAACAAAGGATATATAACAAAGTATTGAGATGAACTTTTGATACTGACTTATTTTCCACCATAATTTGCAAATAAATTCTTTCCAAATCACACAATGTGATTGTCTGGATTTGTTTTCTCATTTTGTCTCTCATAGTTGAGGTCTACCTATGATGTCAATTACAGGCCTCTCTCATCTTTTTAAGTGGGAGAACTTGCACAATTGGTGGCTGACTAAATACTTTTTTGCCCCACTGTATATAATGTAACATTTTTTTGCTGATAAATGAAAACGAAGGGTATGGCTATCTGATGAGAGCTAAATAGCTTGAAATAGATCTATAATAGTCTCCCTTCGTTTTCATTTATCAGCAAAAAAAAATGTTACACATACAGAAAAATAGTTTGTCAGCTATAGCAACTGCCTGGATGGTCCCTGGAGGGGCTGAATGGCAAAAGGAAGCAGCAGTATGCTTCCTCCCATATTTGGATATACTAGGATGATTCGACAGAAAAAACATATATATATGTTTGTGTGTGTGTGTGTGTGTGTGTGTGTGTGTGTGTGTGTGTGTGTGTGGTTTCTCCAAAAATAAGCCCTATCCCGAAAATAAGGCCCAGCATATTTTATGTGTGCGCCTAATATAAGCCCTACCCCCAAAATAAGCCCTACTTAGGAGCCTGCGCAGCCAGCTGGCCACCCATTCCATCTGGTTGCTCGCAGTGCTGTGGCCACGAGGCAAGGAGGGGTGGTGGTGGAGCTGTCTCATGCGCCCCACACGGGCTTTCCTCAGGGCCGCCACAGCCAGGCCATCCACACCCTGACACCTGCCTTGCTTCGTGGTGGCAGCACCATTAGCCATGTGCAACAGGAGCCCACATGGCCATCGGTCCACTTCTGCTTGCTCTGGGCCACAATGGAGCAGGAGGCGAAGCAGCTGTGCCCCTGAGATAAGCTGTGTGGGGTACCTGGGGCAGACCCCCTGCCTCCTAGCAGCACTGGTACACCGCACGGCCTTCTGCCCTGCCACGAGCAAGCAGAAGAAGTGGGCCTCTCATACATTGAAAAAAAAAGACACAACCTTAAAATAAGCCCTAGTGCTTATTTTGGCACCCAAAAGAAAATAAGACCCAGTCTTATTTTCGGGGAAACATGGATATATGTATATGTATATATAAAATAAAATTTATTGGTCACCCATTGTACCATAAGGTACAGTGGCTACCCATCGTACCATTGGCCACCCATCGTATCATAAGGCTTATAGTTACATCTTAGTTAAAACAAAAATGTTAAATCAAATCTTAAAATCTCTATTCAAGAAGTAATATAAAAACTTTGGTTACCCAAATGGCAGAAATTGTGGGATAGAAACTGTAAATTAACAATGCCAACAGCCTATAAGAAAAATCTATACAAAATATTTTATAGATGGCATTTACCACCAGAGAGGCTAGCAATGATGTTTGAAAACTTATCAGCTAAATGTTGGAAGTGTAATCAGATACCAGGTTCATATTATCATATGTGGTGGACATGCCCAAAGGCAAAAAAATATTGGACTAAAATACATACTTGGTTAGAAAAAATGATAAAACAACACATAGATTTGAAACCAGAAATATTTCTGCTGGGGATACTACCAGAACAGTATAATAAAGGGAATACATATTTAATTTTGCATGTAGTAACAACAGCAAGAATAATGTTTGCACAACAATGGAGAAATGAAGAGGTCCCCACAGATGAAAGTGTAATAAAAAAATATTAGAATGTGCTGAGCTGGATAGATTCACACTTAAGATAAAAGAAAAGGAAGAAACAGAATACTTTTTAACATGGGATATATTTTACCAGTGATTAACTAACAAAAACAGAGGTTAGAATTTAAAAAGAATTTAAAGAGATAACAAAAAATTGTATTGAAAATACTGTAAGATGGATAAACTAATTGTTTTATTATTTTATGATTAATATTGATATATTTATTAAGATTACTAGTATGATTATGGTTATTGTTGTATTTATTCAAAATTAATTATGCCCAGACAACACGCTGTTCAGATAGACATGGAATTTTTTATGTTTTCAAAGAAAAAAATGTACCAATAAAACATATATTTAAAAAAAGTAATATCAGAATCCTGGAGAAAATCAGAAGCATCTCTCATCAAGAAGAGAAACAATGACAAAGCTATTTCAATACATTCAGGATCAATCAACAAGCAGCATTATGAGATTCTGAAGTTGCTAAAAGGATGCAGAATACAGAACAGCATGTTACAAAGGTTACTAGTATTACAAATTTTCCTGTCCATGGGGCTAACACAAGAAACCTTCCAGCAGCCCACATCTAGTTAGTAATGGAAAGCCTGTTTTGGAAAGCAACAGAGCTAAAATGTACAAATAATAGGAAGCTCTGGGACTGCAGTAACCAATTTTATCAGTCTTGGATGAATGCCTATGTAAAGGATACAGTCAAGTGTATGGGGGAAAAACACCAGGTGTGCTCTTCTCTATTCTCCTTTAATCTGTATTCCATGGGAATAGTATTGTATTGTATTTGTATTTGTTTATTTGTCAAGCATATATGATTATAAGCAAAGTATAAAGAGTAAAACATGATTGAATATATATGTAATAGTACAAGCATAAATAAGAGTAAAAGAGATATGAATATATGGGTACATTAGGACAGGAACGGTAGGCACGATTGTGCTCTTATGCACGCCCCTTACCAACCTCTTAGGAATGGGGTGAGGTTGATGGTAGATAATCTGAGGTTGAAGTTTTTGGGGTTTGGGGAAGAAACTACTGAGTCAGGTAAAGTGTTCCAGGCATTGACCACTCTGTTGTTGAAGTCGAATTTTTTGCAATCAAGTTTGGAGAGGTTTACATTAAGTTTGTATCTATTGTGAGCTTGTGTATTATTGCCGTTGAAGCTGAAGTAGTCGTTAACAGGTAAGGACATTGTGGCAGATAATTTTGTGAGCTACACTTAGGTCAGATCGAAGGCGGCGTAGTTCTAAATTTTCAAGTCCCAAAATTTCAAGTCTGGTTTCATAAGGTATTCTGTTGTGAACAGAGGAATGTAATACTCTTCTTGTGAAGTATCTCTGGACATTCTCAATTGTATTAATATCCAAATTATAGTGCGGGTTCCAGACAGATGAGCTGTATTCGAGAATTGGTCTAGCAAATGTTTTATATGCTCTGGTTAAAAGTGCAATATTACCAGAGAAGAAGCTATGCAGGATTAGATTAATAACTCTTAGTGCCTTTTTGGCAATGCTGTTGATATGTAGTGTGGGTTCCAGACAGATGAGCTGTATTCAAGAATCGGTCTAGCAAATGTTTTGTATGCTCTGGTTAAGAGTACAATGTTACCAGAGAAGAAGCTAAGCAAGATTAGGTAGGTACCGCTCTTAATGCCTTCTTAGCTATGTTGTTGCAGTGGGCTCTGGCACTTAGATCATTAGAGATGAGTACTCCAAGGTCCTTTATTGAGTGAGGATCATCATCAAGGTCATGATCATCAAGTTTGTATTTTGTGTTTTGATTATTTTTGCCAATGTGTAAAACTGAGCATTTGTTGATTGAGATTGGTAGTTGCCACTTGTTTGACCATTCAGATATATAGTCAAGGTCTTTTTGAAGGGTTGTAGTATTGTCTGTGGTGTTGAATAGTTTTACATCATCTGCGAAGAGGACGCAGTTGCTTTGTATACTAGTACTATCCTCCTAAAGAAGAAAGTTCACTAAAGAAATAAAAGCACTCAAGACATCTATAATTTAATATTCTGGTATCTTTTAATAAGATCACGTGATATAATTTATCATCTTAAAGTTCCATATATAGTTCCTCTTTCAAAAGCCATGGTGTGGTTTAGTATTATAAAGTTGGAGAACTAGAAGGTTGTTAAATCTAGCCTCTGTACTTCACACAAGATTCGGAATGCAGTACATAACCACAAAATGGCTATCCAGCCTCAGTGTACTTTAATCAACAAGATAACCCATCTCTGCTCAAGGAATTCTATTCTATGTTTAAATAGCTCACATAGTTAAGAGGCATCTCTATATACATTTAGCCAAAAAATATTTCTCTGCAATTTCTACTCATTGGCACTAGATAACAGAGGGCAAAACATTTCAAATTAGTTCTATTCTACATTTGAAACAGCTATTTTTAACCTTCCAGAAGTGTTTTAAGTACAAATCACTTCTGGTGCAGTAGGAGCAACGTGTATCAGGACAAAAAACAACTATTTCTAGAAAAATGATATGAGGAAACTAATACTATTTCAGTTCCAGAGTCATCCAACTCAGGAAATTCCTGCCACCAAGTGTTATACAGCCCCCATCTATAGATGCACACAATTGCTAAGGAATATTTCTTGGCAGCAAAGAAAAGTGCAGTAAAGAAGATAGCCATTTTTAAACTTCTAAGTATTAAGGTCTGATCAAGCTTTCCCAATGGATACCCCTAGTTATGCTCACATAAAAGATCTGGTCAGCATGGTCTGTTGTTATTATTTACCTATTTATTTGATTTTTATAGCTATCCATCTCAACAAATGATTCTGGGGAGCTACAGAAATCAAATAAGTAAATAAATTAATAATGGCACTAATTTGGCAATAATAACGGCAGAAAATTCTTTTTAAAAAAATAATTTTTATTGAACATTAAGTAAACACAGAAATTTTTACAATTTCCTTTTTTTCAACAATTTCATTGTTAGACATTTTGAGTTTTACAATTTATTTTCCTCTTCAATTTTCCCTTCATTTTATGTTTCACATTTCTATTTGTGTACAACATATAGTAGTGTACTCTACTTCTACCTTATACTCTATTTCCCTTCTACTTTTTTTTATATTTCATACCACTCGATAGATAACTCCATTGTCTTCTTTCATGCATTATTCTCTTATCGAAAAAACCAATGATATTTTTTCTCCATTCTGTCTTTATAATCTGTGTCGCTATAGTTTCTTAGATATTAAGTATAATAAATAATATAAATTACACCAGTGGTTCCCAAACTTTTTCAGTCCACCGCCCCCTTGGTGCTACAAACTCATCCTCAGTGCCTCCCACACCTTCAGGTGTGTGTGGCTTGGTGGTCAGGTGACCGGGTGGGCATGGCCAACTTGTAAAATGTGTTGAAACTCACATTTTAGAGCAACGCTCTTGCTTAGCAACCAAAATTTTGGGTTCAATTGTGGTCATAAGTCTTTCTTTTTCTTTCTTTCTTCCCTCCCTTCTTTTTCTGTCCGTCTTCCTTCCTACCATCTTTCTTTCTGTCTGTCTTTCTTCCTTCCTACTATCTTTCTTCCTTCCTTCCTTCCTACCATCTCTTTCTTTCTTTCCTTTCTTTCTGTCTGTCTTCCTTGCTTGCTACCATTTATCTTTCTTTCTTTTTCTTTCTTCTTCTTTCTTTCTTTCTCTTTGTCTTTCCGTCTTCATTCCTTCCTACCATTTTTCTTTCTTTCCTTTCTTTCTGTCTGTCTGTCTTTCTTCCTTCCTACTATCTTTCTTTCTTCCTTCCTTCCTACCTACCTACCTACCATATTTCTTTCTTTCTTTTTTCCCTTCCCTTTCTGTCTTTCTTCTTTCCTTCCTACCATCTTTCTTTCTTTCTCTCTCTCTCTTTCTCTCTGTCTGTCTGTCTGTCTTTCTTCCTTCCTACCATCTTTCTTTCTTACTGTCTGTCTGCCTTCCTTCCTACCATCTTTTTTTTCTTTCTTCCTTTCTTCTTTTTCTTCTTCCTTCCTTCCTTTCTTCCTTTCTTTCTTTTTTCTGTCTTCTATCTTCCTTCCTTCCATCTTTCTTCTTTCTTTCTTTCTTTCTTTCTTTCTTTCTTTCTTTCTTTCTTTCTTTCTTTCCTTCCTTTCTTCCTCCTTCCTTTCTTTCCTTTCTTTCTTCTTTCTTCCTAACATCTTTCTTTTTTCTTTCTGTCTTCCTTCCATCCTAACATCTTTCTTTCTTTCTTTCTTCTTTCTTTCTCTTCCTTCCTTCCTTCCTTCCTTCCTCCCTCCTTCCTTTCTTCCTAACATCTTTCTTTTTTTTCTTTCTGTCTTCCTTCCATCCTAACATCTTTCTTTCTTTCTTTCTCTTTCTTTCCTTTCTTTCTTTCTTTCTTTCTTTCTTCCTTTCTTCCTTCCTTCTTTCTTTCTCTCTCCCTCCCTCCCCCCTCCTTCCTTCTTTCTTTCTGTCTTCCTTCCTTCCTTCTTTTTTTCTGTCAGTCTTTCTTCCTTCCTAACATCTTCCTTCCTTTCACAACAGGAGAAGGAAGAAAGTGCTCTGGCCGGCACTCGGCTTACCTTCCTGGCGAGGCTCAGAGACCACCTGGCACGCCCATCCGCTGGCTCTCCACTTTCTGCCTGCCCTGCCAAGGCCCCCGCCAGCCCAGAGCCCGGTGGACCCTGAGGCCGCTTCCCGGCCCACAAAGGTCCCGGAGCCGAAGCTGGGAAGAGGGGCAGCGGTGGTGGCAACTGCGCTCCGGCAGCATCACGTCCTCTGTCATGTGCCATCCGGGAGCATGGTCTCCAGGCTGGTGGGGGTGTTGGCGGGGCAGGCAGAAAGTGGAGAGCCGGCGGATGGGCGTGCCAGGCGGTCTCTGAGCCTCGCCAGGAAGGTAAGCTGAGCACCGGCCAGACCCACGCGCTCCCGCCCACCCCTCGCTCTGGCTGTCTCCTGGGAAGTTCATGGGAAGTGGCGGCGGGCGGAGCTGGGCAGGACGGAGCTGCCGGTGGAGCAGTGCCCGGCGAAGAAGGCTGGGTGGGGAGGCGTGGTTGATTGTCTCATTGTCCCGTGGGGCGGATGGGCTGGAAGAAGCACGGTTGAGCGGGGCTGGGGCAGCGCATCCTGTTGTGCCTTCTCTTGCCACACTCTCCATCCCAGAGGGCCGCGCATCCCCCCGCCAATTCTCCATAAAACTGCCCGCCCCATTTCTGCAAAGGCAGAGCCCTGCAGGATGATCTAAAGAGGGGAGGGGGATGCTGCAGAAAAGGCTGCCTTCCACCCGTGCCTCCCGTGCCAGCTCTGCGGGACTTGGGGCTCTGAAGCAGCCCACTGACTTCCAACCAGGCACCGCGGTCCGAGTTCCCAGAGTGGCGCCGGCAGTCGGCTGGGCTGATCTGCAAAGAGAGCAGGCAGGTGGCCGGTTGAGAAGCCAGTGGGCTGCTTTGGAGCCACAAGTGCCGCAGAGCCAGCACGGGTGGAAGGCAGCCTTTTCTGCAGCATCCCACTCACCTCTTTGGATCACCCTGCAAAAGGGGGGGTTCTGCCTTTGCAGAAATGGGGCGGGCACATGTGCAGCAGCCCCTCTCAGCATCTGCATTTCCAAGGGCCGGCCGCCCACCCACTGGGCGGGCCGGGCTGGACGTCCACCGCGGAAGGCAAGCGGGTGTGGGGGACCATCGAGAAGGCCGCCAAGCATTGCAAGGCCATGGGGAATGAAGTAGGAAAGTCAGGCTAGGACGGTGGGGGGTTTCAGGGGCAGCTAGGTAGGCCGCAACTTCGCAGGCTTACCTGGCAGGCAGATCAAGGGCGCAGCGCTTCAGGCAGGCAAGCTGCAGTGCAGACACTGAGCGGGGCAGGGTGAGCGAGCAGCGACCAGGGCATTGGCGAGGTGTAGGCGAAGCGAGTGCCCGTGTGCAAAAGGGAACAACTTATATAGGCCGGGGGGTGGGGTGATTGGGCCAGAAGCACCGCGTGGCAGGAAAAGCGGCGAGCGGGCAATTGGATGGACATGGGCGGCGGGGGCAGGACCGGTTTGGGGGCGTGGCCAGCCAGCTGTTGCTATCAGTATGGCAAACCACCTGCCACCCCCCTTGCCTCTTAGCGCCCCCCTAAGTCATCCCACCGCCCCTCAGGGGGCGGTACTGCCCACTTTGGGAACCACTATATTACACCATTATTTCAACCTTCTTGAACCACCCCTTCCTCTTGATTTACTTATCTTTCTATTATCTATTGAGTGTTTTTATCCACTGTCTTTTAGTATGATCACTTGTCTTATATTGTTTCACAATTCTATTTGTATACAGCCTATAGTAGTGTACTCTATTTCTACCTTATACTCTATTTCCCTTCTACCATACATTATTCTCTTATAAAAAAAACCCAATGAATTGAGACCGTTTTTATTTCCTCCTCCATTTCTTTTATTTTTTAGTTGTTCTTAATCTCCTTGTATACCTTGTTTCTCTTTGTACTTTTTCACTTGTTCCTTCTCTTACTATTCTTTCTTTTTCCTGTTTTCTCCTCTCTTCTCGTTCTTCCTCTTTCCCCTCTATTTGATCTTCCTCTTGGCTCCTATTCTCCACTTCTTCCCTACTCTCTTGCTCTACTTCTATTTCTAAATGTTGTTCAAAAAATTATCTCGCTTTATCTAATGTATCTATCTTAAACCTTTTATCTTGCGAGGTAACCAATACTCCTTCTGGAATTAACCATCGGAACATAACATTTTCTTTGTTTAATTGTGAGATTAAAAATTGATAATTCCTTTTTTGGTCTCTCACCCGTCTCGGTATTTGTTTAAGTGTTATAATTTCCCTTCCTTTATATATTAGTTCCTCTTTCATCCTTTGTATATTTCATCTCTTATTGCTTTTTTGGTAAATCGTACGTGTATTTCCCTTGGTAATTTGTGTCTGCGTGCGTAATTCCTGTGTACCCTATAAACTTCATCAATCTCTTTTAATACATCTTGTTGTCTATTTGTAGTGCCACTGCCAATATATCCGCCATAGTTTCCCCTAACTCTTCCTTTTTAATTTCGATCATATTTTGAAATCTTAGGAAAAAAGATGCTTTCTCTATCTCTGAAAACGCTATCGATTGTTCCAACTCTCTATTTATTTTTACATATTTTTGTTCCATAGATTCCATCTTTTTATCTACGTGCTCTATTTTTTCCTCCACTATTTTAATTTTCTGCTCATTTATGATAATATTTTGTTGTATGTTTCTATTTTAATATCCATATTCTTAATATCCCCTTTCATTTCACTCATATCACTTCTAATTTCTGCATGGTTTCTTTTTGCCTCCTCATGATTATTGGCTTCTTGAGTTCTAGTCATTCCTTCCTGAATCATTAGTAAAGTGGCCTGGATACTTTGTATGTTCGGTGTTATGCCTGATTTCTCCATTGCTAACATACTATCTATGGAACGTTGTTGTGCTGGCGAGGATGATGTTGATGCAGGGTTTTGGACCGTCTTCTTACTTAAATTTGTTATTGTTGTGATGCTCATCATTTTTCCTATTTTGAGTATGTTATTCCAAAAAGTCATACGCTATCTTAACTGTAAATTTTATAGCAGTACTAATTTTGTTGGTACCAGTGTTAATTGATATCAATAATATATCTACTCATATACCACTCTCAAAATATACATAGTTTGCTATTCTCCTTATTTTCTAACAATACACTTGTTACATAATAATTAACACCTAAAATAATAAAGTAGTATATATCATCTAATTAAAAATTCAATCCAAAAATCCAAAAATAATCAATCTACATCACTGTAATTTCTTAAGTATTAAATATAGTAAATATTATAAATTACACAATTATTTCAACCTTCTTGAACCACCACTTTCTCTTGATTTACTTATCTTTCTATTAACTATTAAGTGTTTTTATCCACTATCTTTTAGTAGGATCACTTATATTATTTTCATAGCTCTATGCAATCTTCTTTCAGTCTTGCATCATCCTTACTTAACACCACAGTTCTTCTACTTTCCAATTTCTGGACTTTTTGTAGCAATCAGAATCTATCTATCTATTTAAATTTTATACATTTGTTACATAATAATTAACACATAAAGTAGTAAAATAGTATATTTCATCCAATTTAAATTTCAATCCAAAAATAATCAACTATATCACTATAATTTCATAAATATATAAATTCTATATATTTAATTATGTAGTATAGTATAAATATCTAATTTTTCTATCTTTTAGTAGGATCACTTATATTATTTTCATAGCTCTATGCAATCTTCCTTCAGTCTTGCATCATTTTTACTAAACACCACAGTTCTTCTACTTTGCCGGTTTCTGGACTTCTAAAGTTGTAAAATTATGAAATTATAACAATCCTATTATAGTCACCAATTTTAAAAGTTGCCTCTTCTCCAAAAATGTCCAAATTGTCCAAATGTAACGTCTCTGGTAGTCACTTCTCTTAATTTCTGTCTCTTTCTGCAAGGTCAGTCTGTAAATCCACCGCACCGCACCGCAGTTCACTAATCAATCCATTCACTTATTTGATCCAACAATATCTGCCCTTAAATTCCACTGATATTTTAAAGGGATTTATAAATTTCATTAAGGAAATAAATGAAACTTATAGCCACCAATCCACGTAGTCACCAACTGTATCCGACTGGAGTTTCTTTTCTCTTCTTGTTCGCTACTTTGTTTCTTTGCGCTGTCACTTTTCAACCACATTTTCTACTCTTTCCTCCTCCCGATCGCCGCAGCTGTCAGGCAATCACTCTGCCTCAAATCCTCGAATTACAATGTTTCCGCTCCTCCATTCAATCCAATATTTGTACCTCCTTTTTCAGGATCTCTTCTCATATCAACGTTTTTATGTGGATTCTTAATCTTCGCTTCCTTCTCTTCGGCTGTCAGCACTTTGAACCTGCCAAAATGGCTGGTTTCTTCCCGGCCGGAATCAAGGGAGTATTCCTAAACCTTCTGGGAGATTGCCTTTCTCCCAGAGGTCCTTGGAATTTTCCCTTTTTTCTATCTGCCTCTCCGGGGCAGATAGTGCCTTTTTAAGGCTTCCAGGCTGGAGAAATCGGAGCTTAGGAAACGGAGCCTGTTTCTTTGCACCCGCTTGTGCTGACATCACCGCCGGAACTCCGGCAGAAAATTCTAATGGCAGTCCCAGTTACCTGGAGGGCACTGGATTAGATAGTGAAAACATTTTGAGAATCTCAGCTTTCATTTGAATATGCATTTGCCTTAGCAGTGGCAGAGCAGGCTTCAAAGCATATGAGTAATGCTCAGCAAAATCACCAGTCTAAGGCTTCTTGCCTTTTCCTAGGCCCAGTGGAAGGAGACTAAATTATGTAAAATAAGCAAAGAAATTCATAACTAGTTTATACAATTATTTCAGATTACGTATGTAAAGACCAAATATTCATTTAATACTTTACAAAAGAAGAGAGTCAGTTTGGTGTAGTGGTTAGGCCATCAGGCTAGAAAGTGGGACATAGTGAGTTAGTCCCACCTTAGGCACAAAGCCAGCTGGATGACCTTGGGCCAGTCACTTTCTCTCAGGAGGCAATGGCAAACTACTTTTGAAATCTTGCCAAGAATACTTGCAGGGACCTGTCTAGGCAGACTCCAAGAATTGTATATAATTAAATGGAACAAAACAAACAAACAAACAAACAACAAAGAATTAAAAATCAGGTTAGCAATAAATGTAAAAAGAGCCTGAAGTGTATAAATAATAGGCATCGTTCCTGCTTGGGGCATATACATCTGATTGCTCAATGGTGTCTTTTTTTCTCATTTACCATATATGGCAGTTTATTACTATACCCCTTGCATTAACAAGTTATTCTGAAAGAGATGGACATTAGACAACAACAACTGAGGAAGGATATGATATTTGCATTTCAAGCAATAGCAGTAAATATGGAAATTTTGGAGAAGGATGTGGAAGTAATTAAACAGTCTGTGACAACTTTGGGGGAAAATATAGACAAAACTCAAAACAATATTGAAAATTTTGAAACAGAGGTGTTAATGACCCAATTCAGAAGCATGGAATTTGCCTTAAGAATAAGAGGTTTAAAAGATAAAAACATGAAGATCTGAAAGGGAGGATGTTGGAAGTTCTGATGCAGGTGTCAGGAATGACTAAAGAATTATTGGTCATGCAAATTGGTAAGATATACTGTGTTAATTCTTGGATTGCCAAACAAAAACATCTGCCAAGGGACATTGTAATATATTTTACTACAAGGGTGTCCTTCAAGAATAAGCTCCAAGTAAATGGACAGGAAGTAATGACACTGAAAGAAATTCCTCCTAAAATGCTCAGAGCCAGAAAGGGTTATACCTTTTTCGTGGAAGAACTTAAAAAACAGAACCTACAGTACAAATGGGATGTCCCAACGGGGATAGTGGTGAGATATTTTGAAAAGAGATACTGGCTCAACATGATAATGAAAGCTACTGATTTTTATGTTAAAGTTTTAAAGGCCGATATATCCAAAATTCCAGAAGGAAGAAGCATGAAAGCAACAGAAGAGGAGAAAGGAGAGTCACTGATTGTTGCTCAAACGGAAAGAGTGCTGATGACTCAAGGTGATTTACAGAGCCAGACAGATGTTTATAATGTGGAAAAGGAGACAGAGGATCAGAGTCAGACAAGAGTAGAGCTGAAAAATCAAAAATTGCCAAGCTAAAAAAGGCTGCAAGAACCAGATTCAAAATTTGACCGAGAGGAAGGAACGACTAGAGTTTGGTGCTAGTGTGGGACGTTATAGGACAGATGGAGAGATGAACGTAAATTGACATTTTGCAGTAAGATTATTGAGGAAATGATTTTGATGGTTGTGTTTTTCTCTTTTGTTTTGTTTTGTTTTTGTCTTTCCTTCTTCTTTTTATTACTATATTTCAAAATAATCAAAGATTTAGAATTTTTGTGAAATTAGTAACCTGATATATTGTAATGTTAGGTTATTAATAATGTGTTTGACTTTAAGATTAAGTTTAAAATTTTCTGAGTTAAAAGGGGTTAAAGGAATCTAGAAATATTGGAAGTAACATTTCGCTAGAATATTTTAAATCTTTATGTATATTGATAAGGTATAATGAAGAAGGTAGTTTTACTTAATATTTACTTAATTTTTACTAAATTTTTACTTAATATCGAGGAAATGATGTTGATGGTTATAATCAGTGCTGTGGAGTCGGAGTCGGAGTAAATTTTGGGTACCTGGAGTCGGAGTCGGCAAACAATGCACCGACTCCGACTCCTACAAAATTTTGATTGGAATTTAAAAAAGCAAGTTTAAATGTCCCAATTCACAAAAAGTTATAATTAATGACTTCTCTATTGTAAGAATAAAGACCAATGCATGCAGTGCCTCACATAACCGCAAAACGAACACGTTAAGTGACCGTGAAGAAGCATGCTTTTCATGTGCTTCACTATATGGCACGCAACGCACAATTAGGAGCGGCAATACTTATACTTTGCATAGTGTTGTGTTCTGCTGTTACAGGGAACCCATGGGTAACCTAGCCTCTCACTGATAAGGGATTAAGTAAATATGTTTTTTGCAGGACTAGAGACACTTGTATAAGTGAAGGGAATGGAGGATCAATAGTTCAAGACTGAAGCTGTAAACCATTGGAAAAACTGCTGTCATTCAGCAAAAGGCTATAAAAACTTGTAAACTTCAATTGTTAGCTTAAACTTTAAACACGACTATGGGATTCTACTAGGGAAATCATGTTTTATAATAAAGGCCCCTTTCTGGATCCTCCCACTGCCCTATCTTCAGCAGAAGATCAGCACACAGAAAGGAGAAGGCAGCAGCTTCTGCCCAACTACCTCTCTCTGCTAGAAGAGCTTAGAAGAACTTGGTGGAACAGCTTCTTGGATTCAACTGTAAGTGTTTAGATTTATTTTAAAACCTGCATGCCTGTGTAATGAAGAATTGTGTGTCTTGGAGAGTTCTGTGTCCTGATCAGCTGATGAAAGTGCTGAATCAGCAGAGCTGCCAGCAGAGACACTGTGATTGGTTGATGGGAGGGTGTGTGCAGTCTCACTCTGCTCCCTGCACAGATCAATTCTTCATTACACCTGCTTGTCTGTATGAGGGAAGACTTGTTTCTTGAAGAAACTGCATAGCTGTCCCTGCTGGTATGTATGAGGGAAGACATGTGTACATGTTTCTGGAAGAAACTGTCTATCCTAGGTTTGTAAGTGTGGTGCAGGAATGTATGAATGTTTATGTATAGTGCAGATTGTTTTTATGCTCTGAGTACTAAAATATAGGCTCTGTGTTGTGTGTGTGTTCAGTACATGTCTGTGCATGTTTTTCTGTATAGGACAAATCATGTCTAGGTTTAGTGCTGGGATATATAGCTTATTTGTTTGTATAAAGCCATGTATGTACAACTTACAAGACTGTGTATGTTGATATTAAAAATCTAATTATATGCCAGTTAGTATAACATATTTTATATTTTAGGGAAAGAGGCATCCTAAACAATGGCAAAAAGACTGCTAACAACAAACACGACAAAGTCTACAGTTTATGAGCACTTTGCATTATCAAGTGATGGAAAACATTACGTGTGCCAATGTATTAGAAAAGATGATGATGGTGAAAAACAATGTGATGCAAAAATTAGCAGTTTCAGTGGGCCTGATAAAAATGCACCTTCAAGAGCATCAAATTTGAAAAGACACTTACAGCGTTTTCATCCCAAAGTGTTAGAAGCCGTGAATGAGAAAGATAGCAATGAAAACATTGCATCTACTTCTGTGACAAAAAACGTTCAGAAATCTACTGGAGAACAATCACAAATAAGAAAATTCTTTATATCTGACAAAGTTACCATAAGGATGACACCAGAAAAATTCAAACACCACATTATTGAAATGGTGGTAAAGAATAGTGTACCACTATCCTTCTTTTCACAGACAGCCTTTTTGGGCCTAAATGGAGAAATGGCAAATAAACTTGGTGTTTCTCTGGAAAGAGAAAGTATAAGGAAACTTATAATTGAGGAGGCCAAATGTAAAAAAGAAGAACTACAGAAAGTTCTGAAAGGACGTTTTGTCTTCCTTAAAATGGATGCATGCACACGTCACAGAGTCAATTATTTTGCTATTAATGTTAGATTTGTGGATGAAAATAACAAAACAATTACACGGACCCTCGGATTAAAGGACACTCAGGCACATCACACCAGTGATTACCTTCAGAAGTTAGTGGAGGGTGTTCTAAAAGATTTTGAAATTAAAAAGGAACAGATTTTATGTGTTGTGACAGATAACATGTTGAGCACAATTGAGAAGATGAACGCAGATGAAGGTAACAAACAGATATTAGAGTTAGAGGAAGAAAGCTCTGCAAGTATTGGAGAAAGTTTAGAAACTGAAGAGAATGCTGACATTTTTTTAGACAACTTTGTTGAAGAAGCATTGAAGCTTGCTACTATTCATCATATGCGATGTGCTGTTCATACACTGCAACTTGCCATAAGAGATGGATTAAAAGATCGCCATGCAGCTACACTAATTGGCAAATTACGGCAAGTAACTGTTGCAGCCAGGGCCCCGAAAACAGATGCAATTTTGAAAAGACGTGCAGGAAAAGGAGCCATTTTGGATCAAACAACTCGCTGGGGAAGCACTTATTTAATGGTGAAGCGTTTGCTTGAACTTAAAAACATCATAGAAGAAATGGACAATGAAAATATTGCATTAACTGAAAGCCAGTGGACACAAACAAAAGAGCTGGAGAACCTTCTTTCTCACCCCTTCACTGTCACCAAGAGGTTGCAATGTGACGATCTAACCCCGGGTAAATTCCTCTTGGAATGGAAGAGCCTGTTATATTGCCTGAACAAAAATGGAGGGTTAATAGCTGAGGGCATTGCATCTTCAATGATGAAAAGAGAGAGTCTTTTGCTGGAAAATGAAATCTTGTTAGCGGCTATTTATGTCGACCCAATGAGCCGAGTTTTGTTGAACAGTGAACAGACTGCTACTGGGGAAAAGGCCCTCTATGATGTAGCAGTTCACATGAAGGGATTACAACCTGAAATACCTCCACAGGAGGATGAAGTTCTTTTAAGCAATAGTGGTAACTCAGGATCATCTTCTTCAAACGAAGAATTAGACTTTGATTCCTTATTAGACAAAATGGAAGTTGCTAAAGGAAAGTGACGTCGCATAAGCGTTACAGAACCAGTAAATGTCCAAATAAAAAAGTTCCAACAGGAGTTTTATAAAGCACTAAAAGAAGTTGAAAAGTATGATCGCTCATCAAAACTTACTGTTGAAGAAGCCATCCTTGTTTATCCAGAGATCGTTAGTGATGTGGCCAGAATAGTTACTGCAATGCCACCCACCCAAGTCAGTGTCGAAAGATTATTTTCAGCCCTAAAAATAATAAAGTCTGACTTAAGAGCCTCTATGAAAGAGGATCTGGCAGAGGCAATTCTCTTCCTTAGTACTCTACATTGAATTGATTTGCATTTGCTAAGCCTATAACTACATTTCAAGATTAATATACACCATTTCTAGGTTTTACAAATTTTGTTTTTGGTTCATATAGATAAGCTTTTTGTTTTTGTTCTAAAACAACCAAATAATGTGGTTTGTATTTTTGAACTGATAAAGTTCCTGTTCCTGATGTTTATGCCTGCTGCTACTATCCAGCCACTTGATTAATAATATTAATTAAAAAAAAATTTTTTTTTACAAAACTTTGTTGTTTTCATTGTGTTTGTCTTTTGCTTAAACTGTTCAATACAGTAGACTGTCGGCTTCCCAGCCAGTAGTTCTGTGGTAATGACATGTATGTTGCCTTTCTTTCCTTCAAGGAATGTATAAAATACATTCACATATTAATACAGAGGAGTCGGAGTCGGGGAGTCGGAGTCGGAGTCGGAAGTACAAAAAACTGAGGAGTCGGAGTCGGAACATTTATCTACCGACTCCACAGCCCTGGTTATAATTGAATGAAATGGTGAAAGAAAGATTTCTTCCTTTTTTCCCCTTCTTTTCTTCTTTTTTTTCCTCTTTTCTTTTCTCTTTTTATTATTATATTAGATTATACAAAGATTATATAAAGGAAAGATATTTAGTGGAATAAATTAGCAGCCTGAAATATTGAAATGATGTTTGATTAACAATATGCTTGATTCTTAGATTATGCTTAAAAAGTTTTGTACAACACGGAGTTAAAGATTTAAAGAAATGTGGAAATTAGAATTTTTTTTAGTATAATTTAAATTTATTGTAATGAATAATATGCCCTGTGCTTTTTCTGGGAAGTCGGGGAGGGAGGGAGAGGGGGGGAGGGGGGGAGGGGGGGAGAAAAAGAAAAAAATGTTTGTACTTTGTACTAATAAAACTTTTTGAATAAAAAAAACCAAGTTATTCTGAATGACCACTGAACATAGAATAGAGAACAGGACTCTGGTGCTCTTCTCAGTGTGAATTTTTGTTTATAGCTCTTGAAAATCTATTTCACAAATCCATACATAGAAAAGATAAAGTTTTCTCTAAGTCAAGTTCAGCTTCTAGTGGACAAACCCCTAGCCTAGAGTCATCTTGGCAACCATACAGAAATAATTTGTCACTACATTCTAGACTTCTCAGTCTAGCCTACAGTTACAGATCTCCTGGTATTTTCCTATAGATATGTAAATCAGGTCTAACCTCAACTTTTTAGCTCAGGCAAGGTTGTTATTCCCCAAATATACCAAAACAAGACTCATATGACAATACACTCCTCTCTAGCACTCTCCATTAAAACCTACTGGGACATCAAAAAATCAAACCTGGTCTTTAACAAGAAAGCAAAAGCTAAGTAATGTTATTGATACTTAAATTTATGAAGAAATGACCTTGATGTTAGTTGAATGGAAAAACATCTTGCTGGTACAGATCCAGGCAGTTAAGCAATTCCAGTTGCTTGAAATTCCTGTCTCTGATTTAAATACTATCCTTAGTTCAAAGTCCTGCATGGTCTCGCTCTCTTAATCACTGTCATATATACCTCTCCCCGCCCCCACATGAGACCAACTCAACTGCAGAAGGAAGCTGGCATTGGTCAGCTTGAGGTACCAGATAGGAATCAGAAACCTGTCTTATCCTGTACTGGGGCTTATCTAACACCTCCCCCCCCCCAACACATCTCTGTTCCAACCTTGGTTTTGTTGCCTTAGCTTCACTCTCCTCTCCAATGACCCAGATTAGTTTCCTTCAGGAGGACTCAAACACTTATTGAAAGATATTCCCTTTAACAGAACTGACCTCCTTCTGGCTGCTCCCATTCTGCAGATGCCTTTGATATGCTTACTGTTATCTTTCTTTTCTTAACTTTAAGTTCCAAATATTATAAATTACAACACTCTTCAATATTGTACACAACATCTGGGATATATTTACAGCAAGTACAATAGATAACCAAAATACTAAGGAGAGGGAGGCTGTCTTAGTCTCACACAGAATAGGTAACAATCTTTGTCCAAAAAAATGTAATTTATTAACACATTAGGAAGAAAGTTGGAGCAGGCTCTGCTGTCCGCAGGCTCATAAATATGTGGCAGAGAGAGAGAGAGAGAGAGAGAGAGAGAGAGAGAGAGAGAGAGAGAGAGAGAGAGAGAGAGAGAGAGAGCGCGCAATAATGAAAAAATATGACTACCGGGATGGTGGTGTGAGGTAGATAAATACAATGTTCTTGATACTTGAAATTTTATAGCTACTTTTCTGATTCAGTCCTGCTAGCTGCTTGTCCTACATAGCTCAATTTTTGCTCCAAAAATCATTGCTCCCTACTTTCTGCTTCCTTAATTTTAATTTCTAATAACAGAAGCTGTTTCAACCCATCCATCATGCCTTTCTGTTCTGTTCGTATTTAAAACGTCCAGGGTTTTCTAACTCAGAAACGAAAGATACACTCTACACATGCTCAGAGATACTGTTATCCCTTATACCAAGTGCACGATGTAGCGCTGAGAATGTTAATGAAATGCACTATCTTCCTCTCTCCCTCCTACTATTTTTCTTCCCACTCAGACTCACCCATTGATTGCGATCGCAGCTCCGACCAGCCAGACCACCCTTTGCACTCCATGTCTCCCTCTGCCCATCCCCGACCCCAGCGGCGCCTGGAAAATGACGCAATTAAGCTGCGTCAGCACCGCTGGAGTCACTCGTTTTTCTGCGGCGCCCGCAGCCTGCGAACCAGTTGCTGTGCGACTCACTCAAGGGTGGTCTTTCCAACCCTGCAGCGAAACGAAGACGCGGACACCGAGGACCGGGAGGGCTGCTAAGCTTTAGTCTCTGGAGCGGCTCCGCCTTTTTACCCTGCTGCACATCTCGACTTTTGATAGAAGGCGTGCTTCTGATGAACTCATGCCTCCTCAGAAACAGAAAGACAGCCCCCAGTTACAAAGGCAGTTTTGAGTCGTTTGCAAGGAAGGAGGGGAATGGTGAAAACTTGAGCAACAATAACAAACCTGAAGCCTTTCGATCTCTTAGCGCTTCTGTCCTACGAAGGGCAAGCTGCTTAAGGGATCTTTCTGCCGATCAGCACGTTGAGCTATACTGTAGCCTTTCCCCCTAATAGCATAATCGGGAATATATTTCGAGCAGAATAACTTTTCCATGATTCCTTTCCAGCCAACCAAGTTCTCTGGCCTACTGCACTCCCTCCTTCCTTTGAAGATTTGACTCCAGTGGTATCGTGGGAAAATATGGAAAATTGTGTATGTTCAATTTTCTGTTATTTGACTACATTGATCCATAAACTAGTGACAAAGACAGGATTGCTAAACTTCATTGGGTTTGGCTCAGTAGTGGGTTCCTACCGGTGCGCTCTTGGCTGTTCTTCGCCGCCGAGCCGAAGACGCTGGCGGCGTTTGCGGCGTGGGACTTCCCCCGCCCGCTTTCCCGGGACGCCGGGATGCCGCCATTTGCGTTCTTCTGTCCTCTGCGCAAACTGCTTGCGCAGAGGGCAGAAGAACGCAAATGGCGGCATCCCGGCGTCCCGGGAAAGCGGGTGGGGGAAGCCCCGCGCCGCAAACGCCGCCAGCGTCTTCGGCTCGGCGGCAAAGAACAGCCAAGAGTGCACCGGTAGGA
Organism: Diadophis punctatus similis; assembly: GCA_023053685.1. NCBI lineage: Eukaryota > Metazoa > Chordata > Lepidosauria > Squamata > Dipsadidae > Diadophis > Diadophis punctatus. The sequence goes on from JALIGW010000002.1 coordinate 106,089,483, forward strand.
ACCCACTACTGGTTTGGCTGCTTTATGAGAGTGCCAGGCAAATTTAGCTAATGCTGTTTTGTAGGGCTTCCTGAAAGTACAGGTGAAACAAGAAAAATTAGAAAATTATCGTGCAAAAGTTCATTTATTTCAGTAATGCAACTTAAAAGGTGAAACTAATATATGAGAGAGACTCATTACAGGCCAATCTCGCTATTAAATGCCGACTATAAAATATTTGCTACAATTATGGCTGAACGTCTAAAACCAATATTAACCGAAATGATACACCCGGACCAAAATGGCTTCCTACCGGGCAGGTATATAAAAAATAACACGAGAACAGTACTAGATATCCTGGAATATTACGAAACTCACCCAGGGAAATCCGCTGCACTTATATTCATTGATGCACAGAAGGCTTTTGACAATTTGAATTGGGAATTTCTTCTAAATCAGTTAACTCAAATGAAATTTGGAAAAACATATATTAAAGCAATTAGAACAATATACTTAAACCAAACAGCAAGAATTATAATAAACAGAGAAACAATAGAAAGCTTTCAAATTGCAAAAGGAGTTCGTCAAGGATGTCCATTATCCCCCCTGCTTTTTATTTTATTTTATTTTATTTTTTTATTTTTATTGAAAAAGTTTTATTAGTACAAAGTACAAAAAATTTTAAGTTTCCCCCCCTTCCCCCCAACCCCCTCCCTCCCCTTCCCCGACTTCCCAGAAAGAACACAGGATATAATCTTCAAATAACCATAAACTAAAATATGCTAACAAAACATAAATTCTATTATATATGTATACACTTTTTTTTCTTTCCTCTTCCTTCCCTAAGAGAAACAAAAAAAAGAAAAAAGAAAACTCCACTTTATCTAAAATCTGTTAAACCATTCTAAAATTCTAACCATATATCATTATTAAACTATATATATCTTCTTAATCTGATACTTTTTTTGAATATAATCAGTCCATCTACTCCATTCCAATATATATCTTTCATTTGAATGATCTTTTAAGTATGATGAAATTCTTGCCATTTCTGCCAGGTATGTAACTTTTGTTGTCCATTCCTCAATAGTAGGTATATCTTCTTCCAGTATTGTGCTACCAACAATCTGGCAGCCGTTATCAAGTTCAAAATCAATTTAGTCTCTATTACAGTACAGTCCGTAATTATTCCCAGCAAGAAGAACTGTGGTGTAAACTTAAGGGGTTTAGTCACAGTACCCTTGTCGTGGTCAGATCATTTCCTTCTGAGGTTGGATTTCATGGCACCACGCCTCCACCGCAAGGAGGCGGGACCGATTAAGTGGTTCCGCCCCAGACACCTAATGGAACCCGACGGATTCCAGAGGGAACTTGGGGAGATACCTGAATCCCTGGTACACAGTTCGTCCAAATCCCTGGTTGCCGCCTGGAATCAGGCGGCAGCGGGGGCTCTGGATCGGATTGCGCCTTTGCGGCCTCTCCGTGGAAGTGGATCCAGGAGGGCTCCTTGGTTTACCGAGGAACTCCGGGAGATGAAGCGCCACAAGAGACGCCTAGAGCGACGATGGAGATCTAGTAAAGCTGAGTCTGACCGGACACTTTTAAGAACTTTCATTAAGTCTTACTTAGTGGCGATAAGGGCGGCAAAATGTTCGCATTTTTCCGCTCTTATTGCGTCCGCTGACTCCCACCCAGCCGCCCTGTTTAGGGTGACCCGCACCCTTCTGGCTAAGGAGGAAGGCGGAGACCCCTTGCAGGGTAGAGCTGAGGAATTTTCTCGGTTTCTGGCGGATAAAGTCATTCAGATTCGGACAGACCTGGACTCCGATTGGGCAGTACAGGCCGAGATGACTGGGGCAGGTCTTAGTCCGGTTATATGGGATAGGTTTGAACCGGTGACTCCTGAGGATGTGGACAAGGCCATAGGAGCTATGAGCTCCGCCACTTGTTTATTGGACCCGTGTCCTTCCTGGTTGGTCTCGGCCACCAGGGAGGTTTCACGCGGCTGGCTCCAGGCGTTGGTCAACGTTTCTTTGAGAGAGGGGTCCGTCCCGCAGCCCTTAAAAGCTGCGGTGGTGAGACCCCTCCTCAAGAAGCCTTCCCTGGACCCGGTGGATTTAAAGAACTTCCGTCCAGTCTCCAACCTTCCCTTCGCGGGGAAGGTTGTTGAGAAAGTGGTGGCACTCCAGCTCCTACGACTGTTGGATGACACTGATTTTCTGGATCCCTTTCAATCTGGTTTCAGGCGCGGTTACAGTACGGAAACGGCTTTGGTCACCCTGATGGATGATCTCTGGCGAGCCCGGGATAGGGGTCACTCCTCTATCCTGGTGCTACTTGACCTCTCAGCGGCCTTCGATACCATTGACCATGGCATCCTTCTGCGTCATCTCGGAGAGGTGGGGGTGGGAGGCACTGTTTTACAGTGGTTCTCCTCCTTCCTCTCTGACAGGACGCAGTCGGTGTTGACAGGGGGGCAGAGGTCGAGCCCCAGGCCCCTACTATGTGGGGTGCCGCAGGGCTCGGTCCTCTCGCCCATCCTGTTTAATATCTACATGAAGCCGCTGGGTGAGATCATCCGACGACACGGGGTGAGGTATCAGCAATACGCTGATGATACCCAGTTGTACATCTCCACCCCGTCTCAATTCGGGGAAGCCGTAGACGTAATGGGCCGCTGCCTGGCCGATGTTAGGGTCTGGATGGGGAAGAACCGGCTAAAGCTTAACCCTGACAAGACTGAGTGGCTGTGGATATTGCCTCCTAAGGACTCGACCAATTGTCCCTCCTTGGTTCTTGGGGGGGAGAAATTAGCCCCCTCAGAACGGGTTCGCAATTTGGGTGTCCTCCTAGATCAGTGGTTCCCAAACTTTTTCAGTCCACCGGCCCCTTGGTGCTACAAACTCATCCTCACCGCCCCCGCCCCACCCCCTCAGGTGGGCGTGGCTTAGTGGTCAGGTGACCGGGTGGGCATGGCCAACTTGTAAAATGTGGTGAAACTCACTTAACAACGCTCTTGCTTAGCAACCAAAATGTTAGGCTCAATTGTGATGATAATTCTTTCTTTCTTTCTTTCTTTCTTTTTCTTTCTTTCTTTCTTTCTTTCTCTTTCTTTCTTTCTTTCTTTCCTCCCCCTTCTTTCTTTCTTTTTCTTTCTTTCTGTCTTCCTTTCTTCCTACCATCTTTCTTTCTTCCTTCCTTCCATCTCTTTCTTTCTTTCTTCTTTCCTTTCTTCTTTCTTTCTCCCTCTTTCTTTCTTTCTTTCTTTTCTTCCTTCCTTCTTTCCTTATTCTCTCTCTATATATATATATAGATAGATAGATAGATAGATAGATAGATAGATAGAGAGAGAGAGAGAGAGACAGAGACAGAGACAGAGACAGAGACAGAGACAGAGACAGAGACACAGAGAGAGAGAGATACCTGGGAGGTTTTGAAACCGGTTCCCCCAAACTTGGCTCAACTGGATGACCAAACAGAGCCTGGAAAGGAAAGAAAACTGCAGAAGTGGTCAACGGAGGGGGTGGGTGGGACAGATGCACATGGGGGAGGCTATTCTCCCCCTCTCCCCCACACTGGCACATTCAAGGGGCTTCCTGGAAATACACCCCCTCCCCCATGAGAAGCGCTGGCACCCTCTGAATTGCCTTCCTTGGCACAGAGCAGTTCGGAGGACCGAGGCCGGGTGGAGGGGGGACTCCTGTACCCAGCAGGCACAGCTGGAAAGCCCCCTCCTCACCTGGTGGTGTGTCGTGCCTGCCTAAATTGCTATCCATCCAGGGGCAGGGGAAGATGGCATTGCAGGGACGAGCAAGAGCAGTGTGTTAGGTGGGCAGAGGAGGCGAGGCCGAAGGCCACATCGTGAGACGGGCATGCGGAGAGGTTGCAGGGGGGGGCACAGGAGGCTGGGCACCTGGGATCTTCAGTGGGATGGGGAAGGGGGTGGTACTGGGTGTTTGGGGTGGGGTGCGGAGTTATGATTTTTAGAAGATGAGACACACATGCACGCACAATGGCCAAGGGGAGGATTTAACTTGGGGTTGTTTGGGAGAGAAAAATAGAGGGAGGGAGGGAAGGAAGGAAAAGAAAGGAAAGGAAAGAGAAAGAAAAGAGAAAAGGAAGGAAGGAGAGGGAAGGAAATGGAAGGAGGAAGAAAGGAAGGAAGGGAGGGAGGGAGGGAGGAAAGAAAGTAGGAAGGAAAGAGAGGGAGGGAAATTAAAGGTGAAAAGGAGAGGGAGGGAGGAAAAGGAAGGGAAGGAGGAAGGGAAGGGAAGGGAAGTAGGAAGGAAAAAGGGGGAAGGAAAGGGAAGGAAGGAAAGTAGGAAGGAAAAGGAGGGGGAAGGAAAGGGAAGGAGGGAAGGAAGGGAAAGAGACGGAAGGAAGGAAAGGGAAGGAACGGAGGAAGGAAAAACAGGGAAGGAAGAGAAGGGAAGGGAAGTAGGAAGGAAAAAGGGAAGGGGAGGAAGAAAGCAAGGAAGGAAAGAAAGAAGGAAGGAAGGAAAGGAAAGGAAAGGAAAGGGAGGCAGGCGAAGGCGGCAGAAACGCTGGCGGGCAACTGTTCCCGATCTCCCCCCCCCATCGCTGTCCTCTTTCCAGACCGACTTTCCAGCCACGCCGCCTCTTGGCTGAAGGAGCGGAAAAGAGGCAGCTGCGATTTCCCCACAAGGTCTCCCTCCTCCTCCTCTCGCCCCCCCAACCTGCCTCCCAACCCAGCCCCTGCCCCCCCCCACCCAGCCCCTGCCCGCCCCCCCCAATCCCGTGTCTTACTGGTTTAACAGCTCCATGTTTCTGTCATCTGGTCTCTAGGGAAAAAAGCTTGCAAAATACAGAAACTCTTCTCGCTGCGAGTTGTTAATTGCTCACCCTCGCGAGAAGAGTTTCTGTACTTTGCAAGCTTTCCAGGGGTCTCCAACCTTGGCAACTTTAAGACTTATGGACTTCAACTCCCAGAATTCCTCAGCCAGCTTTGCTGGGAGTTGAAGTCCACAAGTCTTAAAGTTGCCAAGGTTGGAGACCAGTGCAAAGAGACCAGACGACAGACACACGGAACTGTTAAAAGTCCAGTAAGATGCCCGTCTTGCAGCCCGCCCAGTCCCCGCCGGGAAAAGAGTGGCGGGAAAAGCGGCGAGCGGGCGATTGGGTGGACATGGGTGGCGGCGCGGGGACAGGACAGGCGAACCACCTACCACCCCCCTGGCCCCTCTCACTGCCCCCCTGTTCCATCCTTGCCTCTCACCGCCCCCCTAAGGGTTCCCACCGCCCCCTGGGGGGTGGTACCGCCCACTTTGGGAACCACTGTCCTAGATCCACAGCTAAAATTGGAACAACATCTTTCAGCTGTGGCTAGGGGGACCTTTGCACAAGTACGTCTTGTGCACCAATTGCGACCCTACTTGGAGAAGGAGGCACTTCTTACAGTCACTCATGCCCTTATCACCTCACGGCTGGATTACTGCAATGCGCTCTACATGGGGCTACCCTTGAAGAGTGTCCGGCGACTGCAATTGGTGCAAAATGCAGCTGCGCGAGCTGTGGTGTGTGTACCTAGATGCACCCACGTAACACCTATTCTCCGCCAGCTGCATTGGTTGCCCATTAGTCTCCGGATCCAATTTAAGGTGTTGGTCGTTACCTTTAAAGCCCTACATGGCTCAGGGTCAGGTTATCTTCGGGACCGCATCCTGCCGCATACCTCCCTACGACCGGTTAGAGCCCACAGAGTCGGCCTCCTCCAGGTCCCGTCGACCAAACAATGTCGGCTAGCGGGACCAAGGGGGAGGGCCTTCTCTGTGGGAGCTCCCTCCCTGTGGAACCAACTTCCTCCAGAGATCAGGACCATCCCCACCCTACTGGCCTCCCGGAAAGCGATAAAAACCTGGCTTTTCCGGCAGGCAGGGTGAATGAGATACTCTTTTAACTTTTGTATTTTCTGTAGTTTTAACTATTGCATTTTGTATTGTCTTATATTTTAATGATAGCTTTTATTTTGTAATGGATCTAACATGTTGTGAGCCGCCCTGAGTCCCTAGGGATTGGGCGGCATAGAAATCCATCAAAATAAAGAAATAAATAAATAAATTTTTTTCTTCAGAATATTCTGAATAATCCACCATATTTTAATCCAAAAAGCCTTAATTTTCTTACAAGACCACCAAATATGAAAATAAGTTGCATCTTCACATTCACATCTCCAACATTTAGGTTGTAAATTTGGATACATACAAGCTAGTTTTTTTGGATCAAAATGCCATCTATAAAACATTTTATAAAAAATTTCTCTTAAATTTTGAGCTTGTGTAAATTTTACATTTCTAACCCATATATTCTCCCATGTTTCCATCATTATAGGTTCACCAATATTTTGCGCCCATTTAATCATACAATCCTTAACTAGCTCTGTTTCGGAATCTAATTCCACTAATACATTATATAATCTCTTTATATGCATTGGTCCTTTATTCTTTATTTGATTTATCAAGTTATCATCTTGCTGCGAAATACCTGCTTTTGAGTCCTCTTTCCATCTGGCCTGCAGTTGCCCATATTGGAACCAAGACTTAATTACTCCTTCTTCTTTTAATTGCTCCATTGATTTTAATTGTAACCTCATTCCTTCTGCATAAAGAAACTCTTTATATGTAATCTTGTCTAACTTTTGCTCTATATTTATATTCTCTATCGCATGCCTGGGCACTGTCCATATAGGTAACTTATCATTTAATTTACATTGATGTTTCTTCCAGACACGTAATAGAGCATTTCTTAATATATGACTCTTAAAGGCTTTATCTACTTTTTTATTATACACTAGATAAGCGTGCCATCCATAAAACAAGCCATACCCTTCTATATTTAATATCCTCTCTTCCGTCAAGTTAATCCAATCCACAATTACTGAGAGGGTAGCTGCTTCATAATACAATCTTAAATTAGGCATTTTTAATCCTCCCCTCTCACGTGAATCTTGCATTATTTTCTGATTTACTCTCGGTTTTTTCCCTGCCCAAATAAATTTATTAATACCCTTTTGCCACTCTTTCAAATTATCATCCTTTTTAAGTATAGGAATTGTTTGAAAAAGAAATAAAAACCTTGGTAGAACATTCATTTTTACTACAGCTATCCTGCCAAGCAAGGACAACTGTAGTTTTTTCCAATTTTCCAAATCTTTCTGTATTTTTTGCCATAATAGTTCATAATTGTGTTGATATAGTTTCGTATTTATTGACATAATATTAACCCCCAAATATTTAACCTTTTTAACTATTTCAAATCCCGTAACCCTTTCTATTTTTTCCTCTTGACTTCTGGTCATATTTTTAGCTATTATTTTAGTTTTATCTACATTTATTTTAAGACCAGATACTTGCCCATAGGAATCAATAATTTCCATCAAACCTGTAATTGATTGATGTGGCTGAGTTACAGTAACTACTAAATCGTCCGCAAATGCTCGTAATTTGTATTCTTCCTCTCTGATTTTGATACCTTTAACTATCTCGGATTCCCTTATTTTACTAAGTAAGATCTCCATAGACAAAATAAACAAAAGTGGTGATAAAGGACATCCTTGTCTCGTTCCTTTCTCTATATTAAAATTATCTGTTAGCCCACCATTAACTATTATTTGAGCTGTTTGTTTTTGATATATTGCCTTAATAGATTGTGTAAAGTGTTCTCCAAGCTGCATCTTTTCTATTAATTTTAATAAAAATTTTAAATTCAATCTATCAAAAGCTTTCTCAGCATCCAAGAATACCAGTGCAGCAGATACCTAGTTATTCCTTCCCAAATACTCTAATAAATTAATTATTTGTTGTACATTACTCTTCATTTGTCTACCTTCTATAAAACCAGTTTGATCTTGGTGGATCAATTGTTGCATAAGTGTCATTAATCTGTTAGCTAATATTTTGGCAAAAAATTTGTAATCTATATTTAACAATGAAATTGGCCTATAGTTTTTAGGGTCTGTATGGTCTTGATTCTCTTTCGGGATCAAAGAGATAAAAGCAGTTTTCCAAGTTGGGGGTACTTCTCCACCTTGTTGTATATTATTAAATAATGCCTTCAGAGGCTCCACCATTTCATCCTGTAAATTTTTATAATAAACAGCTGTTAAACCATCTGTACCTGGAACCTTGCCCATTTTTAGCTGTTTAATAGCCGCCAAAATTTCCTCTGAGGTTATCAGTTGGTTTAAAATTTCAGTCTGCTAAATTGGAAGCTATATGTATATGCCCATTTTGTAAATATCTATCTATATCTTCCTCTTTAATCTTATCCCCCTTATACAACCCTGAATAAAACTCTAAAAAAGACTTTTTAATCATTTTGCATTCAAAAACTTCTTTCCCTTTATACTTAATTTTTTCTACTATTCTTGATTTCTGTTTTTTCCTTAACATGTAAGCCAACCATCTGCCCGGTTTATTTGCATTGCAAAAAGTATTATGTTTGGCATATTGTAAGTTAGTTGCTACTTGGTCTGCCATTAACATATTAAATTGGGCTTTTAATAAATTAATTGTTTCTTTAATTTTCTTATCTGTTGGTTTAGAAATTAGAGCCCTCTCTTGTTTCTTAATTTCTTCCTCCAATCCTTTTCTTTTAAATTCCTTCTTCCTTCTATATTTATTATTCAAATATATTAAAACACCTCTCATATAAGCCTTACTTGCATCCCATACCATCTGAATTGATGTACCTTTCTGCATATTCATAACAAAAAATTCATTCATAAATTTTTTACATTCTTTTACATTATCCTCATATCTAAACAAGTTATCATTTAATCTCCAGGATTTTCTGGATCCATAACCAAATTCCATTTCCAGCCAGACGGGGCTATGGTCGGACAATACCCTCGTGCAAATTTTTGTTCTCTTCACCCTAGAAAAAAGATTGTTAGTAATTAAAATAAAATAAATCCTGGAAAATGATTGGTGTCTGTCTGAGTAAAAAGTAAAATCCTTTTCTGCAGGGTTTCTTTCATGCCATATATCTCTCAAATCCCAATCTTCCATCATCTCAAAAAAAGATTTAGGCAGTTTTGCTCTTGAATAAGTGTTTTGCTTGAGACCCTTCTTGTCTTTCTTGACATCCAAAATGCCATTCCAGTCCCCTAAAAGAATACAAGTTTTGTAATCCCAATGTATGAGCTTTAAATGCAAAAGGTCATAAAATCTTTCTTGTTGTTGATTCGGGGCATATAAACCAATCACAAGTATTTTCTGTCCCTTTATTAAAAGTTCAATTGCTAGAAATCTTCCTTGGTCATCTGCTTCTGTTAACTTTGCAGTCGAATCTTTTTTCATGTATATAACAATGCCATTTTTCTTTTCTGGAGCCGTAGCAACAAAATGTGTACCTAATCTTGTATTCATCAGATATTTTTGGTCTTGAGTCCTTATGTGAGTCTCCTGTAAACATATCAAGTCATTGTTAAATTGTTTTAAGTAATGAAATATTTTACTCCTTTTCTGTGGAGAATTCAAACCATTGACATTCCAGGTAAGAAATTTAGTTCCCATCTCTGGGCTTCTGAAGCGTCTGGAGCACACCTTGAAGATCTACCTTAGATTTCTCTTTTGGTCTCGCTCCTCCCACCGCTTCCGATTTGGGAGTATCTTGGAGTGCCATCTGTTGTCTTTGTTGTCTCAATTCTTGTCTCCGTTTGGCAGCTCTGGTCTGTCTTTGTTCTTTAATCATTTCCTGTCTGTTGAGTTCTAGATTTTGTTCCATTTCAATAGCCAATGACGCAGCTCCTTCTTGTACCACCTTCAACAATTCTTCTCTTTCTTGTTGTTGTTTCCTTCCGGGGGCCTAGATGTACCGGCCACTAAAACATCTTCGTAAAAATCTCTGGCTTTCTGAACTGTATTAAGTCGATATCTCGCTCCCATAAACGTAACCACCAATCCACTTGGTATTTCCCACCTGTATTGTACTTGTTGTCTTCTCAGTTCTTCCACCAGGAAGGTATATTCCTTCCTGGCTTTCAGCATCTTGGAGGGAATTTCCTTCATTGTCATCACTTCTTGTCCCTCCACTTGGAGTTTGTTTACAAATGTTGCTTGTAAAATGTCATTACGTAGTGTTCTAGTAGTAAAATAGATGACAATATCTCTTGGTAGATTTTTATTTCTCGCCACCCATGAGTTAACACGATAAATTTTGTCTATCTGCCATGCCAAATCCTCCTTTTTCACTCCAAGTGCTAACTCAAATGCTTCCAACATAATTTCCTTCAAGTCCTCCTGCTTGTTCTTTTTAACACCTCTGACCCTTATTGCAAACTCCATGCTTCTGTATTGCATAATTATTATTTCTGCCTCCTCCCTCTCAATTTTATTTTCCGCTTCTCCAACCCTGGCTCCCAACACTGTAGTAGTTTGTTTAATTTCTTGTATTTCTTCTTCCATAATCTCATAATTGGTGGCCAGACCAGAAAAAGCATCAATTATATCTTCTCTAATCTCTTTGTTACGAATTGCAATGTCACCAGAAACTTCCTGTATTCTCTCATTAGTCTCATTAATTCTTTCATTAATTTCAGTAATTTTCTCTTTTGTTTCAGAAATTTTCTCATTGGTTTCATTAATTTTAAGATTAAATCCGGCTGCTAACTCAGCTTGCATTGATCTGAGTGCATCTTGTAGCAATGGGAGCGTTAGTGTCTGAGGGGGGGCTGGTGTTTTAGAGGCATGGCTAGGAGAGCTATCTGCACTCGCTGCTCCTCTGGCAGAGTTGGTTTTTTTTGAAGCCATTAAGAATTACTTCACTCTCTGTATTTAAAAAAAGAGAAAAGCCAGGAACCAAACAGCCAAACAGCCAAAGTGGATTTTATCAGGTCCTTTTTTTTCCCCTTCCCCCAAAAAGGGTCAGAAAGAGATTTAAAGTCCAGAGTTTTCCAAGAAGGAGCTGGTAATCAAAACAGCACTCAACTTTTAACTTTCGTTTCCACGCCCAGAAGCCTCCAGCGCCATTTCTTTTGTCACTTTGTTAATTAGTTACTTCCTTCCTTACTGCCAATCCACAAAGAAAACTTTGCTACTTGCCGTTTGCCGTCTCTACCTCCTGGGTCTTTCCGCCTGCTACAGTATCTTCTTTTAATCAACTTTGATGATTGCAGGGATTGGGTGCAGCTTCTTGCTCCGCTGAAGCGGAGACTTCCCGATTCTGGAGCTGTGGCAAGGTTCCTAGGGGGCCCTCACCCTTCGCGCCCCAGGGTCTCACGAGGGGCACTAGGGGGGCTCTACCTCACCCCGCTGGCTCTCCTCACTCCCCTTCGCCTGGGGAGGAGATGGTCGAGCCGCCAGACAGCTGTTTGACTGCCGATCTGGCGGCGATACGGAGATCGGAAACAAGCGCTCTGAAGAGAGCGCCCTCGGAGCTGCAGCGCCAAACCGGAAGCCTTTATTTTATTTTATTAATGGTTCTTATAGGCCGCCCAACTCCCGTAGGACTCAGGGTGGCATACAGCATAGTCTAAAAACAATATAAAACAATGATAATAATTAAAAATTACAAAAGTTAAAAACACACCAACATTCATACATGGGGGATCGATCTCTATATCACCCCGCCTGCCGGAAGAGCCATGTTTTAATGGCTTTTCGGAAGGCCAGCAGGGTGGGAATAGTCTGGATTTCTGGGTGGAGTTGGTTCCAGAAAGCCGGAGCTCCCCTGCGGGCCCACCAGCCGACATTGCTTGACTGATGGGACCCGGAGGAGACCAACTCTGTGGGACCTAACCGGTTGTAGGGAGTTATGCGGTAGGATGCGGTCCCGAAGGTAACATGGCCCTGAGCCATGTAGGGCTTTAAAGGTTAAAACCAACACCTTAAATTGCATCCGGAGACTAATGGGCAACCAATGCAGCTGGCAGAGAATGGGTGTTACGTGGGTGTACCTTGGGACACCCACTATGGCTCACGCAGCTGCATTTTGCACCAACTGCAGTATCCGGATACTCTTTGAGGGTAGCCCCATGTAGAGCACATTACAGTAGTCCAGGCGTGAGGTAATGAGGGCATGAGTGACTGTGAGTAAGGCCTCTCTCTCTAAGTAAGGTCGCAACTGGTGCACCAGGTGAACCTATGCAAAGGTCCTCCTAGCCACAGCTGACAGATGTTGATCCAATTTTAGCTGTGGATCTAGAACAGTGATGGTGAACCTATGGCACGTGTGCCACAGGTGGCACGCAAAGCTATATCTGAGGGCACATGAGGCGTTGCCCTATGTTAGCTCCAGTGCGCATGTGCGCGCTGGCCAGCTGATTTTTGGCCTTCTTTTTGGCCGTTTTCGCTCTCTCCAGGCTTCAGGAAAGCCTCCTAAAGCCTGGGGATGGCAAAAACGGCCCAACAGGCCAACCGGAAGTTCACTTGTGTGCTCACCCCCAGTCTCTTTTTCGCTGTCAGAAGTCTTCAGGAACTTCTTCAGCTTTGGACAATTGCAGCCAGGTCTCCCAAACATCGGCCCATTTCTTCTACAGCTGGCAAGGCTTTCCTGAAGGCCTCTGTAGCTGATAACAGAGCTCCAGATCGATCCGGAGCTCTGTTATCGGCTACAGAGACCTTCAGGAAAGGCCTTCAGGAAAGGCCTCTGCAGCTGATAACAGCTCTGGATCGATCCGGAGCTCTGTTATCAGCTACAGAGGCCTTGAGAAAAGCCTTGCCGGCTGCAGAAGAAATGGGCCAAGGTGTGCGAGGCCTGGTTGCAACTATCTGAAGGTAAGCAGTAGGGCAGTTCCACTTCCGTTTCATTTCCGAACTTCCGATTGGCCCATTGGGCCATTTTTCGCCATCCCCAGGCTTCAGGAGGCTTTCCTGAACCCTGGGGAGAGCAGAAAACAGCCCAACAGGCCTACCGGAAGCTTCAGTGAGGCCTGTGTGCATGTGAGCGGGGGGGGAGCATGGGGTGTTGTGCGCATACGTGGGTGGGAGGGCATTGCATTATGGGAACAGGCATCTGCGTACTCGCTATTGCCCCCGCGCGCACCCTTTTGGCACCCGAGCCAAAAAAGGTTCGCCATCACTGATCTAGAAGGACCCCCAAATTGCAGATCTGTTCCGAGGGAGTTAATTTCTCTCCCCCGAGAACCAAGGAGGGGCAGTCGACAAAATCCCTAGGAGGCAATATCCATAGCCACTCGGTCTTGTCAGGGTTGAGCTTGAGCCTGTTCATTCCCATCCAGACCCTAACATTGTCCAGGCAACGGCACATCACATCCACTGCTTCCCTGAATTGAGACGGGGTGGAGATGTACAACTGGGTATCATCAGCATATTGCTGATACCTCACCCCATGTCGTCGGATGATCTCACCCAGTAGTTTCATGTAGATTCTTAGATTCTTCAAGGTTCTTAGTAGTGTTCGATCAGATTCAGCTTTACTGGCTCTCTAACGTCGCTCTAGGTGCCTCTTCTGGCGTTTCATCTCCTGGAGCTCCTCAGTAAACCAGGGAGCTCTCCGGGATCCACTGCCTCAGAGAGGCCACAAAGGCGCAATCCGATCCAACGCCCCTGATACCGCGTTATTCCACGCAGCCACCAGGGACTCAGATGAATTGTGTACTAGGGATTCCGGTATCTCCCCAAGTTCCCTCTGAAATCCATCGGGCTCCATTAGGCGCCTGAGACGGAACCACCTAATCGGTCCCGCCTCCCTGCGGAGGAGGAGTGGAGCCATGAAATCCAACCTCAGTAGGAAATGATCTGACTATGACAAAGGGGAGATGGCTAAACCCCTCAACTTCAGATCATCTCTCCACTGCCCCAAGAGAAACACTAGGTCAAGTGTGTGACCTCCCTCATGAGTCGGACCCTGAACTACTTGGGTCAGGTCCATGATTGTCATGGAAGCCATGAACTCCTGAGCCGCATCAGAGGATTTGCCAGCTGAAGGCAGGTTGAAGTCCCCCAGCACCATAAGCCTGGGGAACTCAACCGCCAACCAGGCTACTGCCTTGATCAGCTCCGGCAGGGCCTTTGCAACGCAGCTGGGAGGCAGGTACGTCAGCAAAAGGCCCACCTGAACCCCTAAGTCCAACTTCAGAAGGAGCGTCTCACACCCAACAATCTCTGGGGCAGGGCTCCTACAAGGACAAAGATTCTGGCGAGCTATAATAGCCACTCCTCCATCCCTTCCCTGGGGTCGCGGCTGATGCTGAACTAAGAACATGTCCGTACACATCTCTGAGAGGGGAAACCCCCCCTCTTGACCCAGCCAGGTCTCAGTAATGCATGCCAGGTCTGCCCCCTCTTCCAAGATTAAATGCTGTACGAGGGGGGCTTTGTTCGTAATCAACCTGGCATTCAACAGCAACAGCTTGAGCCCAGGGCCCTGAATTCCCTGGTCACCAGGTACTCGGGCTGAGCTAGATGGAACCAAGACAGAGGGGCCGGAACAGGAAATCACTTGTAGACAGCGAGTTCTAGTTCCCCGAGAACGGCCTACCCCTCGGCTTCCACCATACCTACCTCTCCCTGTTATGACCATAATGCTCCCACTCTCCCCCCACCCAGAGATCCCCTCCCGATCCCCGCTGGTCCTCCTCTCTCCCTGCAGGCCATACATACAATTCATACTGGGCCGGAGGTCGGAATCAAATCCCCCTCCGCTTCTGTTTCCAAACTCAGCAGAGGGGGTCTGAATCCTCATCCCCGACTCACTCATTCTATCCAAGCTAATCCATTAAAATAAACATTCCATCCACCCATATATCAACATACATCCACACATAACTATCATTTCACCCCAAATCAATTACACCCACTCACATCAACCACCCAACCTTAACACACACACTTCCATGTTTCCCACCCACCCCTCCCACTTCCGAAGTAGAGACTAGAAGTTACAATCAAAACAAATCGATGTTCAGCCTGGCAAAAATAAAGTGCATAGGAAAATGCAAAAATGCATAGAAAACTCCAAGCCGTGGCTTCCGAGATTAAACCTAATAATTGATGACAGTTTCGACCCCACAACTGATGGATGGTAAATGATAAATTATCAGGGGGAATACAAGAGTGTTTTATCACGGCTTTCTGTAATTGCACAGCTCCAGTCCCTGCTACGATGTTAAAGTTCCAACTGAGGTTTAGGTCTTTCTTGCCAGAGTCACAGGCTCAGGGGGGAATAACAGAATAGGGACTGACGAAGCCTCTCCGTGTGCAACCCTATTCGATGTATCCAAGGCTCCCTCCCCCGAGCAATTTTCATTGGGCTGCTTAACAAAAAGGACTCACGAAGATCAGTCTGGTAAAGGAGAAAAACAAAGTTCTCCCAGTCTCCTTTCCAATCCTCCCTGTTCTCCGCCGTTCTAAATAGCCCAAGCTTCAGCAAAATATAAATCCCAGCCGCACTCAAAAACGTCGTTTTGGCAGTAATAGCGGCATTCAGCGACTCCATCTCTGGAAACACAGCTGGAAACTATTCCCAAGTACGCCGTAGTAGCGGAAGCAATGGGGGCGAGAGTGATGGTAATCAACTTTCAGGGTTCAGCAATGGCAATGTCAGGCCCCAGTATAAAACACTCGGTTCTCGGCAAACCCCACCCTCGAGGGCAACAGCTGAGAAATCCCCTTCGTAGCAGCCAGGATCTTCGGTTGCAATGCCGGGCCAAAAACACATGCGCAGCAGCAAATTACAGGTCGAAGCACAGTGAAGTTCCCAGTGACTGATAACCGGTACACTATCCGAGTTCACCCGTCCCACCTTCCCAAAAGCTGCAAGTCAGCCCTCGAATTGTTAGTCCTCCAAACCTCCAGGTCTACAGACCGGCTAATAAACCTGCCCTCATGGCGACTGCGTCGCTCCCAAGATGGGCGACCGTCTTCCTCATGTGCTGATCGAAGAAGAAAGGTTTTCTCTCTAGAAATATTGTTACAACAAATACGTAAAAATTCAGGAATTAAGGGGTTAAAAATCAGGGAACAAGAATACAAACTTCAGGCATTCGCTGATGACTTGGTCTTCAGTATAGAAGAACCATTAGAAGTAGGGCCGATATTATTAAATGAGATAAACAGATTTGGAAAAGTGGCAGGTTTAAAAATGAATAAACAGAAAACCAAAATAATAACTAAAAATCTAACGAGTGCACAAAACCAAGAATTAGAAGAAAAATTGGAGATTCAAATTGTAAAGAAAGTAAAGTATTTAGGAGTAACTCTATCAGCGAAATGCAGCATGATTAAAGAAGATAATTATATGGAACTACTCAAAAAAACAAAAACAACTAGAGAAATGGAATAAATTGCAAATATCCCTAATTGGAAGAATATCTACCATTAAAATGTCAATACTGCCTAAATTTTTATATTATTTTCAAACAATACTGATTAAACTGGATAAAAAATATTTTGATCATTTAAATAAAATTCTATCTAAATTTATATGGGCAGGAAAGAAACCTAGAATCAAACTCAAATGGCTACAGGATAATAGAATCCAAGGGGGATTTGGACATCCAGACTGTGAACTATATTACCAGGCCTCAGTTTTGGTATGGCTTAAGGATTGGATACAACTTGAAAACAAAAGACTACTGACATTGGAGGGATACGACCTACATCTAGGATGGCACGGATTTGTCTGGGATGAGAAACACAAAACACATTCATATTTCAGGAGACATAAGATAAGAGATTCATTATATGAAATTTGGGCCAAAATTAAAAAACAACATAACAGTAAATTACCAAGTTGGTTCTCGAGTATGGAAGCTATGACACATCCCAATACTACAGATTTAAATAAAATGGTTAAGTATTCAGAAATATTAGATGGAGGAAATTTAAAACCCATTCAACCATTAAAACAACAGGGAATTAAAATAGATTGGTGGCCATACTTTCAAATTAAATCAAGATTCTATAAAGATAAGAAACAGTATGGAACACAAAGACAAAAATCAGTATTAGATATAATCTTATTAGGCCAAGAGAGGAAATCAATTACTAAAATATACAAATTCTTACTAAATTATAAAATGGAAGAAGATATAGTAAAGGGAAATATGATTAGCTGGGCCAGGAACTTCGGACATAATATCAATTTGGAACAATGGGACAAAAATTTTTTGGGGGGAATTATAAATTGATGAAATCAACTACATATAAGGAAAATATATATAAGATGTATTATAGATGGCATTTACCCCCGGTGAGATTGGCTAAAATGTATCCAAATTTACCCCCCAATTGCTGGAAATGTGACCATAAAAATGGATCATACTATCACATGTGGTGGACCTGTCCTCATATAAAGAAATTTTGGTATAAGATTCGGACCTGGTTAATTGAAATTACTAAGCAAAAACTAGATATGAAACCAGAAATCTTCCTATTAGGAATCATTGACCAAAAATGGGGAAAAAAACATTATATTATACAACATATCCTAACTGCAGCAAGGATTTGCCTTGCACAACATTGGAAGCAGAAGGATGTACCGATTGAAAGTATTGTAATTAAGAAAATTTTCGAATGTGCAGAGCTTGACAAAATGACTTTGGAACTGAACGAGAAGGAGGACTCGAAATTCTACAAAGTTTGGAATATTTTCTATGAATGGTTAGAAAAGAGGAAATAGAAGAAAAGCTGTATATAGTGAAAATATTTTACTCATTACTAATAACCATATATAAATCATATATATATGATTTCATTATTAATAAACTAAGTGAGCAAGTATGAAATATTGAAGGGAAATTATAGAAATATGAGCATTATTTATATAACATATATAGCATATAAGCTTAACTTTTACCGTCGATATTAAATGCCGTAAGATAAACCTAGAGGTTAATTAATGTAGCTGATGATATGTTTAGCTGTCAGTTTAGACAGCATTGTTTTGTTTTGTTTGATTATATGTTGTTGTTTTGCTTGTGTTTTTTTCTGTACTGTTTTTAAATGTATATAAATTCAATAAAAATATTTTTTTTTAAAAAAGAGACTCATTACATGCAAAGCAAGATATTTCAAGCCGTCATTTGTCATAATTGTGATGATTATGGCTTACAGCTCATGAAAACCGCAAATCCACAATCTCAGAAAATTAGAATATTGTGAAAAAGTGCAATATTCCAGGCTCAAAGTATCACACTCTAATCAGCTAATTAAGCCATAACACCTGCAAAGGGTTCCTGAGCCTTTAAATGGTCTTTCAGTTTGGTTCAACAGGAATCACAATCATGGGAAAGACTGTTGACCTGACAGTTGTGCAGAAAACCATCATTGACACCCTACATAAGGAGGGAACACCTCAAAAGGTAATTGCAAACGAAATTGGATGTTCCCAAAGTGCTGTATCAAAGCACATTAATAGAAAGTTATGTGGAAGGGGAAAGTGTGGAAGAAAAAGGTGCACAAGCAGCAGGGATGACCGCAGCCTGGAGAGGATTGTCAGGAAAAGGCCATTCAAGTGTTGGGGACTTTCACAAGGAGTGGACTGAGGCTTGAGTCAGTGTATCACACAGACGGATCCTGGACATGGGCTTCAAATGTCGTATTCCTCTTGTCAAGCCGCTCCTGAACAACAAACGTCAGAAGCGTCTTCCCTGGGCTAAAGAAAAAGAGACCTGGTCTGTTGCTCAGTGGTCCACAGTCCTCTTTTCTGATGAGAGCAACTTTTGCATCTTATTTGGAAACCAAGGACCCAGAGTATGGAGGAAGAATGGAGAGGCACACACTGCAAGATGCTTGAAGTCCAGTGTGAAGTTTCCACAGTCTGTGTTGATTTGGGGAGCCATGTCATCTGCTGGTGTTGGTCCACTGTGCTTCATTAAGTCCAGGGTCAATGCAGCCGTCTACCAGGAGATTTTGGAGCACTTTATGCTTCCTTCCTCAGATGAGCTTTATGGGGATGCTGACTTCATTTTCCAGCAGGATTTGGCACCTGCCCACACTGCCAAAAGCATCCAAACCTGATTCAATGACCATGGGATTACTGTGCTTGATTGGCCAGCAAACTCGCCTGACCTGAACCCCATAGAGAATCTATGGGGTATTGCTAAGAGAAAGATGAGAGACATGAGACCGAACAATGCAGAAGAGCTAAAGGCTGCTATTGAAACATCCTGGTCTTCCATAACACCTCAGCAGTGCCACAGGTTGATAGCTTCCATGACACACCACATTGAGGCAGTAATTGCTGCAAAAGGGGCCCAAACCAAGTACTGAGTACATATGCATGCTTATACTTTTCAGAGGTCCGATATTGTTCTATGTACAATCCTTGTTTTATTGATTGCATGTAATATTCTAATTTTCTGAGATTGTGGATTTGGGGTTTTCATGAGCTGTAAGCCATAATCATCATAATTATGACAAATCACAGCTTGAACTATCTTGCTTTGTATGTAATGCGTCTACCTCATATATTAGTTTCACCTTTTAAGTTGCATTACTGAAATAAATGAACTTTTGCACGATATTCTAAATTTTTGAGTTTCACCTGTAGTATCATTTATTAATTTATTCATTCAATTTGTATAGATGCCCATCTCAAGCCATGACAGCAGTGGACAATCATAAAAACAACAGGTTAACAATATAAAAATAAAGCTGGTACATATCCTCATAGGGTTCCCTTAATGTTATTTCCGACATTTTAAGAGATATACAAAAACATAAAAATAGCTGCCATGGGAGGCTTGCCTATTTACAGAATGGCAGTCATTAGGTGCAGCCTGTCACAACATCTTTTTCAGATAGTAACTTTTATTTGGTGCCTTCAAGTCAGTGTTGATTCCTGGAGACTATCTGGACTAGGCCCTGCAGTATTCTTGGCAAAGGCTTTTCGGAAATGGTTTGTCACTGCCTGTTTCCTAGGGTTGAGAGAGTGTGATCTGCCCAAGGTTACCCAGCTGTTTTTCACCTAAGGCAGGGCTAGAATCACATCTTGGTTTCTAGCCTGAAGTCTTAACTACTACACTACTCTGGTTAGAGTAAAAAGAGAGATTATCTAACAACTTCAGCAAGAGAGATGGAATGCCATAATCTCAAATCAATAAAGGAGAATATCTGTAGCTCAAGGTTGAAATGAGGGGTCCTTCTCTGAGCTTGGTTGTTTTCTTGCAGACGTCTTATTATTCAAACTAGGTAACATCAACAGTGGTAGTTAGTGCTAGACTAGCACTGATTTTACCTAGTTTGGGTAATGAAACATCTGCAAGAAAACAACCAAGCTCAGAGAGGACCAAGAACTTTTCAGAATCTCAAATGTCCTTTCATGTGTTTTTACCCTTCAAACATTAGAGTACCTACTAGAAGGCACATGGACAAGCAAACTCGACTGTATCTAATGTATATATAAATATATATACCATAAACCTCCCCCAATGCATCCTGGGGAAAGTATGTTGTACATACAAAAAAACCCTATGCAAAATTCCAGGTAAAAACAAACCACTTCCCACATACAATACATTGTGCAAGTGTGTGGCGCATACTTCTTGTTGAGAATCAAACAACAGAAGCTGTAGGCATCTAATTGCTTGTACTTTCAACCCCAAAGAATGGAGTTACCAGATAAAAAAAGCTGGGAGTAAGCACTCTTCTACAGAAGCCCTGCATAAATACATTCATTCACCATTTTCAAGATAGACTCAGGATAGAGTTCAGGATAGGATAAAGAATAGATAAACATTGTAAAACCAACTGGTCTTTTGCAGTTGCTAGGTTTTTTATATTAAATATACAGATTACAGTGCTGCAGTATTGACAATACCCATAGTATTCAGGATGAAAAACCAAAATAAATTGCTATCCTTCATGTTTTTTTCATAATTATTTATTAAAATAATACTGGTAGCTATAAATAATTGATTTTTATAGTCCAGAATTGTACTTCATAAATTATACTAACAGGAAAAATTCAAATTAATATTGTATTCTTTGTTACAGTTGTATTAAATTACTGCTTTAAAACAACTGGCCCTTATTTAACATTATTTGGGTCACTTGATTTTTTAAAACTAACTTTAACAGACAAGAACATACAGTGGTGGGAGGATGTAATTAATCCCTCCCTGTAATAAAAGTCCAACAGGGCAATTTCTAAATTTCTGCTTCTGAAGTAAAAAATTCCCTGGTGCTTTTCATCTTTTGGATCATGAGTTATTTTGTAAAGTTGAAGATTAAATGATACATCTGTAAGATTATCTGCTCAAAGCAACTTTATCAGGTGAGACAAGCCTTGAGTGTCACCGGAGGAGGGATCAGAATTAGACCAGAGAGAATTCCAGGGGATGATGAGCACTGGGGCACTTCGTCATTACTGTGAGAAGAGTTTTCAGTTCAAATTCTGATACCCATAAGGAGCAGGGTCAGTCTCTCATTCAAATAGTGACATGGATATTGCCTCTTCATTACCAAATTGCAAAATAACTGCATTCTGGCATTTTGTACAAAAATGACCAAATGGTTGACAGAATTTTTCCATGCCAGACTGCCAAACTTGAGCTACCACCATCCTCTTCTGAATAATACAAGATGTTCTGCTACAAAGTACTAAAAACCAAGTGTTCCACTTCCAGCCAAACGTTTTTACCTACTTATATTCCTGTTCAAGTACAATATTCTCTATTTGATAAATGAGCATGATGTATTTTTCATACACAGTCTTGCTCCATATGAAGTCTTGCTCCATATTTTTAAGCAGATGCATTTGCCCCTCCCATCCCCACTCATTAATTTCAGTTCATTCTATAGCATTCTGAACCTGCCAGGTACCAATCAGATGAGAATATTTTATGTTAGAGAGACATTTACTCCGTTGGATGTTGCTTGAAGAATAATTCCATTGGGTCAGTCCTTTCTGAGGCAAATGGATGCACCGAAATACCCAGTGGAAGCATGGGTGACTTAAAGATCTCAGACGTAACACAAGGGTTTTGTCTTGATTATTCCTGCCATGTCTTTTTTGCTATTCCTTTTTCTTTTTCTAAAACAAAGTTATTTTTTTAAAAGTTGTTCCTTTCTCGTGGTAATACTTTGCAAATCTTCTAGTTTCACCCAACTTGAGAAAGGTGGGCTCTACTGTAGCGATTTCAATAAAGTCTAATGCAGCCCTACTAAGGTTATTTAAAAAGCTATTCTTCCTCCTTCTTCCCAGGAATCTTGTTAGTCAGAGGACTATTGAAACAGCTCTGTAGGGAACAGACACAGGGCTCACACTGCAAGCTGCTACCTCTCATATCCCAAACCCTGCCATTAAAGACCACTGTTCGCTTATTTGTAGTTCACTTCCAGGCACTTTGTCTCTCAGACAGTCCATCAGGAAGCAGCAAAACAGTCCCCTTTGTTCCCATGAGGCTCTCAGTTCACCACCAACACATTCTCCTGCATCAGGCTTCTGTGAGTGAAACAAGACAGCTATTAAACTCTGTTCTCCTCCCAGTGAAGAACACAACATGCATCAAGATCCCCAGCATTGTTTGCACTCCAGGATTCTAAGGTGAATCACTGCATGGCTGGAAGAGTCTTTCAATGCTGGATTTGTTGGAAAAAGCATAGTGCTTTGCAATTCAAATTACCCAGTCCTAAATTGATAGGAATAAAGGCAGGCACAGTACCTATCTTACAGACCCTACCTTTCACAGCAGCAGAAAATAGAACATGAAGAGCTGTTTTCCTTGCGGAACATGCCAGATTCGGGGCTGTCTTTGCATTCAGCTATGTAGGCATGGAGCTGAGTGGCAGATGCTTCCCCCTCACATTGATGCTGAAAAGAGAAACAAGTTATTGTCACTGGGGTGGCTAAGCTGTACCCTTGCGAGTTAGTGCAAATAAGAAACAAAACAATGGATACTAGCTCTATCTTTATTGTAAGGTCTGAAAGTATATCATCTTCCCCTCACTTTTAGTGTTCAAGAAACATGGGGAGATCCCTTCTGAGATATTTGCCATGCCCTCATTTATTCTGCCAGGCTCAAATGCATCTTATCTGACTGTTGCCTAGTCAGCAGCTCTTCCTCTTGTCTCTCAAAATCATCCACACATACCATGATAGGCTGTTAGTCTTCATAGGCATCACCTTGATAACATTCTCTGCAGTTAGGGCATTTCTGGAACTATAGGTATTCATACCATCCCTCTTGTTAAGGTAGTAAAGTTAGAAAAGGAATAAAATGAATCTGTTGTGGCTTACATATTTGTGAGAAAGAAGCCTACAAGATGCCATTGTAGAATTCAGAGCAAAGCTGCTTAATTCCATCTTGTATATAGGACTAGCAAAGTGCAAAATGGCTTAGCAGTTAAAGACTCTGAGCTTGTCAGCTGGAAAGCTGACAACCCAGGTTTGAGACCCAAGCTTCACACATGGGGTAAGCTCCCGTTACTTGCCACAGCTCCTACCCACCTAGCAATTTAAAAGCATGAAAATATGAATAGATAAATAGATACCACTTTGGTAGGAAAATATTCTGTGCAACCTGGTGTATAGTCATGCTGGCCACGACCATGGAAATGAGAACACTGGCTCCCTTGGCTAGGAAATGGAGATGAGCACCACCCCCTAGAGTTGGACACGACTGGACAGGGAAAACCTTTACCTTTTCCTTTATATAGGACTGGCAACTTCTAACAAGACTAACCTTGATGGTCTCATAGGACCCAGTGATAAGAGCAATGAAGAGGCTGAGCACCATATAGATGAAAAGGCTGATGAAAGTGTACAGGTACAATTGACTGAAAAGCCACACCAAGTAGCTGCTCTGCTGCATGCTGGCAAATGTCACAAACATGTCATCCCCATTGATGAGAGAGAACAGACACTCAGACACCATTGAGAGAGAGCGGAACTGAAACCAAAAGAATAGACAAAGATCTATAAAAGACACCCAAAATCTGGACATCACAATCCAGCAAAAGCAAAACAAGCATATAAAAGGGATGCCTGCAATTGTGATAAGTCACAGGCAGAATAACATCTGCCAGCAAAAACTTCCTTCTCTCTCTACTCCTGTGAAGCTTCCACAACTGCTCTGGGAAATGCATTGGGATGGAAGGGGGAAGAACACATTAAAGATCCATCCGTAGCTCAAAGGCTTCAGAAACTTTGATCCCTTTGTAGCTTCTGTCTTCAAAATAAAAGCAATTACATCCTCTTCTAAGGAACATACATGCCATTGCTTGATTTGCATTACAACAGCACTTTAATAAATGGTTCACTTCTGCCTCTTCTGTTCATGCTTGGTGTTTTCTCCTACCTTGACGTGATAGGGACCCAGGACTATCCATCCACAGAAGCAGTAGCCCAGGTAGATCACTGCCACACAGCAACAGAAGCGGATGACATTGGGAAAAGCAACCCTCATGGTAACAATGAGAATCTAGAAGACATGAAGAAAAGGCAGTCTGAGATTAGGCTCTGGAACTTTTAATCAAGCCAGATGTGACCCAAACTGAGGCTGTAACAGCCCTGGAAACATGGCTGAGGCAGGATTTGATCCTAGGAGCAGATTTTATACTTTGAGGAGCCCAACATTAATTTTTTTTAAAAGGAACTCTGGGATTTGCTTCTTATGTTCTTTGCTGGCTCTTTCTTTTGCCACTACTAACCTGGGGGATGCATTGGAAAAGAAGAAAAAATGTGTTCCACTTACATTGTATTTTTGAAAGAAACTCAGGTAGCGCATGACCCCAACCCAGACCAAGAGTGTGGAGGTACCCAGAAGGATGCCACAGACATCATAGTCAGCAAAGTTCTGCAAACAAAGAACACCTTATGCAGAGATACTCTATGAGTAGGAATCGGAGCAGGCTGTTCACAGCTCTGCGTTATAGATCCAAATCTGAGATGTTCCAAGCACTGAAGGCCATAACCTGCTTACCTTGGACTCTATCCCAATTTTCATTATTGTGCCAGACACTGTAAGGATGTCGCTCACCACTAGCAAAATGTACCAGCCATTAAGAAATTCCATGCGATCAGAGAGACAGATATTTTGGCTATAGCGTTGCTGAAAGAACCGGCTGAACTCCTGTATGAAGAAAAGAACCATTATGAACAAGTAGCTTATCCTCAAACACAAAATCTGCCAGCCTGTAATCCCGCCTTTCTGCACTGCTCTATCTCCTTCCCCTATATCAAGGTAAGAGGGCAAGATGAATACAATTAAGTTTGGAAGTTGATTAACTTACTGTATTTTTTGGGAGTATAAGACGCACCTTTTTACCCTCAAAAAGAGGGTGAAAACTTGGGTGCGTCTTATACACCGAATGTAGCCCCACTCAGCCACCCCGACCCTTTGGCCTCTGCCTGCCAGCAATTTACCTCTTTGCAGCAAACAGGGCAAAGCACAAGAAGAGCACAAGAAGAGATAAACTGCCTCCCGACCTACAGCTGACGGAGGCTTGCAAGCCACGTGGTAAAATGAAACTAACTACGGTGGCTGTAATGTGACAAATTGCTGGGAGATAAACTGCTGGCAATATTAGACTGCTAAAATGGAAAGGAGGCAAGCTATAGTTGCTATGGCTCAGAGCTAGAGCTCTTGCCTCACAATCAGGAGGTTGTGAGTTCTATCCTAGGTAGAGGCAGATTCTGTTAATATGTTATTTTGTTAAATGTTTGTAGAGTGTTCAAATTATTAGACTTATTTTTTAAAGACTGCTTTATTATTGTACTAGACAACTTAACAAAATGAAAAAGCTTTTTAAAATAAATGCTTGCTCTGAAGAGGCCCAGTGCTATTGTATCTTCTTTTAAATAGCAGAGAATACTTCCAGAAAGCCACATCAATTTTAAAGATCTGTAAAAGTATAATCTGAACTGTCCTGTTTTAGTATTAAGTATTAGTATTAAGTATTAGTATTAAAATAAAGCAGCTGAGAAACCCTGACTTAATCATGTTTGGAGTAGATCTATTTAAATAATTGGGAGGAGTTAGTGTGATTACATTTAAGAAAACTTTTTGGGATTAATATACTGCCATAAATGTACATTTCTCCAATTCTTTGCCATTTCTATGGGTCAGGCACACATGCACAGAAATACACAGCAAACAGTGTATATCATCTGTACTGTTTGCTGTTTGGCAAATTGCTGGGAGGCAGAGGCCTTTTTTCCTTGTTTTCCTCCCCCAAAACTAAGGTGCGTCTTATACTCCGGTGCGTCTTATACTCCGAAAAATATGGTAGTTTCAAAGACTTAGGACTTGCCAAATTATTCATCTCCCCTAAGCCAGGGCCAGAAGAGAGACTGATTCATTATTTGAACAATTTTCTTTCAAACGTCAGAATGTGTCTTATGCTAGTCACTCAGTAACACCTAGCAAAAAAAAAATGGTCAACCAAAAACTGGAAAAAGTTAAAGATGACAGTGAAAACTCAATGTTAAAGAAAGGAGTATACAAAACAAGGTGTTTCAGTTTCACTGGAAGTGTTCCAGCACTGATTTGGACTTATAAAAAATGTCTGAGCCTGAAATAGTTCAAATTCAAAATACCGTATTTTTTGGACTATGACACACCTAGACGTATAAGACGCAACTAGATTTTGAAGAGGAAAACAAGAAAAAAATAGTTTTTGGCTTCCACGCATCTGGTTTTTGCCCTCCCCAGCCCCCAGTAACACTGTGCAGGCCTCCCAAATCCTCTGCACTTTTTTGGGGGGGGTGCGTCTTATAGTCCGAAAAATATGGTGCTTTGCACATTTCTACTGCATTATAAAAGCAGCTGACTTAATTCTTCTATTACTGGTATGTTCTTCTACTTCTATTTGAACATTTGCAAACTCTGGGAATTACATAAGCAAACTGCTATAGCAAAAAAACCTGCAATCATTTTGTATCTGTTCCACAAAATATTTTTTATATAGGTAGTTTCAATTTATGACTATAATGGAGCCTGCCCATCACGGTTATAAGTTGAGACTGTTGTAAATTTGGTTACCCATATGATTGAATCAATTTTACCACCCTTTTTGTGGCAGTCGTTAAGTGATCATTACATGAATCAATTGTTTGCTATGGGCCAGTTTTGCTGAAAACTGAAAGTAAATGCTGTTTTTTGCTGTAAATGCTATTTTTTGTCATAAAGGGATGCGGCAAAGATCCATAAATGAGGACTGGTTGTGAGGACACGACATGCAGTCATGAAACTTTGGGGATAGCCATCAGAACTTTGAATCCAGGGAGTAGTAAGTGACCAGTCATAAATCGAGGACCACCTATAACATTTTTGACTAATACGGGCAAACCTTTTATCTTCTATCTTTTAAAATCTTTTTCCTCTTTTGCATATAACTACTCCTTCCTAAATAAACTACGTTCATTTGTGGCTAGGTCTGGTCACTTTGTAAATGTTAATGTCATCCTCAAATTCTATTTCTGCATTTCATAAATTAAAGGTAGGAGCAGAGGAAGAAGAGGAAATGCCGAAGTGCTGCACCTCTTGAAGAAGCACAGCAAGGACAAACCAGATCAGAAAGAACCACAACCAGGGCACTAGACTCTAGTTATATGTTGAGTTTTTATAGGAAACAATTCAAAATATGCAAGCAATATACTTTAAGAAATGTGCCAGCTTCTCCTCCCACCTTCATGGAAATTTTGATTTTTTGCAGCTGTTCAGCACAAAAAAGGTCCTGCTTAGAAAAATACAGAGGAATCCATTAAGGAAAAGGATGCCCCTTTTTCAGCAATGCTCACGTGCTGTAGTTGAAGCCCCCTGATAATTGAGCGGGAACACAATATGAAAGATAGGACACAGATAAGTATCACTACCACATCAAAGAACATCCGGAAACGGTTGTCTCCTGCAAAAAAGAAAACAAGGCAAAGTTGAGCATCTGCAATGAAACAGGAAGCTACAGAGAACAGAAAGTTAACACTCCTTCTTACAGAAATGTCATCCATATAGGCTTGACAGAAGTGGGCAGGAAAGAGCAAACATGTAGCATCATGGCAGGTGGAACAAACCACACAAGATTTTAAGGTTTTTCAAAATTTTAAACCAAAGGATGCAGTTAGTTAACCAAAAGAGAGCATGGATAAGAGTGGAAATGTACATGGAAGAGAAAACAGTCTTACCTGAAGGGTTAGACTAGCAAAATTGACTAAAGCCATTAAGAAATATTTTGTTCTCCAAAAATGGATACTGGGTTTCAGCCATAAAAAGGTCTGAATCAGTATAATGCCCACTGGCAGAGGGATGTGTTCTTCCAAGCCATGAAGCAATAAGACTTTATTCAAAAAAACCTCTACCTCAACTCAGGAAATCTCCCCAATTATAGAACAGACTCAGATTTCCATTTCAATCAGGCTTTCATCAAGGATATGGAACTGAAACAGCTGTGGATGCCTTAGTGTGTGACTTTACACCATGAATTAAATGTAGAGAGGAGAGCATTGCTAATTCTTTTGGACTTCTTAGCAGCTTTCAAGTTTATAGTATTCTTCTGGATTGCCAGAAGGACCTAACCCAAAAGGGAACTGCTTGATTGTGGTTCTGCATCTTTTACTAGGCCATGTCCAAAAGATAATGCTAGAAGACTACTGTTCAAGATTTAATCATTGTCTGTCCCAGAGGATTCCATTTTATCCCCATTTTATTCTACTCAACATCTGCATGAAGCTGCTTGAAGAGGTAATCTGGGATGACATTAGTATGCTGATAACTAAAAACAGGATCAGAGACTGAAATTCAACCTTTTTGTTGATTGATTTTTTTCCTGAAAGCACGTTCAGTTTGCAAGTGCTTCTTGATCTCAGCAATCATTAATAGTCATGACAAGGTCAGCCTTTGATTTTACACCATATGAAATTGTTATGGCAACAATTATCTATGTTAACAATCCAGGAAATAGAAACAAAATTGACCTATGCAAAACAAAGACATTTTGAGTTTGCAAATAAACCAGATAGATGGTTGGCATATAAATTAAGAAAAGAAATAGTTTCCACCAAGTCTGCAGCCTCCAGGCTCGGCTCCGTTCCCTCTGGCATATGTTTTATTAAATGGTGAGTTCTGAGTTCCTGTCAGGTTTTGATGTAAAAATGAGAAAAAAAAAAACCCCAAAACACAGTTCTGAATTGAGTATTTTTTATCTCCCTCACAAACACCGTCACGAACTGACATCCATCAACAGGAAATTCAAAGTCAGGACTAACCGTCCAGTAACTATTCCACCGTTTTAAACTATTTCCTAGCCCCACCCACCCAGCCACCCACGCGCTCGCCCCACCCTCTATTCTTCCCTAAGCCAAGTCAGTAGACATTGAGCAGGGAGGCCAGCAGAGTTCCATTGTCAACCACACTCAGTGCGCATGCGCACAAGTGTCCATTTTGGTTTCAGCTGCTCATCAGCTGTTCGGGGTTGATGTCAGCAGTGGCGACAGGTCTGGTGTGGGCTCTGCGGTTTGGTGGGTTTAACATCATGGTGGCTGTGTCATTTTCGGGTCCCCGTGTAAAAGGCAATCCTGGTTCTCAGTTCCCCGCCGAAATGGCAGCCCCGGGCCGCCAGGCACACCAGGGCTGACATACGGCCCCCCTACCACAGAGATGGCACCTGGAAAACAGAAGGCACAATGAGATGGTTCCAGGCTACCCCCTGGCTCCCTACCCAGGTTCCTTAGTTTCTGTCTCTATTTTTTCGATGGAGGTCCCCAAAACAGGGTGGTTCAAACTGGACATAGCAAGCTATAATGGAAAATCGGGTGAGTCTTCCCTAATAGGTGCGGGAGTTGGAGTTTCACTGTAACTGGGTTAATAATTTTCACAATTGGGAATGGGCCAATAAACTTAGGAGCTAGTTTTTTGCATGGTACCTTTAACTTAAGGTATTTAGTGGACAGGTAGACCTGTTGCCCCATATGGAATGGGGTTTGTGGACTTTGTTTTTTGTCTGCCTGGCGTTTATAGTTCTCTGTTGATTTCTTTAACGTCTGTTTTACTGTTCCCCACAATATTTTCATCTTAGCTATCCACTCTTTAAGGTCTACCTCCTCGGGATCACTCCGGAATGGGCATAAATTCCACCCCATTTGTTACCTGGAAAGGGGTGAACCCGGTGCTCCTATGCACCGCATTGTTATAGGCTACCTTGGCAAATGGTAGTAATTATGCCCAGTCTGATTGCTAGTGCTTTATATAGCAGCATAGATACTGCTCTATCATTGTGTTAGCCCTCTCAACGGCTCCATTAGTAGCTGGGTGGAACGCCGAGCTGAGGCCTTGGGATGATCCTATTAGGGTTAGGAACTGCCGCCAAAATTTAGTGGTGAATTGCACCCCTCGATCGGATACAATTCTCTGTGGTACGTCATGTGTTAGGACTCTGTCCAATCAGTTGGGTTGGCAATATATAAACCAACAATGTATGTCTGTATGTTTATTTATGTTGATGTATGTAGCTTTAACTGTATGCTATTTTTGATTGGTTGATTGTGTTGCAGATTGCCATAAGAGGGAGCTAGAGATCATAGCTTATTACTCTTTTCTCTTTCACTGATATGCTCTCTGTGATATTCTGCTATACTCTGTTATATGTATGCTGTATTGATACATTGATATGTTTGTTACTGTAAACTGACAAAGACATGCCGGTAAGAAGACTTTGTACTTCTAGCTATTGACTGATCTGAACGTGTATGACCTGGGGCCTGGGCTGTTTTATTGGACTGTGCTATTTCTTAAAGTAATGCACTTTAATGTATCTGTGTGTGTCTGCACTTTAATGTATCTGTGTGTGGCTGAATAGTTATTCATACCTACTCCAATACAACGTTTCTATGTGCCTATCCTTGTTACTCAAGGGTTACTCTGCACACACCTTAACAGTATGTTTGTTTTCCTGGAACCATGGATCATTCGGAAGCGCGGCTTGGATGGAACGGGGTATGTCTCCTTTTTACTCTTTCTCTCGGGTTTTTTCTGATGCTTGGGGAACCGCTTGCACCGTCCAGTAACTGTTCCAGCGTTTTAAACTGTTTCCTAGCCCCGCCCGCCCAGCCACCCACGCGCTCGCCCCCCCTCTATTCTTCCCTAAGCCGAGTCAGTAGACATTGAGCAGGGAGGCCAGCAGAGTTCCATCGTCAGCCACACTCTGCGCATGCGCACAAACGTCCATTTTGGTTTCAGCCGCCCATCAGCTGTTCGGTGTTGATGTCAACAGTGGCGACAAGTCTGGTGTTGGCTCTGCGGTTTGGTGGGTTAGCGTCACGGTGGCTGTGTCGTTTTCTGGTCCCCGCGTAAAAGGCAATCCCGGCTTCTTGGTTCCCCGCCGAAATGGCAGCCCTGGGCCACCAGGCACATCTGGGCTGACAGCTGCTTTAATATTTTTAGATCTGGCCCATGGGCCTTGGTAGAGGTGAAGGAAGATGTGCTCTTCTCACACAATGCAGAAAATGCAGACACTGCTGTAACAGCTTCACCAAGTGTCTCACTGTTGAGGGACCAAGCTAACCTGCTCTATATGCTCTACATTTCTTGAAAACTGTGCAGAAGTTGCAGCTGGTGGAAAATGCAGCAGCCTTTCTATGAACTAACTTTAATTGCTTCTGCCCCTCCCAGCCCCACTATCTCTAACATAAAATATTTTCATCTGAATGGTACCTGGCAGGTTCAGAATGCTATAGTATGAACTGAAATTAATAAGTGGGGCTGGGAGAGGAAGAAGCAGCTGGGAGATAGGCAGGAAAGATGATGGGCAGGAAAAGAGACAGAGTGGCAGGTAAGCTACCTGGTTATCTTGCTTTAAGACAGTAATTACAAGCAAACTATCAAATATAATAATGCCATCATGTAAGAATTTGACTCATTTGGAAAATGCATTACATATTTACTCATCCTAGTTTTTCAAAGAAAAGCTTAAAATTTGAAAAAGTACAGAAAAAGGATACCAAGTGAATTATAAAAATAGGCATCATTATACTAAAAATCTTCAGGATGTGTATCCTTAAAATTTAGAAATAATAACTAATGGCAAATACATGATGAATATTTAGAAATAATTAACACATATTGTCTCTGCACATTAGGATCAGACCATGAAGCTGAGTACTAATGAAAGTATTTCTTTGTGCATTGCATATGAAACTGATGGAATTATCACCTTATTATGAGCAACTGCTGCAAACAATACATCAAGTAATAAATGCCATAATACGAGCCACAATTCAATGAATAAGTGACAGTCCTAATCATTGGCATCAATGGGGGAATATAGTGCACCGAGCAAGCAACCACAAATATCTTTAATAATTTCCTTTTAGAAAGAGAAACATCCACAGGGATGTCCAGAAATGAAGCAATTCTAAATTATATAGTTTTATATTCATTACCTAAGTATGCTGTTGAGTACAATGCCCCTTATGAAACAAGCTTATACATGTGCCATGTTTCTCCCCCTGTAACTCACTGATACCTTTGCCAGAGATACTTGGGTTTTTGCATTCTTGAATGTCGACTTTGTTATCCAAACGGATCTTCACTCTGCCACTGTGTGCTTTATTGTCAAATGTAATCTGGGGAAAAATGAAGAGAAAAAAAGAATAAAAACAACATTTTCAGCTCTACTACCGTACATAGTATGTGAATGGGGAATCCATGAACATGAATTGAGCAGCAAAGATGGGGGCACTTGGCTACTCACTGTTATAGAAAAAGTGTAGCAGTCTGGAATTTCATTGTTGATTATTGTTTGGATGTTGATGGCTTTTAGCTTGAAGTCAATTGTGACATTAATGAGCCTGCCAGAAAGATGTGGAGAGTTAACTGTATCACAATATCCCACAACATCTCACAAGTACACAAATATAACAGAATGAGAAAAATTACTAGATCTCAATGATTGAAATTGTACAAAATATGAGACAATAATTGCATTCAAATATGACAGACAGACATAGACAGACAGCTATCTACAGTCATGTGAAAAAGAAAGTACACCTTTGAGTTCTATATTTTTACGTATCAGGACATAATCTGATATTCTTAGTTTTGGTTTTCTTATTGTAAAGTAAATGATGTTATGGTATGATATGTCATGTGTTGTTGTTCATCTGAGGTTGTAGTTACTTTTTAAGAACCGCTAAGGACCAGATGATTTTTACTACGTCCTGATACATAAAACTATTGAACTCAAAGAGGATGTACTTTCTTTTTCAAATGACTGTAGAGATGAAGTTATAGGAATCAAATTATTTTGGTTCAAAGCAGTATATAAATATAAAATATAATATAAAAAGGAATACCTGCACCATATGCACAGAAAGATTTAGATGGAATCTTCAGGTTTGCAAAGATCAGTGCAATATTCCCCCAGAACAACAGTTAGCGTGTAAACATAAGAGGTTTGTCAATCCTAAAGTGTTGCTACAAATACCAATAAAATATAACCATTTACTTGTAAAACTTAAGAGTAAAGTTTTTGTAGCTGCGGTCCAATGCTAGATCTGGATATTTCCTTCTGAGTTCAGATGGAGGAGGGATCTTCTCTGGGGGATCCACACCAAGGCATTCTGTATAAAAAGGAGACATTGTCTCGTGCTTTAGACCCTTCCACATTTGGATGAAAATGGGGGGGAGCAAGTAGTGTCAGTTGTATTTCTGTACATCAAATTGGATTTGTGCCACCAAGCTGCTATTTATTCTTCATTTTATAATAGAAGAAAACATATACATAGAAAACATATCTATAAAAATGGCAAGACAAAAGACAGCTTCCCTTATTTTCTACCACAAGTCAACATGAGTAAAGAGGTTGAGAAACCTGAGACATGGGTAGAACCCAGAAAAGTAAAGGCTGTTAGAGAAGCTTCCTGGTTCTACAGAGAACTTGCATATTACAGCATAATAAAATATTGTTTTAAGGGCTCATAAACAAGAAGGAAAACCATTTATTTTATATTATTCATCTAATTTGCACCCCATCTTTTTATTTAGATTAGCATTCAATTTGGCTAACAAAATTATAAAAATATAAAAGATTAGCAACATGAAAATTAACACTGAAATCAATTGACAATGAAACATTAAATGA
Organism: Diadophis punctatus similis; assembly: GCA_023053685.1. NCBI lineage: Eukaryota > Metazoa > Chordata > Lepidosauria > Squamata > Dipsadidae > Diadophis > Diadophis punctatus. Next base: position 106,123,460 of record JALIGW010000002.1, read on the forward strand.
AAAGGAGAGTAGGAGCAAAATATCTCTCCTAAGAGTGTGTTCCACAGTCTAGATGCAATGCAAGAAAAGACCCTCTCTTGCTTACTAGATAGAAAATGTCTAATAGCAAGAACATCTTAAGAATGACTTCACCTGAAGATCGCAAGAGCTGGAAGTTAGCAAGGGAAAGGGCCATTTCCATATCCAAGATTGAAGAGTGGATACAAGAGATAAGGTTCAGGGAAGACATTTGCTTACCTGTGATGACCTTGGGATCAATGTTGAAAGTATCATTGGCTGGGTCAATTCTTCCCTTGCGGTAATATTGCTGGCAGAGCATGAGGGCTGATTGGTTAGCATTGGCTGGGTGAACATAGGCATAGCGTCCAATTGTCTCACTTGGAATGGCCAAATACTGTAGGGGGAAATTACCACCACCAAAATGAGGCATATTAATTCCAGATTATCCATATGCCCTGTCCCCCTTCTACTGCATTTGAACCTCACATTTTCCACTGCATGGAAGATATGGTCATAGACGTCTGCTTGTGTGTAAACTGCATGGGTATCATCTGACCCATCTGCATAGTTCTTCAGAAAGAGATGCTTAAATGTAATAGTGTTCTCCTCTTTGAATGTTACCACCATCTGATTGCTGAGCCCAAAGAGAATGAGCTGTAGAAGAGAAGGCAAACCAAGCTGAAGAAAATCAAAAAAATCACAAAACCTTAAAAATTGCCAAAAATGTGATTCCTCTGGTAAGTTAGTTCACAGCATCATCAGCCATGTCCTCTGCACCCTTAGAAGGCCAGAGAAAGTCCAGTCCTTGGCTGCAGAAAAGATGCCTTCCCCTCTCAAGGAAAAATAAAAAACTATTCAGGATAAACTGTGATAGATTGATTTTTTTTTAAAAAAAAAGACTTTTTTTTAAAGTCCCCATTTGGGACTTTGCTCCAAGTTTGCATTTTCTTACATACCTGAATGGTGACTATTAAGATCTTGATCACTTGAAGCACCAATTTAAATGGCTTCCGACCTTTGGCACGAAACTTGTCACAGGGGCTCATAAAGTAATATTTGAGACACCTTCGGAATTCTTCCTCTTCTGGGTGAAAGGCAGTAGATCCTAAGACTGGCCTCAAATCCCTACCATGAGATCCATAACTATTCACTGGGGTCAGCAGCTTTTGTGTCTCTGCAAAAGAGAGAACATAGCCTCATAGAATCATAGGGCTGGAAGTGGTCTTCTAGTCCAGCGCCTTGCTCATGGCAGGAGCCTTATACAATCAAATGGTTATCCACACGGGGTGGGGTTCTCTTACCTTCTCTACCGGTTTCGAAGTGCGCACGCGCGTTACATCCGGGTAATGACCCTCTGTGCACTTGCAGAAGCCTTTGCGCATGCGCAGAGGGTTCATTGCCAGCTGCTTTCAAGCAGCGGCGACTGGGGAACCAGTTTGGGGGCATGGCAAGCCGGCCATCACTACTGGTTTGGTGAACGGGGCCAAATTTCCGCCACCAGTCCTGGCGAGAACCAGTCCTAACCGGTAGCAACCCACCACTGGTTATCCAGTGATGAACCAGCCATAACTCTGGGAGGCAAACTATTCCATTGACTAATTATTCTCAGTGTCAGAAAATTTATCCTTATTTCTAGGTTGGGTCTCTCTTTAACAAACTTCTGCCCAATATTTCTTGCCCTGCCCTCAGGTACTTTGGAGAATACCGTATTTTTCGGAGTATAAGACGCACCTTTTTACCCTCAAAAAGAGGGTGAAAACCTGGGTGCGTCTTATACACCGAATGCAGACCCACCCAGCCACCCCCACCCTTTGGCCTCTGCCTGCCAGCAATTTACCTTTTTACAGCAAACAGGGCAAAGCACAAGAAGAGCACAAGAAGAGATAAACTGCCTCCCGATCTACAGCTGACGGAGGCTTGTAAGCCACGTGGTAAAATGAAACTAACTATGGTGGCTGTAATGTGACAAATTGCTGGGAGATAAACTGCTGGCAATATTAGGCTGCTAAAATGGAAAGGAGGCAAGCTATAGTTGCTATGGCTCAGAGCTAGAGCTCTTGCCTCACAATCAGGAGGTTGTGAGTTCTATCCTAGGTAGAGGCAGATTCTGTTAATGTTATTTTGTTAAATGTTTGTAGACTGTTCAAATTATTAGACTTATTTTTTAAAGACTGCTTTATTATTGTTCTAGACAACTTAACAAAATGAAGAAGCTTTTTAAAATAAATGCTTGCTCTGAAGAGGCCCAGTGCTATTGTATCTTCTTTTAAATAGCAGAGAATACTTCCAGAAAGCCACATCAATTTTAAAGATCTGTAAAAGTATAATCTGAAATGTCCTGTTTTAGTATTAAGTATTAGTATTAAGTATTAGTATTAAAAGAAGGCAGCTGAGAAACCCTGATTTATTCATGTTTGGAGTAGATCTATTTAAATAATTGGGAGGAGTTAGTGTGATTACATTTAAGAAAACTTTTTGGGATTAATATACTGCCATAATGTACATTTCTCCAATTCTTTGCTATTTCTATGGGTCAAGCACACATGCACAGAAATACACAGCAAACAGTGTATATCATCTGTACTGTTTGCTGTTTGGCAAATTGCTGGGAGGCAGAGGCCTTTTTTCCTTGTTTTCCTCCCCCAAAACTAAGGTGCGTCTTATATTCCAGTGCGTCTTATACTCCGAAAAATACGGTAAGTCAATCCTGTCTTCTCTGTGACAATCCTCAACTACTGGAAGATGGTTATCATGTCCCCCTTAAACCTTCTCTAAAGGTATAGTCTAAATATACCTAGCTCCCTTAACCATTCATCATATGATTTCGCCTCCAGACCCTTTATCATCTTTGTTGCTCTCCTCTGCACACTTGCAGAGTCTCAACATCATTTTTGTATAATTGTGATCAAAAATGAACACGGTATTCCAAGTGTGGCCTCACCAGTGTGGAATAATATGATACTATCACTTCCTCTGATCTTGATGCTATCCCTCTGTTGATGCAGCCCAGGCACAATTGGCTTTTTTGGCAGCTGCAGCACATTGCTACTTCATACTTAGGCAGTGATCCACTAGGACACCTAGATCCCTCTCACAATTACTACTGTGGAGCCAAGTAGCACTTATTCTGTACCTACAGTATATATGGTTTTTCCTGCCTAAGTGCAGGACTTTATTTTTCTCCCCACTAGGTCCCAGTGTTCAAGTCTATTGTCAAGGTTCCGACAGATTAAATCATGAGTCTCGAGCCTTCCGGATTTTGAGTCTATATTCCAAAGTGTTCCCCCCAGCTTGGTGTCATTGGTAAATTTAATGAGTTCCCCTTCTATCCCCTCATCTAAATTGTTTATGAAGATGTTGAAGACTATTGGGTGTAAAACAGAACCTTGGGGTACTTCATTGCATATTTTCCTCCATGTAGATGTAATTCCATTGAGGATTACATATTGAATGTGGTGTGTCAGCCAGTTACGAATCCATCAAGTGATAAAGCTAACTTTCCCACATTTTTCTAACTTATCAAGAAGTAGGCTGTACTCTACTTTATCAAATGCCTTACTGAAATCCAGGTACACTATGTCTACCACATTTTGCTGGTCCACTAATTTATTTATTTATTTATTTGTGAGATTTATATACCGCCTCACAGTGCGAGCACTCTCTAAGCGGTTTACACCAGTAAACAATATATATTTATATTGCCTCCAACAATCTGGGTCCTCATATCTAATGTAGTTATTTTATCAAAAAAGGCAGTAAGGTTTGTCTGTCATGATCTGTTTTTTTACAAACAAGCAGGACATGTCTCACTCCACCTTTACATATTAAGAAAGAGGGATAAAATTAATTTCATACAATCTAGAAATCTGTAATACTAACCAGGTTAAAAGTGTTAACCATCCAAACACACTACTATTATCTCTGCTATCCAAATAATTCCATCATAGTCTGGATTAGTCTAATTATCCTAAGAAACATAAGAGTTTTGAAACATGCCCTATAACTTCTTTCCTCCTTACCCATCATGAAGTTTTAAAGTCAGTTGCTAACAAATCTTCTCACAAGACCAGGCTTCTTGTTTCCTGCGAGGCATGCAATTTTTCAGTAATGACCTAAAAACAAACATAATACAAGACCAATACTTGTTTTGAGAGACCATGCCAAATTATATATGTTATTGCCCAAACCATCAGCTCTAAAATGCTTAGGCAAAACAAACTCTCTCACAAAACTATTCATTTTACTGCTGATATCACATGTAGGAAGCCCAGTTCAGCAACTGTCTAGCTCCTTTGATCTAAGGAGAACCAATACGATGAATCAGCAGCAAAGAGAAGAGGAACCATTTTCAATGAGAGTTGTACTTTTTTTTTTCAAGTGCTAAAAGAACATTCCCCACAGAAGTAAATTGCTGAATGGCAAATTTATCTGTATCTTGAACAAATGAACAACAGTACTGCATGTCCATAACAGCAGATATACCCATGTTAAATTTAAGAGAAATGTTCTGAAAAGTTCTGCAAGCCAAAAAGAACTTAAGCCCAAACAAAAATGTAGAAAACATTTTAGAAGATGGTTCTGGCAAAGTACATCTTTATTACCAAGGAAAATATACACGGCTATAGTATCTGTGTATTCTCCAGGAATTAAGCTCAACTCAAGGAAGCCTTTACCTTTAAGTTCTTAAGGCAATATACACAATCCTTCCCCATCCTGCTTATCTTTACAACAACCCTGGGAGAAATATTAGACTGAACCTATAGCCACTCAGGGATTTAGCCCATCACCATTCAATTACTTTTATGTCTAAGTGGAGTTTTAAACATTCATCTTGCTTGTCTTCAAACAATGTTCAGCTACTATGCTTTAGTCAGTCTCAAACAATGATGTATCTCTTTCTCCCAACCTGCATTTCCAGCAGAGAGGTCAAATTCTCTGCTATTACTTGTTCTGTAGACTGCCTACTGTTAGAGGGTTGAATAATTTTAATTATCTATGGATTGTTGTCAGGTCCCTGTCAGAACGCTGCTATTCTGAGGGGGGGGGAGCCTTCGTGGGTTGAATCTTTTGTATGCTTTCGCTTTTGCTGTAACTGCTTGGGAGTTTGAAGGGGGAATACCAGGTTCCAGCCTTATATTCAAGGTCGTGGCACCCTAAGGACGACCTTTCTCACCATCCCGCCTCGGAGTTTTCAAAACACCTTTGCGACATTTTATTGGCTATCGGTGGACATGGGTATTGGGGTGGGGGTTGAAGGGGAAAGTTAGCCTAACACTTCGCGCACAAATTTCAGACTCCACCTGACTTCTCTGCAATCACTATCTCTCAGTAAAAGTTCCTTTTGAAATGTAAACTGCTTCAAGAGTTTTACTTTCTTGAGAATGTAGCTGAGGCAGGTCCTTACATTAGGCGGAGTCTGCAAAGTGGTCAACCTGGAGAGGCACCTATCCTACCATGGGGACCGTGCAAACGATGTCAACACAAGGCAGCACTCAAGAAGAAACCGAATGTTGGGGTGAAGCCTCTGGATGGATGGAGGAAGCTGCCAGCCTAGGAGACTCAGCCAAGCCTTGATGGTCCAAGGAGACTCAATCAAGCCTTGAGGCATTGGGAAGGACAACTGGGAAGGGAGGACAAAGGGTGTCACCCTTACCAGAGGCAGTCGCTGGAAAGGATGGAAAGAGGAGCTGGAAACGATGGAGGATGAGGAAGAGAAAGGGGATGAACCTGACCATGCTGACCTCCTCATGAGGCAAGTCATGCGATTCATGATGGATGCGCTTCAAAATTAGAAGGCACGAGAGGCCCTGGCTCACATGTCGGGGGGTGATGGGCATCAGAACCAGCCAGAGGGAGATGGAAAAACCTCATCCCTGGACAACATGGCAGCAGTGACGGCTACCCCGGTAGGAGCAGCAACAAAGGCGGGGACCCCACAGAGCAGGGGGAGGGAACGCCCCAAGTCTGGGAGACGGCACAGCTCCTTGGAGATGGAAGCTCACCCCTGGCATGAAATTTGATGGAGATCTTCAGCAGCTGGGATTTTTTCTAGTTCAGATCCTCAACTACATGCAGGAATATGGCAATGAAATCCCTACCAAGGGGACTATGGTCAGAGTCGTTACTCTGGCACTAAAGCTTCAGCCAGGTGGATGATAACCCTCCACAATGCCAATGCCCCTGAGCTGTGGAATTTCAATTGATTCATGACTGTCCTGAGACGGCGATTTGAAGACCCCTAGCTGACCAAAAAGCCAGAGACCATATCAGAACCGTGAGACAGGGGTACAGACTGGCAGCAGAGTACACTGAGGAGTTTCAGGACCTAGCCTGTCATCTCAACTGGCCAGAGGACATCTTCGTGAGTTGCTTCAAGGATGAGCTGAACAACGATCTGTACACTATGTGCGTTGCAAGGGCCCCCACCCTGTTCATCTCCATGACTGGTATGTGCTGGCAGAGGAGGAGGAAATTGACCAGAACCAAAACAAGTATTGTAGCGGCAAAGTGTGGAAGAGATCACCCCCGGAGAGAAAGAGGGTGACCGCCAAAACCCAAGTCCAGCCACCACACTCCTCTGCCTGCTTTAAGTGTGGAAAAGGTCATCGTGTAGCAGAGTGACAAGCAGACCTGAGGGATGTCTTCAGCTAAAAGGGATCAGACGAACTCCCTCCCCTTTGGCTGATGGACTATGCCATCAATATTGTTCCGGGGCCAACCAGCCAAGCCCCAAGTGGCCACCCCAGTCCCATTTAGAGAAAAAAAGGATGGGTCTTTGCATCTCTGCATGGATTATACTGTAGGTGTCTGAACGCCATTTGCATGGAAAATATGTACCCCCTTCCCCTCAAGAAAGACATACTGGCCCATTTGGCGAAGGGTAGGATTTTCACAAAGAATTTGTGGGAGCTGTACTACCGCGTTAGAATCAAAGATGATTGGAAAACTGCTTTCAACTGCCCACTTGGCTGTTTCCAGTTTAGAGTGCTCCTATTCGTACTGCAAGGAGCGCCTGCAGTTGATAAATGAGGTCCTGCATAAACATCTGTACAAAGAGGTGCTGGTGTATGATATTTTGATTTATTCAAAAACAAAAGCTGAACATGTAAAACTAGTTAGAGCTGTCCTATAGAAGCTTCGTGCTGCTAAGTTGTATGCCAAATTATCCAAATGTGAGTTTCATCAAGACAAAATTGACTACTTAGGCTATAGAATTTCTCATGAAGGGATCGAAATGGACACAGAGAAAGTGTGGGCAGTGTTGGAATGGGCACCGCCCTGCACCAGGAAGCAACTGCAGAACTTCCTAGAGTTTGCTAATTTTTACAGACAGTTCATTCCTTCTTTTGCACAAATTGCCCTCCCCATCATGAACTTATTGAAAACGAAAGGGCCAGCCAATCACTGAAATGGACTATGGAGTGCCAGGCAGCATTCAAAAAGCTCAAACGGCTCTTCTCTGCCAAGCCAGTGCTAAAACACCTGGACACAGAAAAACCATTTGTCATCCAAGCAGATACCAATCATGTAGTAGTGGGGGCCATACTGATGCAAGAGAATGAGCACGGACAGTTATAGCCTTGTGAGTACATGTCTAAAAAGTTAACTGAAACTGAACAGCATTGGGCTGTGTGGGAAAAAGAAGCATATGCTGTTAGATGGCTACTCCTTTTCTGGAGGCATTTTTTGGAGGGATGTAAAATCCCTTTCCAGGTTTGGACCGATCACAAAAACCTGGAAGTCCTGAAAAGCCCTCGGAAACTCTCTTCTAAACAGGCACGATGGGCCCAATACTTTCGTCATTTCAACTTTATCTTGCACTACTTACCAGGAGGAAAAAATTTCCTAGCTGATTCTTTGTCAAGAATGCCTCAGTACAACTGCTCTAAAGTAGAAGTAGTCAAACCTATGCTCCCATTGCACCAACTGGCAGCCCAAGTGACCATGAGAGCACAGGGGAAAGAAAAACCTCCTGTGGATGGAGCCACAGCATCTGCTTTTAAGATCGCTCTAAAGGACAACACCTGGTTTAATACCCATAAAAATATTTGTTCCATTCAGGATGGTCTGGCTTGGATAGGGGCCAAGCTGTATGTGCCTGCCAGTCAAAGACTTAAAACTTATGTAAGCGTGCCATGATGACAAACAGGTGGGACACTTCGGGTTTGTAAAAAATTTACACCTCATAAAAAGACAATTTTGGCGGCCTTCCCTCAAAAAGGACATTGAAAGCTATGCCCTATTCTATGCCCAGCTGCCCTATTCGTGTGCCAGCAAAGCGAAGGCAAGGGAAGATATCAGGCCTCCTCAAAACTGTAGCTAAGCCTTCAGCACCATGCACAGAGATTTCTATGGACTTTATCTTAGAACTCCCTGAAAGCTCAGGGAACACAGTAATTTGGGTCATAACAGACCTTTTCTCTAAACAGGTCAACTTTATCCCTTGCCAAAAGATTCCCACGGCTAAAGGACTAGCCAAAAGATGTTCCTACACCACATCTATCAATTATATGGTGCTCCACAGCTAATAATTTCCAACAGGGGGATCCAATTCACTTTCAAATTTTGGAGAGCGTTTTTGGACTTATTTGGTACTGAATAAGGACTAAGGTCTAGTCACCATACTCAAACTAACAGTGGAACAGAACTATCAAACTCGGTTCTGGAACAGTACCTGAGATGTTTTATCAACTATCTACAAAACAATTGGACCGACCTCCTGCCGTTTGTGGAGATGGTCTACAACATCATGGTGCTTAGTAGCACTGGTTTCACTCCGTTCCAAGTAGCTACGGCACAAGAATTTAAATCTATGCCTGAATTGCCAGTAAAATATCCTGTAATTCCATCATTGAAAGAGTGGATCACTCACCTACAAAACACCTGGCCTGTTATATGAAAGGCCCTCGCTGAAGCTAGAAATACTTATGAAGTCCAGGCTGATTAAAAAAAGGGTTGAACCTAAGGAGTTTAAAATTGGGGATTGTGTATATTTGTCCACACAATTCGTCCAATCCTTACAACCCTCTAAAAAATTAGGTTCCAAGTTTATAGTCCCCTTTCCTATCAAATGCATTATAAATCCAGTTACGGTGGAGCTGGAATTAGCTAAATCCTTGCGGAGGATTCACCCAGTTTTTCATTGCAGCTTAATGAAACCTGACTCTACCTCGCCTTTACGGCCAACACCCCCTCCTGTCCCTGAACCTTTCATAATTGAAGGTGAACAACATTTTGAGATAAAGAAGATCCTGGACTCTCACTTTTATTTATTTATTATTTATTTATTTTGGTTTTCTTATATGCCGCCCTACTCCCGAGGGACTCAGGGCGGCGTACAGCAAAGAAAATACAAGAAACCAGCAATAAACACAATTAAAATCAAATACAAAAATTAAAAATTCCAATATTAAAAAAAACATCCATCAACCAAACATACCCGGGGGAGAGCTCAGATGGCTTCGTCTCTAACCCCCTGCCTGCAGGAAAAGCCACGTCTTGACGGCCTTTCTGAAGGCCAGCAGGGTGGGGATGGTTCGGGTCTCTTGGGGGAAGTTGGTTCCAGAGCACGGGGCCCCCCACAGAGAAGGCTCTCCCCCTAGGGCCCGCCAGCCGGCATTGCTTGGCTGACGGGACCTGGAGGAGGCCAACTCTGTGGGCCCTAACCGGTCGAAGGGAAGTATGAGGCAGAAGGCGGTCCCGGATATAGCCTAGTCCTAAGCCATGAAGGGCTTTAAAGATGATGATCAACACCTTGAATTGCACCCGGAAACCAATGGGCAACCAGTGCAGCTGGCGGAGTATAGGTGTCACGTGGGTGTACCTTGGCACACCCACCACAGCACGCGCAACCGCATTTTGCACCAACTGAAGTCTCCGGATACTCTTCAAGGGTAGCCCCATGTAGAGCGCATTGCAGTAGTCCAGACGGGAGATGACAAGGTGACCGTGAGTAGAGCCTCCTTCTCCAAGTATGGCCGCAACTGGTGCACCAGGCGAACCTGTGCAAAGGCCCCCCTAGCCATAGCAGTAAGATGGTGATCCAATTTTAGCTGTGGATCTAGAAGGACCCCCAAGTTGCGGACCTGATCTGAGGGAGTTAATTTCGCTCCCTCAAGAACCAAGGAGGGACAGTTGTCTTAGTCCTTAGGAGGCAATATCCAAAGCCACTCAGTCTTGTCAGGGTTGAGTCTGAGTCTGTTCCTCCCCATCCAGATCCTAACGTCGTCCAGGCACCGGCACATTACATCAACTGCCACACTGAATTGAGACGGGGTGGTGATGTACAGCTGGGTGTCATCAGCGTACTGATGGAAACACACCCCGTGTCTACGGATGATCTCCCCCAGCGGTTTCATGTAAATGTTAAACAGGATGGGCGAGAGAACCGAACCCTGAGGCACCCCACATGAGAGGGGCCTGGGGGACGATCTCTGCCCTCCTGTTAACACCGACTGCATCCTATCGGCGAGATAAGAGGAGAACCACCGCAAAACGGTGCCTCCCACTCCCAACTCGCCGAGACGATGCAGAAGGATACCATGATCGATGGTATCGAAAGCTGCTGAGAGGTCAAGTAGCACCAGGATGGAGGACTTCCTCCCATCCCGGGCTCGCCAGAGATCATCCATCAGCGCGACCAAGGCAGTTTCTGTACTGTAGCCGCGCCTGAAACCCGACTGATAGGCATCTAGATGATCTGTTTCCTCCAATAGCCGCAGAAGCTGAGTAGCCACCACCTTCTCCACAACTTTCCCTAAAAAAGGTAAGTTGGAGACTGGACTATAGTTCTTCAAGTCAGCTGGGTCCAGGGAAGGCTTCTTCAGGAGGGGTCTCACCACCGCAGTTTTTAACGACTGCGGTATGGATCCCTCCCTCAGAGAAGCGATGACCACCGCCTGGATCCAGCTGCGTGCCACCTCCCTGCTGGCCGAAACCAACCAGGAGGGGCACAGGTCCAATAAACAGGTGGAGGCACCCATCGCCCCCATGGCTATGTCCACATCTTCGGGAGAAACAGGCGCAAACTCCTCCCACAACGGTGGACTAAGACTTGCCCCTGTCAACTCGATGGACTTGGCCCAGCCGGAGTCCAGGTTCGACCGGATCTGAGCGACTTTATCCGACAGAAACTCTGCAAATTCCTCAGCTCTACCTTGCAAGTGTTCCTCGCTCCCCCTTTGGCAAGGAGGGAGCGAGTCACCCTAAACAAGGCGGCTGGGTGAGAATCTGCGGACGTGATAAGAGCGGAAAAATGAGATTGTTTTGCCGCCTCTATCGCCACTAAATAAGACGATGTAAATTCTTAATAGTGTTCGATCAGATTCGGTTTTGCTGGCCCTCCAGCGGCGCTCCAGACGTCTCTTCTGGCATTTCATCTCCCGGAGCTCCTCGGTAAACCAGGGAGCTTTCCGGGATCCACTGCCGCGGAGAGGTCGCGAAGGCGCAATTCGGTCTAAAGCCCCTGATGCTGCGGTGTTCCAAGCAGTCACCAGGGAATCAGCCGAATTGTGTACCAGGGTTTCAGGTATCTCCCCAAGCTCCCTCTGGAATCCTTCCGGCTCCATTAGGCGCCTGGGGCGGAACCACCTAGTCGGTCCCGCCTCCCTGCGGGGAGGAGTGGGGCTGCGAAATCCAACCTCAGTAGGAAATGATCTGACCATGACAGTGGGGTGATGGCTATGTCCCTTCTCTTCAGATCATCTCTCCACTGCCCCGAAAGACTAGGTCGAGCGTGTGACCACCCTCATGAGTCGGACCCTGGATTACTTGGTCAGGTCCATGGTTGTCATGGAATCCATGAACTCCTGAGCTACCCCAGAGGTTTCGCCAGCAGAAGGCAAGTTGAAGTCCCCCAGCACCATAAGCCTGGGGAACTCAACTGCCAAGCTGGCTATTGCCTCGAGCAGCTCAGGCAGGGCCTTACTTACGTAGCTGGGAGGCAGGTACGTCAAGAAAAGGCCCACCTGCACCCCTAAGTCCAACTTCAGAAGGAGCGTCTCACATTCAACAATCTCCGGGGCAGGGATCCTACGAGGATGCAGACTTCCGCGCGTTATTATTGCCACTCCCCCCCCCCTTCCCTGGGGTCTGGAATGATGCTGCACTGAGAATCCGTCTGGGCATATCTCGGAGAGAGCTACTCCCCCCTCCTGGCCCAGCCAGGTCTCAGTTATACTCACTTACAGAGGAAAGGTCCAGTGGGGTGGAAGGATTTCCCTAGCTCCCAAAATGAGTGGGTTGATAAAACTCATGTCCAAGGCCCTATATTACTTAGAGGCTTTCATGATTGATATCCTGACAAATCTAAATTATCATTTTTTTCTCCTTGTTTTCCTTTTATTTTCTCCTCCAGATGCAGATCTCCTTCTTCTAGGGAGGCAGCATATCAAGTCCCTATTGGAACACTGCCATTCTGGAAGAGAAGGAGGAGGCATCATGGGCCACATACTTTGCATGCTTTTGCTTTGCTGTTGCTGTAACTGCTTGAGAGCCTAAAGGAAGGGGGAATTCACACCAGCTGCAGCGACTCCCTCTGCACCAGTCTGGACCCAGTATCCAAGGTCGCAGTGCCCCGAAGATGAACTCTGCTCACCATCCAGCTTCGGAGATTTTCAAAACACCTTTGTGGAATATTATTGGATACTGATAGACATGGGGTATCAAGGGGGTGGTGGTGTTACAAAGGAAAATTAGGCCTAATGCTTCACACCTGAATTTCAGACACCGCCTGACTTTTCTGCAATCACTATCTCTCAGTAAAAGTTCCTTTTGAAATGTAAATGTAAATGTAAACTAGTACCACTCTATAAAGCCTTGGTCAGACCACACCTAGAGTACTGCATCCAGTTTTGGTCACCACACTACAAAAAAGACATTGAAACCCTAGAGAAAGTGCAGAAGAGAGCAACCAGGATGATAAAGGGTCTGGAAAATAAAACATACGAAGAGCGGTTGCAGGAACTGAGCTTGGCCAGTCTGGCGAAGAGAAGGACCAGGGGTGACATGATAGCAGTGTTCCAATACTTGAGGGGCTGCCACAGAGAGGAGGGGGTCAGGCTGTTCTCTATGGCACCAGAAAGCCAAACAAGGAATAACGGATGGAAGCTGACCAAGGAGAGATTCAACCTGGAAGTGAGGAGAAACTTTCTGACGGTGAGAGCGATCAACCAGTGGAACAGCTTGCCAGCGGAGGTTGTGAGAGCCCCAACACTTGCGACCTTCAAGGGGAGACTGGACTGCCATCTGTCTCAAATGGTGTAGGAACTCCTGCTTGAGCAGGGGGTTGGACTAGATGACCTACAAGGTCCCTTCCAACTCTAATAATAAATCTAAATCTAAATTGATTCAAGAGTTTTACTTTCTTGGGAAGGTTGTTGAGGCAGGTCCTTATAGCTGCTGTCTAACTGGTTCAACCGTCTCTAGATACTCATTTGCTATATTCATCTCTTACTGCTTGTTTTCACCATTCAGCAGTGGATTGTACTCATCTCCCTCCTGTTGCAGTGACAATCCAAATCAGCCACCTACAAAAGCTGGAAAGGAACAATAACTTAGAATAAGAATAACTTAGAATAACAGACTTTGAAGGGACCTTGTAAGTCATCTAGTCCAACCCCCTTCTCAAGCAGGAGATCCTATACCATTTCTGACAAGTGGCAGTCCAATCTCTTCTTGAAAGCCTCCAGTGAGATAAAGCACCCACAACTTTTGAAGGCAAGCTATTCCATTGGCTGATTGTTCTGTAAGAAAATGTTTCCTTATTTCTAAGTTGAATCTCTCCTTGATCAGTTTCCATCCATTGTTCCTTGTCTGGCCTTTGAGTGCTTTGGAAAATAGGTTGTCCCCCTCTTCTCTGTGATAGCGACTCAAATATTGGAACACTGCTATCATGTCAACCCTGGTCCTTCTCTTCACTAGACTAGTGAAGAGACTAGACTTGAACTAGTGCCCAGTTCCTGTAATTGTTCTTCACATGTTTTAGCCTCCAGGCCCCAATCATCTTTTTTGCTCTTTTCTGCACTCTTTCTAGAGTCTCAACATCTTCTTTGTTCCGTGTGACCAAAACTAGATGCAGTATTCTAGGTGTAGTCTTACTAAGGCTTTATAGAGTGGTATTATTACCTCACATGATCTTGATTCAATCCCTCTGTTAATGCAATTTAGGATTGCATTGGCTTTTTTGGCTGCTGCTGCACACTGCTGGGTCATATTAATTGATTGTCCACTAGGACTCCAAGATCCCTGTCACAGTTACTGTTATTAAGCCACCTTTCACCTAATCTGTATGTGTACTTTTGGTTTTTCTTGCCTAAGTATAAGACTTTACTTTTCTCTACATTGAATTTCATTTTGTTAGATAGGGCACAATGTTCAAGTCTGTTGAGATCCATCTGGATTTTGAGCCTGTCACTAGGGTATTGGCTATTCTAAGCCATTTATAAAGAGTACTGGGCCTAAAACCGAACCTTGTGATACCCCACTGCTTACTTTCCTCCATGTAGACGTAGTACCATTAAGGACTACTTGTTCATTTGCAAAAAGTTTTTTATTTTTCTCCACAACTTCATATACAACTCAATACACATATACCTTAAAATATTACAATAAAATACATAGTTATACATTTTAATCAAACATTCTAAAGTCAGTATCTTATTCTGCACTTATATCATCAATCATCAGTCTGTTCTACTTTTTTCCATTACACTCCCCTCTCTCTATCTCCATCTCCTCCTCCTACTTTCTTACACCTTCACTCCCCCTCTACCTCTCTCTACGCCTTCTCTTCCTCCTCCTTCTACTTCCTCTTTCACCCTCTTTCCCTTTCCCTGAGTACTCTTTATACTAACTCATCTCGTGTTTAACAGACTGATGGTATATTCTCAAATTTACGCTAGCCATGTCTCTTCTAAATTTTTATTATTATTATATCATTTCTTTGTATATAATCGTTCTAGGTATATGCTGCTAATTTACTGTTACCTCCCCCAAAAAAATTTTTTTTAATCTAATTTTGTCTTCTGGGATATTCACCAATTAATTTCAAATTTTCCTTCCAAATTAACCACTATTAGCTTAACTTCCCAAGATAGTAATTGTTTCTCCTGCTTCTTAATTTTAAGCCTTATTGCTTCCTCACCTTCCTTAATCTCTTTATTCATCATTTATGTTTCTTATCCTCTACTTTGTCATAACTAAATGCCCAATTATACATTTCAATTTCTCATATTGGTCATCAAAATTCTTTCTAAGTTATTTCAACTCAATTAGATATTCAAATCTTAAAATAATAAATTTTTTAAATTTTACATTTAAACAAATCTCATATACAAAAGTAATACACAATCATAAAATACCTTTTTTGTTTTTAACATTTAAATCCATTTCCATTCTCTCTAGTTCTTTATTTTCTGCATCAATACAAGTATTGATAAATTAAATCAAAAAATTAATCTAACACCATTATTTATTCATCCATCTCTTGTATTTAAACAAATCAAAAAGAAAAACAACAACAACAAGGAAAAAGACTTTAAGCAAACTGGTTATATTAATTATTTATGCCAAATTCTTCATCATAACTAAATGCCCCATATAAATCAACACTTCAATTATATAATTTATTTTAACATCTCATACACATGTTAATTATTCATTCCAACTCTTCATATTAATCATCAAAAACCTTTCTATGCTATTTCAAATCAATTAATTATTCAAACCTTAACGCGATAAATTTTCCAAACTTTCCATTTAAACTGATCTCATATAAAAAAGTACCCATATTTCCAACCCTTAGTCTTTTAAGTAAATCTTATTCACTAATCATAAAAGTATCACAATATAATATACAATAATACTGAAATATAGAAATAAAAAAGGAAAACTATTTCCTCACTATCTTCCATCATCCATTTTCTTTTAAATTCCATCCCCCTTTTCTTAATTTCTTTTTTTCTCTTCCTTTTACGTTTATATCCCCAACTTCTTTTCCTCCAAGCTTTATTCCTCCTTTTTAGGTATAATATTTGCCTAGTTCTACCTTCAATTTTTCCTACTCTCTTCTCTTTATTTCCCCCTTCTTTTAATTGTTTCATCCAGTACCAATATTTTCTCCCTATTCTCCCTTTGTCACTGTTGAACCCAGTGTAATCGTCATAAATGTCAACAACATCATCATTTTGTGCATCTAGAATGTCCTTATTTTTATCGCTATACATTCCAATATACTCAGCAATCTGATTATTCTCTTCTGGTTTCTTCTTTTCTTCTTCTTCTTCATCTTCTTGCTCTTTATTTTTATCACTTTTATCCTCTGGTTCTTTTTCCTTTTCTAATCCACTTCCAAATCCCATAGAGCAACTTTTAAGTTCCCGAAGAGGATCCTTTATATCTTCACTAAAATCTTTTAAATATGCCACCAACTCTTCATAGTCACTTTTTTCCATATCCATATCCATTTCCATATCAAAGCTCACAATCTTTGCAATCAGTCCAGCTGTTAACAAGTGTCTGTTTCCACAGCCTTTTTAATTGCCTTAAAATTCCGCATTTTCCACTCAACCACAAGTCCTTTTAATCTTTCAATATTTAAAGTTCATTCCAAGTTCATTTCTTTCAGATAGAATCCAAACAGTCTCTTGGTTGAATAACAAATTACTCACAGTTCTATGTTTTCAAAATATAAAATATCTTCCTCTATTCAAGGTCAGCAGCTGTCAAGAAGTCCATGTAAATATTCCATCATTATAATTCATCCAACCAGTAGGTGGCACTCACAATCTTCAAGTCTGCATTCTTATTCAGTAATATTCATCCGTGTTCTTAAATCAATTATATCCATAAAATATGCTCATATAAACTTCTTTTCCATGCTCTTAAGTCATCAAACTTATTTTAATAAAAATCCAATTACTTAGAAAATTGGGCATCATTTTCAACTCTGTCTTTTTTTCTTTAAAATTCTCTATGATCCTCTGTTGGCT